>QRDG01000068.1:868750-996848 GCA_012064385.1 Puccinellia tenuiflora | reverse complement strand
GGGCTAGTGTCGGGGATATGAACCCCGGATATCCCAAGGAGGTCCATTTCTTCAAGGCTCCAAGTGCCGCCTGAAGCCAGCCGCCTGAAGCAGGCCGCCTGGATTTGCCCGGATGCAGGCATCCGGCTGGGCTGGAGCCGGAGCGAACAACCGACAACTCCGTACGGGTGGGCCGGATCATGTAACTGCTCCTGGTGAACAGTACTCGCTGTCGGGCATCTCCTTACCGAATCATGACAACAAGCTCCAGCCGGCTCGAAACCGTAGTTTATGTCATAGGGGCAAACATGTAACTTCTCTGTAACCCAAAACCCTAGCCCGCTGCCTATATAAAGCGGGCTAGAGCCTCCTGCGCGAGGCACACACAGATAGATGCAACAAGGAAGCCAGTATCACAGGAGACACCCGTAGTATCATCTTCAACCTCCAGCCGGCTAGGATCTCCAGCCGGCTGCCACCCGAAACAGCTATAGGAGCACCTTTGTAGCCCGATCCTGTGATCAAGCAATAAGAACAAGAAGAGCAGGACGTAGGGGTGTCACCTCACAAGGGCCCGAACCTGGGTAACTAGCGTGTGTTTGCGTGCTTGTTGCCCAATCCCACGCGAGCATCCAATCGTCGCCTACCCCACATCTTTTCCATCTCTGATGATATGCCGTGCAACCCACCATGACAACAAGCATCATTGACCTTAGGGATGGAAGCAGAAATCTTAGCAAGCTCTTCATTTAATTTAGCATTTTCATTTTTCGTGACCTTATATTTAGCATGGCATGGTCACGTTCTTTAATGATTTTAGCAATTATTTCTATGAGACTGCTCGATAGAATCTAGTTTCTCCTCAAGAGAAGCACGAGTCTCTTGCTCTTCCACAAGAGCATCTTCTAACGGCTTTCTCCATAGCATCATCTCTTTCGATCTTACCCTTTTCTTCAAGGCTTGCTTCCATGGCCTCAATAGTTTCCCCACGCTCAATAAGGGTGCTCATGATTTCAAAGAGGTTAGCTTGGGCACTTTTATTGCTAGGAAGGGCTTTAAGAATCATTAGTCCTTTATTTTGAAGCAAGCATTAACCTTTTCAATATCATCTTCTTCATCATTATTATCATCATCATTATTATTATCATTGCTAGAAGAAGATTTAGCCATAAGGCAATGAGTGATGGATGAAGAAGAATAAATAGTTTTTGAACTACACAAGTTCAAATCTTGTTCCACAATTAATTGGGTTTCCTCTACATTAATATTCATGCAAGAATTAGAGGGAACACAACCATTTTATCATTGGAACAAGATAAAGCAAGCATATCATCATTAGATTTGTCTAAGCAATTTTTGGATGGTATGCGAGGACTATCACAGTAGAATGTATGACATTTATAGTGCTAGAAGAGTTTAAGTCCAAAGATGAGGCATTACAACAAGATAGCGATAAAAGATCATCATAAAAGAGCTCACTATCAATATTGCAAAGCCTATCACTACTCACCATTACATTGGTTTGTGGCTTACCACATTTTGGTGAAGTAGATGAAGACGAGAGCTCGTCACGGCCGGAGGTGGAGGGAGAGCAATCATCCTCAATTGCGTTGGACACTCCATATTTTTCTTGAAGCTTGGTCCAAAGCTCATGGGCGTTCCGGAAAGGCATGATTGACTCAAGCACTACATCGCTCAAAACACATGTAAGACCATTAGATGCTAGAGTATCGAGATAAGAGTTTTTCTCATCCTCTAAGGATGTCGTGGTGGTGCACGGACAGATGCCATATAGGCTTAAGGTGGAGCCCATTGGACGCTGGAGGTACCGGGGAGGGCTTGCACGCACGGCGTACAGACACGAACACACGGACTCACACACACACACACGATTTACCCAGGTTCGGGGCTCTCGTGAGGAGATAACACCCCTACTCCTGCTTTTCTGATGTATACAAGTGGATCACAGATGGTTTACAAGCTTGCTCCTTGAGCTGGGTAGGGAGAAACTTCCAACTCTAAGCCTCTACCGAGTCTCAGGACTGCACTCTTGCTCTCCTGCTATCTCTCAGAAACTACTAAGTGTTTGTCCAGTCGTCTCCGCGTCTGTCCGGGAATCGTCCCTGTAAGAGGAGCCCCTGGTACCCCTTATATAGGGAAACCCAAGGTTACAGGTGTAAAACATTGCTACTCGCGCCATACCCCTTGATCTTCGGCCGACACGGGCGCCGCTGCGCCATACCCAGACCGTGGCAGCGCTGGTCGCCACGGTCCCCTCTGTGTCAGACAGCACGCCCACGCCTAGGCCTAGCGCCACTGTGCCGCGCCACCCGCGTCAGAGGCATGGACGAGGTACGGCACGCCGTCCACTTGCTGGCACGCCGCCGCCCTTGTCTCGCTCCGTGTCCCAAGGAGCTTGGACCACCGTTCGAGATGACTTCCACCCGGCATAGGCATGCCCCATGCTCTTGACTTGGTTTACCCCTTCCTGCACATAAGAACAATGAAGGAGACTCCGACATATAATAAACATGATCCGACATAAGGCTATGTCGGTTTGACCTGACTCGGACGAATCCGGGTAAGCCAGTATGATATGTCGGTTTCCATTGACTCGGTCAACTCCGAGTCAACCTTATTTTACCTTATTGACCCCACTCGGGGGCTTCCCCCCGACATTAGTCCCGAAGCTGGCGCGGTCCTGCAGCCTCGGATGTAGGGCCACTGGCAGGTTTACCGAAAAACCAGCATTCTTAAGTGATCACCGACATAACATACGCCGGTAAACGATTTATATGTCGGAAAGCAGCTTTTGCCTTCCTTTGCGATATTCGACTTAGTGTCGGATTGTTTCCGAATCACCGGAAGAACCCACAATTCCTCCGAGTCACTGGTTCCTCTACGTGGCAGAGTATCTCTGCCCAACGCCTCGACACTTGTGCCCGGATGGACGTGCCACTGGCACGCACGCCACTTGCGTCACGCCGGTCACCTCGGAGGCTGTGCACACGCAAGCAATCAAGTGCAGTCTTGACCGCACCGCCCGCGTCTCCTCGGGTCCTGCCCGATCAGATGTGCGGTTTATAACCGTTGGCTCTCTGTGACTACTCGTGTGGCCGATCGTGCGGCGGTTAAGCCGCAGAGGAAATCGTGGCGGAGATCGTGGGGCCATAACTCCCCGTCGGTTACGAGATAGTGCGCAGCAAATCCCGCACCCACGATCTCCTCCGGCCGCCCATAAATAGTAGGGAGGGGGCACCTGTCCTCCCCTCCGCACCATTCTTCTCTCTTGCCCTCGTCTTCTTCACCAGCGCGCAGAGCACAAGCAGCGCCGCACGCCACCGCGCGCAGCACCGCCGCCGTACGCTCCTGCGCACAAACACCACCGACGCACAGCGCCGCCGCCATACGCCGCGACACCGCGGTAAGATCTCCTCCTCCTCTCTCTTTCTTCCTGCGCATTAACATCTTGAATCGTTAGATGCTCTCTGTTCTTGTTCGAGTTCTTCACCGCGGCGACGCATCCGGCGCCGCCGGTGAATTTGCGGTTCCAGATGCAGTTTTACCGCCGGCGGGCCAGCCGCCGTAGTACTTTTCCCTCTTCCTTCTTCTTGTGCACTACCTCTTCTGCATCTAGATTAGATGCATGCATTCATAATCTTCCCCCTTTGTTTCTCGTTTTGCTTTTTCTTTCTTTTTCATTGCAATGGTTTTGATCTCCTCCCCGGTAACTCCTTTTATAGATCTCTGCAACCTTCCTCCGACATGTCGAACAACCCCAGCCTCGAAGTGGTAGAGGTAGAAGAAGGAGTAACCGAGGAAACCACCCGGGCCAGCTGGGAAGGCTCCTATGTCGGCAGAGCCGACATAGACTGGCTGATCCGGACTCGGCGGATCCCGGCCGAGGTGGAGTGTCGGCTCCCGGGTCCAGAGACATCGCCGGATCTGCGAGAAGGGGAATATGTTGTCTTCGTCGAGCATTTTGAGCGGGGATTCGGTTTACCCGCCAGCGACTTCTTCCACAGCTTCCTCAACAAGTTTGGGCTCCAACCTCATCAACTCCCGGCGAACGCCTTCACCACACTCTCTGCCTTTGCCTCCTTCATGGAGGGTTATCTCGGCCTCTGGCCCACCCGTTGAAGCGTGGTCCAAGTACTTTCACTTCCGGAAGCAGGTCATTCCGAATCCTGCCAACCCGGATGCGGCCCGTGAGATGACGCAATGCGGAGCCGCCACTATCGTACCTCGGCGCGGCTCCATCTTCCCCCGGATCCAAGGACTGGAGTCATGCCGGAAATGGCAGCGCTCTTTCTTCTACGTGAAGAACTCCACCGAGGTGGACATGATCAACTTGCCGAGTTTCGCCATCGGCCCACCAACCGCGCAACTTAACTGGGGGTACAACCCAACGGATACGGACTTGGTGGTCAACCACATCCACCAGGTCGTCGAGCAGCTCCGAGACGAAGGAATAACTGCCGACGACCTACTTGCGACATTCATCAGCCGCCGGGTCCTGCCCCTCCAGCGCCGAGTCCACAAGATCTGTCACATGAGTGGCCCGCTGGACCCGACCCGAGTCAGCACCGTCGAGCTGGATAATGCCCAGATTCGGCGGCGCATCAAAGCCATAGCCCGGACCAAGATGCCGGAGACATGGGAATGGGGCAAAGAACCCCATAGCCGGAACAACCTTCCGCCGAATGTAAGCACCTCTGCCGACATAACATTTTCACCGACATAACTCTTATGTCGTTACAACTTTGTACTTGATATTAATCATTCTCCGTTTCCATTACGCAGAGATTCGGTCGGCAGCTGACGGAGGACGGAGAAAACCCCTCTGCCAACTGGGGTAAAGACCGGGTCGAGGCCGACTCGGAAGACCCGGACGACGAGGACAACGTGCCCATCCCGGACACCAGCTTACTTTCTGCCACGGGTAAGACTCGCGCTTCCTCCATCCGAAATTGGTCTGAGGATGAAGACGACGATTGTCGGGTTTTAGAGGTGTATGATCCTCTCCCCATTTCATACTCATATCCGATGTCCCCGCCCTCAGCTGACTCGGACGAGGTGCTCGAGGTGGCACCCCTCGCCACAGGACCCAAGGGCGCAGCTCGGAAGCGCCCAGCGGGAACAGCCGCCTCAGCAGATGCCGGAACTTCCGGCCCCTCTGGTCCCGCCAAAAAGAAACAGAGGACCAAGACAGCGGCGAAACGCCAGCGCCCTGTCACTAAGGGGTAAGATCCCCTCTTGCCGACATATACTTTATGCATTTGATTAAACTTGCTCTTTCTGTATTTCTTCTTTTGCCAACATATTTTGCTGTTTTGACTTTTCAGCGCGGCTCCTCTGAAGGCGAAAGCCCCCACCACCGGGTCCACCGACCGGGTCCCGCCAAGAACACCGACGCCACCTCGGCCCGAGGACACTCGGGTTCCGAGTCCAACAAGAATGAGTCCGGTCGCGGACATCTCGGCTCCGGGATCTGGAGCCGGAACTGAAGACTCGGTCGAGGCCGTAACCGCAGCGCCCGACCAAGTAATTTATCTCGGGGCCAGCTCTTCGGCTCCCGAGGCGGAGCAGACCGAGGTCCAGCAAGACTCGGAGTCTTCAAGACAGCCGCAGCAGCAAGAGCGGCCGACTCGGCCGCAGCAACCACCGCCGCAACAGCAACAAGCTCCGCCACCTCCATCACAGCAGCACCAGAAGCAGAAGCAAAAGCAAGCTCCAGCAGCACAGCAGCCGCCAAAACACAAGTCGCAGCCATCGCCATCCAAATCCAGATCTACCTCAACGGCCAAGCCAACACCGCCACCGGCACAGCCGCAGCCACAGCCGCCAACAACTAAGGCCCCAGTTCCCGCAACTGGGGTAATAACTGGAAAGACCCCGGTGACAACAGTGTCGCCCAACCCGGAACGGCAGTTGATTGTGCCACCGAGCACAGGAGCAGCGGCATCCGGCAGCATCTAGACCAGCAGCTGGGGGTTTGCGCCACTACAAACACTTAGCAGGAAAAAGCCTGGGCTCCCTCGAGCACTATCATATGGATTGGAACGCCGCCGACTTGAGCGAAGTGAGCTCGAAGTCACCAGCAGGCCAGATCGTTTCAGAGCACCCGGCGGGGCCGAGTCTGGTGGCCCAAAAGATGGCCACAGCAAAAACTGCCCTTCTCGCAGCCGACCAAGCAACTGCGGTAAGTTGTGCCGAATAAATGATAACTCGGTTAATTTCTTTAATATAGATATCATCCATCCCCAGTCCCCGAGATTCGGGTCGAGTGACTGAGCTTGGCCGAGTAAAGCTGACTCGGTTGAGTGAGGGTAACTCGGCCTGAATCTTTATCAACCATTTTAACATTTCTTCTTTCCAGGCTTGCATGACCAGGCGCACACAACTGCACCGCAAGCTGCTGCTGGAGCATAAAGCGCTTTCTGATAAGTTCAAGCTGCTCCGGGCCAAGTTGGACCAGGTATCGGACTCGGCGCTCAAGGCTGAAGGCTTGGAGAAACGGATCTCGGAAATCGAGTGTAAGCCATATTTCGCCTTTCAACTTGTACTTGCATCAATTTTCTCATTCTGATATCTGCTACCCTGGCACAGCCGCACATCAGGAGCGCGAGCTTGCGCACCAGGCCGAGCTGAAGAAGGAGCAGGAGGAGATATCCCGGCTGAAGGCCGAGCTGGAGAAAACTCGGGATCGGGCCGCCGAGTCGGAGAAAACCGCCGCTACAGAGAAGCAACTCCGAGAAGAGGAGACTCGGAAGCTGAAGGAATCTCTTGCAGAATCCAAATCGGAGGCTACCTCGGCCGAGAGCGAGCTCCAAACTCTGAAGGCCAAGATCGCTCAGTGGCTGGTGGACATCTCCACAATCAACTCCGAGATGGACAGTAAGCCCTTTCCCCTTCTGCCTTTATTCCATCTCTTACTTCTATCTTTATATAACTTACTTTGGCGTTAGCCATTCCCTATTCAGAACGCTTCCCTCACACCAAGGCCGCCGCTGACAAGAGCGTTGCGGAGCACCGGTTCGAGAAAATCCTAGATGGCCCGATCTCGTCCGAGTGGGATATGGATGCTCACTTGGTGGCTTTAAAGGCACGCCTAGTACCGATGAGGGCAATCGGGATGAATCTTCTTACCGCTGCAATCCGAGCTTACACCGTTCTCTGGCCCGGGTGTGAGGCTCCAGCAATTGTTGATGAACTGGCCAAGTGCCTGCTGGCCTCCGAAGACAGGCTCGAGGATTGGCGATCCTCTGCAGCCCGAGTCGGAGCGGATGAAGCGCTAACTTATGTGCTATCTTGGTACGAGGAGCTCGACCTCGACATGCTGAAGACAGTGCGGGACGGGTCCAGGTGGCTCTCTGACCCGGAACACGTCCAGCATCGCCAAGAGTTGGCTCACTCGCTCATCCAGTATGCTCCAGTGCACAGCTTTGTCCCGGGTGAGCGGGTTCCTCACTCGGAAGAATTGGAGGTCGACGGCGAGGACGAAGACGAAGACGAAGAGCAAGTCTATGAAGAAATCCAAGCCGATACTCCTCCCGACACAGCCACAGGCACCACCTCGGCCGCTGCGACCAAGGATAGTACCGAGTCCTCGACCTCAGAACCGGCCAAGACCGATGCCGCCGCCTCTGCTCCGAGTATCTAGGATCCTGCTGCCTAGACTTAGAGAAAAACTCAAATCATCAAATCCCCGGAATGTCGGGTGCAAATGTAATATAAACCTTTAGCTTTTTTATGCTTGGTACTTGGTTCTTTTACTTTGCACAATTTTAGCATGGTTTATTTAGTATGCCGAATCATTCTGAACCGAGTCCCCGAGCTCGTTTTCTTGTTTACCATACTTAGCAACCTCTGCTCTTGTCTACCACTTTTGGGTTTCTTGACAGTCGAGTCACAAGATTACCGACATACGGCATACAATACTAATGAGCTTTGAGTCAAAGCTCATAATCATCCGACATAAAAGTTAGGAACGAAACAACTTGTGCCGAATCGCACTTGGGCCGAGTCCCCGAGTTTGTTTTCTTGTTTACTATTCCTTGCAATCTCTGCCCTTGCCTACCTCTTATGGGTTTCTTGGCATTCGGGTCACAAAATCACAAAAACATAGCATACAATACTCGAAACTTTGAAACGTGGTCTAGAGCCATCCGACATAAAAAACGAAAACCGAATCGCCCTTGGACCGAGTCCCCGAGTCTGTTTTCTTGTTTACTATCCCTTGCAATCTCTGCCCTTGCCTACCTCTTATGGGTTTCTTGGCATTCGGGTCACAAAATTACAAAAACATAGCATACAATACTTGCAAACATGGAAGCACAATTTTTGGAGCCACCCGACATAAAGGAAACAAAAATAGACAAGCATACAACACAAGATTCATAGCAAGGCAGTCCCCGAGTTTCATTTCGGGGTGCCGACATTTCATTTCAAAGTTTCGAGATACATACAGTGAGTCCTTAAGAGTAAAAAGGGCGAAGAAGAGCTACATTCCAAGGTCGCTTGGTCTCCTCTCCGGATCTATCCATTCGGTTCTTCACCTGTGCCTGAGCATCAATAAGATAATATGCATCGTTGTTCAAAGCTTTGCTCACAATAAACGGCCCTTCCCAAGGAGGTGAGAGCTTGTGCATTCCGGCGGTGCGCTGTACCAGCCTAAGCACCAAGTCTCCTTCTCGAAACTTGCGAGGATTTACTTTCCGGCTATGATAGCGTCGGAGATTCTGCTGATATATTGCTGATTTGGACAATGCCAATTCTCTTGCTTCCTCGAGCAGATCGACATCATTTTCTCGGGCTTCCCTTGCCTCAGACTCGGTATATAATGCGACTCTTGGCGAGTCATGCTCTATGTCGGTTGGCAGAACTGCCTCTGCTCCATAAACCAGGAAGAATGGCGTGTAGCCAGTGGAGCGATTCGGCGTGGTCCTTAGACTCCACAACACCGCTGGGATCTCATCCAGCCAACAACCCGGAGCACGCAACAGTGGCTCAATCAACCGAGGTTTGATGCCGGATAAGATTAAGGCATTCGATCTTTCCACCTGTCCATTGGACTGCGGATGCGCAACCGAGGCTAGGTCTAGCCGGATTCTCTTTTCCTGGCAAAACCGAGCAAAGGCTCCCTCTGCGAAATTGGTGCCATTATCCGTGATAATGCTATGCGGGTGCCCATACCTTAGGATAATATCCTTTAGGAATGACACAGCTGTGCGGCCATCGCACTTTCTAATTGGCTTCACCTCGATCCATTTGGTGAACTTGTCCACCATCACCAGGATGTGAGTCATGTTACCTCGGGCTGGCTTAAATGGTCCCACCATATCTAGACACCACACTGCAAATGGCCAAGTGATGGGGATAGTTTTGAGTGCTGATGTCGGCATATGAATCTTGTGAGCAAATCTCTGACATCCTTCACATTTCCGGACAATATCCTCTGCCTGCTGCAATGCACTGGGCCAGTAAAACCCATATTGGAATGCTTTAGCCACTATAGCTCGGGAAGAGGCGTGATGGCCGCACTCTCCCTGATGAATATCTCGGAGGATCTTTTCTCCCTCTTCTGGTTCGACACAGCGCTGAAGCACGGTGGTCACACTTCTCTTGTACAGCTCACGATTGATGATTGTGAAGGATTTGGATCGCCTTTGGATTTGTCTGGCCGAGACCTCATCACTCGGCAGCGTACCATCCAACATGAATGTCATGATGGGTTGGGCCCATGTCGGTACAGGGCGAGTGCCGAGTACAGGCTCGTCGACTTCCATTGCATCTACCGACATCACCGCGCCCGACATAGGCTGACGAGTCCCCGAGTCCTCCCAAGGAGTTCCCGAGTTCCGCCAAGCAGCTTTCCAATTCTCCAGCGTAGTCGCCGAGTCTTGCTGAATGTAATCGACATCCATGGAAGTCCCCGGGTCCTGCGCAGCAGTCCCCGAGTCCTGCAACTTACTTCCGATATCTACATCCATCGGGATGACACCGAGCTTCGGATTACCCGGAATGAATATCGATTCTGATTCGGGTGAAGGCTTGATTGATGGCTTGCGCAGATGCTCCAATGATACTCCGGGTGGAATGGCCTGCCGATATGACCCGATTTTTGATAGCATGTCAGCACTTTCATTATCTGTCCGCCGAATGTGAGTGAACTCGCACCCATCAAAGAATCCTGAAATCTTCTGGACATGGAACCGGTATGCCGCCATGTTGGCATCTAGGGCATCCCAGTTGCCTGATGTCTGCTGAATCACCAGGTCCGAGTCACCATAACAGATGATCCGGCGAATTCCTATTTCCTTGGCCACTTTGAGTCCATGAATCAGTGCTTCATACTCGGCGACATTGTTGGATGCCGCAAAGTGTACTTGCAACACATATTTCAGCTGATCTCGCTTTGGCGAGGTGAGAAGTATACCAGCTTCCAGGCCCTCTTTTAACTTGGGCCCGTCAAAATGCATTCTCCAGTAGTTGGAGTCCGGTAAGGACGGCTCATATTCCATCTCGGCCCAGTCCACAAGGAACTCGGCCACCGCTTGAGATTTGATGGTATCTCTTCTCGCGTACTGCGGCGCATAAGCTGCGAGCTCAATTGCCCATTTGGCGACTCGGCCACTGGCATCCTTGTTGCCAAGGATTTCCGACACAGGGGCCGCACTTACAACAGTTATGGGATGCTCCTGGAAGTAATGCTTTAGTTTTTTGGCTGCCATATAGACACCATAAGTCATCTTCTGGTAGTGAGGGTAATTTTGTTTTGATGTGGAGAGCACCTCACTCAAATAATATACCGCACTACCACATAATAGGCTATCTGTGGCGCACCATTTGGGTTATCTGTGGCGCATCTGTGGGCTAGCCTGGTGCGCCACAGAATTCTCGCCACAAAAATATTTTCTGTGGCGCACCAGGAATATGCGCCACAGAAATATCAACTTTCTGTGGCGCACCCCTTGTCTGTGCGCCACAGAAATAGGTCGCCAGGACCCTATGGAGAGGCTTTCTGTGGCGCACTGCCCTTGGTGCGCCACAGAAACTAAAAAAGGTGCGCCACAGAAGTGTTAACCAGAAAAACTGTATTTTTTTATTTTGCTGTATAAATACACGTATATACAGTATTTATACAGTTTTATACAGAAAATACAGGTATATTTGACAGGTATATAAACAGACAATGATATTAATCAATATGTCATCACACATATATATTACTTAATTAGTGGCCCGATCGAGATACATATATATATACACATAGTCACAAAAGTGCCGAATGTAAACACAATTAGCTAGTCATGTATATACAACCAAAAGTTCAACATTTCACACTATATACACATTACAAATCAAGTGTTCGCCGCCTAACTATGATCCGGGAGCATGCATAATCATGGAGTCCTCTACTTTCGCGGCTCCGGCAACGGTAGAAAGCCTTGTTTCGTCCTCCACTCCCTGGTGTCATACTGTGCCTCTAGTCGTTCTTCGATACTCCTCTGAGACAACACTGAAGATAAATTGGGATATATATATAGGTTAGTGATATAAAATAGAGTATAATTTATTCATCTAAGTAGAGAGGCAAGACAATCATATGGCTATCCTATTTGGGTTTCATAGCATAGCATATATATAATAGATAACCCTACGCATGCACTTCTATATATAATACCTCTGTGGTGGTGGTAGGCCCCTGATCTGTGAAGGACATCTTCGAGGATGATCGTTGTCAACTGCAGCTGGATGCGATGGAAGTCTGCTCTGTAATCAGCATCGGTGAGAGCATCCTCTGATTTGGTGTATTCTGTGAGACCCGATGGAAACTTCGTTTTCTCGCAATCCCGGACAATTCCTTTAAGGTGATGGAGGGCGTAGTAGGCCTCCTTCACGCTGCCATCCAGTTGCTTGATGCAATGGAATCCGCTCCCATGCTGAAACTTGTGTGTGTTTTCATCCGTGAAAAATTCCGACTTGTTATGGAATGGGCCGCCCTTTTGGGCATAGGCCTCGAGAGCGTCATCCAGAACACCCTTTATTCTGGTGTATCGTCTCGGCGTGGATTTATTCCCCGAGTCCAAATAAGTGGCAATGGACCACCTCGGTGCTACGGAGATGAGTGCGCAGTACTTGTCCCTACTCAACACAATTGAAACGGAATGTTGGACAAAGGATCAGCGATGGAAGAAATGTACAAGAAGGCATAAGATACGACGGTGGCGAGCGGATGTGTACTTACTCGAAAAAGAAAGGCAGAAGAAGGGTGGTCTTCCTCTTGTTGGCCAGCATGACCCTTACGAGGTACTCCTTGGCTGTTTCCCTTGTCTTTGACCCTTCCTCCAGATGGCTGTCGCGCATGTAGTAAGGATCCACTATCGCGACGTACGGGGTCGCATCTCTCCTGATCTTCATCGCCATATCGAGCGCATATAGACGGACCATGTTATAGTCCAGCCGTTGAGTGTGAAAGAGTTTGAAGACGTCCTCGTACGCGATGAAGAACACATCCGCAGGGTCTTCCTGGACGAAGTCCACCAGCTCCTTTGGCACGTGGACCGCGAACGCCGGGTGTCGTGGTGGGTAGCACGGCATATCCATCAGAGACGGAAAAGAGTGTGGGCCAGGCGACGATCGGATGCTCGCGCGGGATTGGGCAACAAACATGCAAACACACGCTAGTTACCCAGGTTCAGGGCCCTCCTGGTGGAGGTAACACCCCTACGTCCTGCTGTTCTTGCTTATATTACTTGATCACAGATTCAGGTTACAAAGATTGCTCCTGGAGCTATATTGCGGTGGTGCCGGCTTGAGCTGTCAAGCCGGCTGGAGGTGGAAGATGATGATCTACGTATGTCTGTGTGTGTCCGTGTGTCTCTGAGTGTCCTCGCGCAGGAGGCCCCTGCACGCCTTATATAGGCAGCGGCTAGGGTTTTGGGTTACAGGGAGATTACATGTTTACCCCTATGACATCACTACGATCTGGAGCCGGCTGGAGCTATCTCATCATTACGTTGTAACGGTAACGCCCGACAGGGGCTGGATGACCCGGGCCTACCAGTACGGACCGGTCGGTGGGTAGAGGCCGGCTTGAGTCTAATCGGCCGTCCGCCTCCGGGTAGATGAAGCAGCTTGCTTCATCCGGCTGGCTCCAGGCGGCACGCTGCAGCCGGCACTTGCGTAGCCGGCCCATGTAGTTCTTGAAGAAATGGACCTCTTAGGGATATCCGGGGTTCATATCCCCGACACTAGCCCCCGAGATCGTGGAGTCTTGCCGGCCTGCCGGGAAGGCTTCTCGATCTTCAATGTTTTGTCTGTGTTGCTGTAGCTGAAGTCGTCCGGCTCGAAGTTTGCCGGATAAGGTGATGGTGGCCGAGGGCGGCTCATCCGGCTTGGGGTAGCCGGTCTCCGGTAGTTTTGATGTCTTGGGAATCGTGGGTCGTGACATACGTCAGCCACGTATTGCCGCTTGGTCGTGATGGTGGTGTTCTGCCCGATGTCAGGGGCACGTCGCTTCGGTCTTCGACGGACTGGATCGTCTGCGGCAACTGCCTGTCAGTGGGATCGTCTGCGAATGGTGCGGCCTGCTCGCGCCCCACGTGGCGCGCTGAGCGGTGCGGTTCCGCCTGCCCCGCTTTTGAAGGGGGAAAGAGGGGGAAGGTTCAGAGTTATCGTTCCCCTCTCCCGCTTCATCTTCTTCGCCGGTCCTTGCTCCTCTCGCTCCCTGCCGATTTTTCCATCTCGCCATTTCTGCTCCCGCCTCTCCCATCACGGGCAACAGATCTTCCATGGCGGGCACGGGTGCTTGGATGGGCTCCATCATCGATGATGAGTTCCTTCTGAAGCTTCATCGAAATGGGTCCCTGGGGAAGATGGGCGATGTGGAGGCTCGCGCCCCTCCCCCAGGAGAGACCTCGCCGAGGCCCAAACCGGGCGAATTCGTCATGTTCTACACGCATGTGGAGCGGGGATTGGGGCTTCCTGTCAGCTCGTTCTTCAATGAATTCCTACATTTTTATGGGCTGCAGCCTCACCATCTGGGGGCAAACTGCATCACGCAGTTGTCCTGCTTCGTCACGCTGTGCGAAGCGTATTTGGGCGTTTGGCCCAGCATGGAGCTCTTCGGCATTTTCTTCTTTTTGCGGTCCCAAGTGACCGCTGGGCAGCAGCGCGACTGCGGCAGCGTCTCCATCAGCGTGAAGGGCACGCCGCTTCCCAAGATCCAGCTGCCCGAATCTATCAAGAAGTGGCAATATACGTACTTTTATGTTCGGAACGCTACTGAGGTTGACCGAGTCGGCCTCCCGGCCTTCACCGACTCGCGTCCGGCAGACAGATCTTGGAGCCGGAAGCCGGCGGTCGATGTGAATCTGCAGGGCACCTTGTTCGCCCGCCTGGAGAAACTGGTAGCGGACGGCTTGACGTCTAGGGACCTGACCCTGGCCTGGGTATCAAGGCGGACGTACCCGCTACAGGAGCGCTCGCACAAGATGTGCTTCTATTCTGGCATCCGGGATCCCACTCGAGCCTCCATGAATATCCCGAAGCAGGAGAGATTATGCGAGTGGGTTTCCCGTCTCATTACCGACAAGATTGAGGAGGATTGGGACTTCGGGCTCGATCCCTTCACCCGCTCGGATCAAGCTCCTGAGGTTAGCTTTTTTCCTTTCTCATTCTGCTTCCAATTCCTTTTCCGGCTGCCGCCTGATCTAGCCGGCTCGTCGCATAGCTTTGCGAGCTCCAGATGGTTGAAGATTTTGAAGTAGTCTTCGAGCCTGATGTCCAGGGTCCCCTTTCCGCGGAGCTGACGGCCTTGCTGGAGGAGTGTGCCGCCGAGGAGCAGGCGGGTGGAGGTGCGAACACTGCCGCTGGAGGCGAATCAGGCGGCGGTGCCCGTGTCGTCGCGGAAACACGCGGCGACACCACCGAGTCGTCTGGTGGAGATGCTGATACCGGCGGCGATGATGGGGGTGATGATGACGCTGCCCGGACTGCAACGAGCCCGGTCCCTGCCGCCGGTCCCGACTCCGACTCGGCAGCCTACAGGGACGAGGATCTCGAGCACGACGATCCGCCCCCGGTTTCGTCGTCCCGTGGTAAGTCTTCTGAGCCCGGGGTCGCCGGGCAGGCTGACGATGTCGTGCGTGTGGTAGTAGATCTCTCCACTGGCTCTGAACCGGACTCAGAGGGTTCTTCCTCCGTGCCAGCCTCCCAGCCGGCGATATCCACCCGCCGGACCAAGGAGTTGGAGGCGGCGGCGCGGAAGAAGGTGGTCGTTACTCGGCGGATCATGAAGGAAAGGCGGTCGAAGTCGGCCACCGATGTCGATGCGAATACCGCGCCGCCCAAGAGAAAGGGCGCATTCGAGAAGCGAGGCGTGCTGCCTGCCAAAAAGTTGGCTTCGACGTCTCCCCGGCCTACCACGGCCGGCCTGTCGCCAGCCGGAAGACCGAAGGCGGAGACGCCTGAGACCGAGGCCAGGACGGACGAGGTCATGGCCGCGATCCGGGCTGAGGTCGACGCCAAGATGGCGGAGGAGGAGGCCCTGACTGGTGGGGCCAAAGACGAGGTGATTGGTCGCGCTCCCAGCGGTGATTTTATTTATGATTTGAACCCGGGCGATTTGGAGAGGGAGTTTTATGCTCAGACGACGCAGGCTGTTTTGGCTTTGGAGACAACTGACATTGGTGTGACCATGGAGCAGCTGCTGGCCTCGAAGGAGGACGAGGAGAGGATGAAGGCGGCGGACGTGGAGAGGGCAGGACCCGCCGCCGACAAGACCCGCGCCCAGGTGGTTAATCTTTCTCCTCCTATTGTTCTTGGTTATGACTCGGGTATCGAGGATATGGAGAAAGCTATTTACGCGGAGCTGGCGCAGGCGGACTCAATCCGGGCGTCGATGGATGCCCAGGCGGCTGCAAAGCAGCCAGCGGCTGCCCAGGCGGCCGCGGAGAAACTGGGAGCAAGCGCGGATGCCCGCAAGACCACGGAAGTCGGCGCTGGGGCTGAAGCGGTGCCGGCTGGTGCGGAGCGGTCGGTTGACGGCTCCGCCATTACTGCGAAGGGCGTGGGAGTGCCCTCCGGGGGCGTGAAGCGCCCATCCGACGCTGCGCCGTCCCCCCCACCAAAGCGCTTGAGGAGGAGGAGGATGGCCAGAGCCCTGGGCTCGTGCGACGGGTACGCCTTTGCCTCGTGGTGAGAATCTTGTTACTTGTGCTTGATGGTGACGCTTTCCTTAATGCGTAGAGCGCCGCTTCCAATAGCGGAGACGGCAGTTGTCGCGGTGGTGGAGTCGGCCTCGGTGCCCGCTACCGAGGCCCCTGCGGCGCAAGCGGCCAACCCGCCTTCAGAAGCGGCGACGGCGATGGCGGACGTGGGGGTGGTCGACCCGATGTCGACGAGTGCTGCTCATCCCGTGGTCGACCCCACCCCTCCGCCTTCGGCTGGTGGCGCCGTGGCGTCGGTGGACGCCTTCCAAGTAGTTCCTCGGCCTGGCGCCGGGGCCGGGTATCTCGCCTTCCCTACCCCTTCCTCGGTAGTGGCCGAGACGGCCAAGGGCAGGGCCATTGAGGAAGCGACGGCTTCGCTTCCGGGTCCTCGTCAGTCGATCCTGGTATCCTCTCCGCCGTACACTGGGCCGGTGCCGGCTCGGCCCGACGCGTCGGGGAGGATTCCCCTTGCCGCGCTGGCGGAACAGACGGCCAGGGAGAACCTGGCCAACGTGACTTTGCTCTGCTCCTCCGTCGAGCAAGGTTTTGCCGAGGCGGCTAGGGAGGCGGCATTGCTCAAGCGAGAGCTTGAGGCGGCTAAAGGTTTAGCTTCTTTTCTCGCTCGCACCCTCGGTCCTGCCGTTCTTCGTTTTTCTCTTGCACGTCCTGGCTTGATGATGGTCCAAACTCTTCAGGCGACGCCACATCCCGTGCCGGCTTGGAGAAGCAACTGAAGGAAAAGGACGCCGCCTTGACCTCGTCCAAGGCCGATCTCCAAGCGGCGGAAAAGGCGTCGGAGAAACGCCGCCTCGAGGTCGTCCGGCTGGGCGAGGAGGCGGCGAAACTGCGGGAAGCTGACCGCCGGAAACAGAGCGAGATTGAGTCTCTCCGCGGGGATGCGACCGAGCTGAGGGATCTGCTGAAGGCTTCCATCGAGAACAGCGACAAGATCGTCCAGGCGGCCAAGGCGCGCGAGCTTGAGCAGGAACAGCTGGTGGGCGGCCTGGTCAAGGAGGTTGAACGTGTAAACGAGCTGATCCTCGGTAAGTGAAGTCTCCTTTCTCCTTGATTTCTTGCTTGGGTCTTCTACTCGGCCTTACTAGTTTGAAATGCAGGCCTCTATCCCGAGGTGGATGCGCAACTCCAAAAAGATGCTGCCTCGGCTCACTCCCGACCGGAATCCTCTGGTGCTGCTGCTGGGTCTACTCCGACTACCGCCTCCCGTCTTCTGCGGTTCGGCCAGGAATTCAAGCGGCTAAAGGAAGCGGCTGACGGCGTGCTTGAGAACTTATGGCCGGATTCTTCCTTGCCCACTGCTCTCCCCGACTTATGCGCCCGGCTCGAAGGAGCGCCTGCCGGCATCAATGATCAAGTGGAGATGGCGGCGCGCGGAGGCGCCGACATGGCCCTGGCCGTGGTAAAGTCATGGTATCCGGGCGTGCTGATGAGTAGGCTGATGGACGGCTTCCGCGCCGGGACATCCTTCGTGGACTTGCGTCCAGAAATTGCCGAGGCCTCCGAGCGGATTGCCGAGGCGGTTGACCTGACGAAGCTGGTGCCTGCCGAGCCGTCTTCGATGCCGCAGCCAACTGAAGATACTGGAGCCGGCGAAACCGCTGCTGCTACCGATGCTGCTACTGCCTGATTTAGTTGTTTCCCCGGAATGCCGGGTGTAACTGTCATTCCGTACTATTAACTGTCCTGCCACATTATTCATCTTGCTATGTCGTGCTCTTTTGAAGACTACTTTGTAAGAAATTCGCTATTCTGCTTCTTGCCGTGATCTGTTATCATAAGTGTCGTTTCCTCTGTGGCTGTTGGGCCTTTGTACTGGAATTCGTCTTTGTTTTGGTGATGATAATCACCATGCCCAGCCCCCGAATTTTGGGCCGGCTTGAGCATCTAGCCGGGTCGAAATTTCACGTTTCCTGCTTATCGCTTATCTTCTGTCGTCGTTATATCGTGCAGCCCCCGAGTCCGTGACTTGGGGTGATTTAGATATACGTCCGGGTCTGCGGAGCCGGCTTGCCGGCTGCGCAGCCCCCGGGAATTGTTATGCCGGCTGACGGCTTGGCAGCCCCCGAGTCCGTGACTCGGGGTGATTTAGATATACGTCCGGGTCTGGGCAGCCGCCTTGGCGGGTGCGCAGCACCCGGGAATCTTTTTGCCGGCTGACGGCTTCGCGGCCCCCGAGTCCATGACTCGGGGTGTTTTTTATTTTCGTCCGGGTCTGGGCAGCCGCCTTGGCGGGTGCGCAGCCCCCGGGTATCTTTATGCCGGCTGACGGCTTGGCAGCCCCCGAGTCCATGACTCGGGGTGATTTTTATTTTCGTCCGGGTCTGGGCAGCCGCCTTGGCGGGTGCGCAGCCCCCGGGTATCTTTATGCCGGCTGACGGCTTGGCAGCCCCCGAGTCCGTGACTCGGGGTGATTTATATATACGTCCGGGTCTGCGGAGCCGGCTTGCCGGCTGCGCAGCCCCCGGGAATTGTTATGCCGGCTGAAGGCTTGGCAGCCCCCGAGTCCGTGACTCGGGGTGATTTTTATATGTTCGTCCGGGTCTGGGCAGCCGCCTTGGCGGGTGCGCAGCACCCGGGAATCTTTTTGCCGGCTGACGGCTTCGCAGCCCCGAGTCCATGACTCGGGGTGTTTTATATATTCATCCGGGTCTGGGCAGCCGCCTTGGCGGGTGCGCAGCGCCCGGGAATCTTTTGCCGGCTTGCGGCTTCGCAGCCCTCGAGTCCGTGACTCGGGGTGTTTTATATATTCATCCGGGTCTGGGCAGCCGCCTTGGCGGGTGCGCAGCCCCCGGGAATCTTTTGCCGGCTTGCGGCTTCGCAGCCCCCGAGTCCATGACTTGGGGTGTTTTATATATTCATCCGGGTCTGGGCAGCCGCCTTGGCGGGTGCGCAGCCCCCGGGAATATTTTGCCGGCTGACGGCTTTGTGTTGCCTCCTTGGCTTCCGTGCGTGGACCCGGTTGCAGTTACTGAAGGGTCTTGTCAACTGAGTTTCGTTGCCACGTGTTGATCATGGGATCGTGGGTGACGGTTGGGTCTCCCACGTTGTCTCCTGTTTCTGCTATAAATCTTGACCGTTTTCTTTCTCCTCCTTCACTCGCGCTTCCTTGCTCCCTTTTCGTCTTCCTCCTATCGTTCCCTCGCGTCCCTGCCATGGTGAAGTCCGAGCCTTTGGATGTTGCCGCTGAGGAGACCATCGCTGCGCCTCCGGCGAAACGTCCTCGCGGTCGTCCCCCCAAGAATGGCGGTCGAGGGCGGGGGAAGGCGGTCGCCTCCGCTGCCGCCGGTAGCAGCGCTGGCCGCGGCAAGGGCGGCGGCCGTGCTGGCTTGAGGAGTGCGGGTGCCGTCAGTGGCGGCGTTAGCATCGGCATTGGTCGTGGCAAGAACCTCCTTGTTCTTCACGACTCGTCGAGCGAGGAGGAAGCCACCCCTGTTCTTCCACCCCCAGGCTTTGACCCGATTCCTAAATATGCTCCCTCTGTCGTCGCCGACAGCGAGGAAGAGAGCGCGGAGTTGTCCTCCGCCTCTTCCGACTCCCTGGAGAATCCGTGGCGCCCGGCCTGGGGTGTGTTCCCTATCGGGGAGTTCCTCTTGATCTTGCATTCGCCAGCTACTGGGCTGGTGCAGAGGCTTCCCGACGCCTTCGCCGACGCACTGCCGGGCGTTGGCCACTTCAAGTGCAAGCTCTTCCGTGAGGGTGCTTCCCAGGGTCCCTGGAATGCAACCGTCCGGTTCACCTCCCAGGTGGAGGGTAATGCTGTTGTCAACAGGGTGGAGTTTGTCAGGGGTTGGGACGAGTTCGCTGACTTCTACGAGCTCGAAGCCGGCTTCATCCTCTGCTTCCGTCTTCGGCGTGACAAGGGCGTCTTCTTCGTGAAGGTGTTCGACGGCACTCTCTGCATCAAGCACTGGGCTGGCAAGAAGATAGGTGGGTCCGGGAAGGCGACGGGCGCCGCTTAGGGAGCTCTGCCGGCTCGACCTTGTAGTTGCGTGGGGAAGGTCCGCCTGTGGACTTCCCTCTTTTGTTTTGTTGTCCAGCTTCTATCTGTAAGGCCTTGCACTTGATGTTTAATTCCTGATGCTTTTGTTCCTTTGCTTGTTTACTTGTGCGCAGTTTTTATTCCTGCTCGTCGTGCCTGTGTCCGGCTTGGGCTCTCGAAGCCGGTTGGCGGCGTTTTCGCGCGTGAAATGAAATGACGAAGCGATTAGTTTGCTATTATGATCATGGAGTATACTTTTACTGTGCTTTTCTCAATTTCACACTCACCTGTAGCCTTTCCCGCCGCCGTTCGTGTGCACTTCACCGTCTAGCGGGATCATGCACACTACTACAATGCTAGGATCCGGTTTGTTAGGCCAGAGTTTTCTCAGCCGGTAACGACTTCTACTTCTTACGTCTTTCGCATACACTCAGCCTCCAGCTTATTCTCTTGCCGGCCTTAACCGGATTCGAAGAGTTAGCCGTTTAGCGTTGTGTAGTTAATCATCCGTAATCGGAGAAGCGGTTGCCGACTGCCGGCTTGGCCGAGTTTGCAAAAGAACGTTATTTCAGCCGGCAGGACTTCCCTTTATGCGTTTTTCACGTTGTTGGCCCCCTCCAGCTTGTTCTCTTGCCGGCCTTAACCGGATTCGAAGAGTTAGCCGTTTAGGGGTTAGTCACGCTACACGGCCGCTAAAGGCAAGCTTGCCGGCTGCCGGAAGAGCCGGGAAGAAAATGCGGAAAAAGTTGCGAAAAACCGCTCATGTGTTCATCATTCTCGTTTCTTTTATTGATAGCATGGGTGATACATACGTTGTTCTCTCTCAAGTGTAGAATCGACGCAAGAGTGACGCGTTCCATGGCCTTTCCGTTTCATCGCCTTCCTTGTCCATCGTGTCCTTCTTGTGCTCGCGGGCGTCTATGAGGTAGTAGGCATCGTTGATGAGCGCTTTGCTGACGATGAATGGTCCTTCCCACGGCGATGACAACTTGTGCATGTTTTTGGTGTCCTGGATGAGCCGGAGCACGAGGTCGCCTTCACGAAAGCGGACGTGCTTGATGCGCCGACTGTGGTAGTTGCGTAGTTGTTGCTGGTACATCGCCGACCTTGATTCGGCAAGCTGGCGTGCTTCCTCGAGCAGGTCCATTCCATCTTCGTAGGCTTGCTTAGCTTGCGCTTCCGTGTACAGCACGATCCGGGGCGCGTCGTGTTCGATGTCCGTTGGCATGACGGCCTCAGCCCCATGGACGAGGAAGAAGGGGGTGAAGCCGGTTGAGCGATTCGGCGTCGTCCTTAGGCTCCAGAGGACGGAAGGTAGCTCTTCTTCCCACGCGCCGGCTGCCCGCTCGAGCGGTTCGAGCAGCCGAGGTTTGATGCCGGATAGGATGAGGCCATTTGCCCGCTCGACCTGCCCGTTCGACTGTGGGTGCGCAACGGAGGCCACGTCGAGCCGGATGCCGGTCCTGCCGCAGAACTTGGCGAATTCTCCCTTGACAAAGTTTGTCCCGTTGTCCGTGATGATGCTGTTGGGGTAGCCGAAGCGGTAGATGATGCTTTTGAAGAACTTGACTGCTGTTGGTCCATCCAGTTTCTTGATCGGCTTGGCTTCAATCCATTTTGTGAACTTGTCGACCGCTACCAGCAGGTGTGTCATGCCTCCACTGGATCTCCTCAGTGGCCCGACCATGTCGAGCCCCCAGACGGCAAACGGCCAGGTGATAGGAATTGTCTTGAGTGCCGAAGCCGGCGTGTGCTTCTGCGTTGCAAATCGTTGACAGCCGTTGCAGAGTCGGACCAGTTGGTTCGCGTCTGCCAACGCAGTCGGCCAGTAAAACCCGTGCCTGAACGCCTTAGCCACAATTGCCCTTGAGGATGCGTGATGGCCGCATTCGCCTTGATGGATCTCCTTGAGGATCCTGATTCCTTCTTCTTGGCTCACGCAACGTTGGAACATTCCGGATACGCTGCGCTTGTATAGCTCGTTGTTGATGATGGTGTAAGCACTTGCCCGACGTTTGATTTGCCTGGCGATGAGCTCGTCTGCCGGGAGCTCGTTGTTGGCGAGGTAGGCGAGGAAGGGTTGGGTCCATGGTGGAGCCGCTTCGATGACGAGGACCTCGACGGGCTCCGTCTCGCCTGGAGCCGGCCCAGCCGACTCCGTGTCCGGCGGCATCCGGATGGAATCGGAGCCGGGACACGGTGTGATGGATGGTTTGTAGAGCTTCTCGAGGGTGACGTCGGGTGGGATTTCCTCGCGAAGAGAGCCAATGTTTGCCAGGGTGTCAGCTGCCTCGTTGTTGGAGCGGTGGTTGTGGTGGAACTCGCATCCTTCGAAGTATCCCGCGAGCTGCTGGACGAAGAAGCGGTAGGCGGCCATGTTGGGGTCCTTGGCGTCCCAATGACCAGTGGTCTGCTGGACCACCAAGTCGGAGTCGCCGTAGCAGAGGATTCGCTTGATGTTCATAGCCTTGGCGAGCTTGAGGCCGTGTGCGAGGGCTTCATACTCGACTACGTTGTTGGACGCCGTGAAGTGGATCTGTAGCACGTATTCCAGTCGGCCCCCCTTGGGTGAGGTGAGGGGTCCGAAACAGCGATGAGCAGCGATGTCTTCTTCCTCGATGATGCTTGACAGCTTGAGCACGTCGATGCGGTGGCGTGCGTCGTCGCTGGTTTCGGGTCCCAGCGGCCCCAGGCGTTCGTCGATGGTGACCTTGTGGCCGACTCGCTCCTTGACGTTCCGTCCGGCTCGAGGCTCGCTCCGGTTGCCGTCTTCGCGTCGTCCAGCCGGATCGCGGCCGTGATCACGAGGATGCGAGCTCGCGCTCCCCTCGCGATGAACTCGCGGTTGCTTGTCCTTCGCCCTTCCGCGGCTCGTGGATGACGCCTCTGCTCCTTGCTTAGACTTGCCGGCTGCATCGTAGCCTGGAGGCGGCTCATGATGCCCCTTGCTCGCCGTTGCCTCCGTTTCTCGCTGCTGCCGATTGGCCGTGTTGATGAGTTGCCGCACCCGGCGCATTTGTTGATGTAGTTCTTCGCCTTGGAGATAGGGTAGCTCGGCGGCCGCTGCTTCCGCCGCCCTCATGTTTTGCGTAGGACAGCTGTACTCGGGGAAGCTGAGGTCGGTGAGCTCATGCGCCTGGCCGGCACGGTTCATGGCGCCACCTAGATCTCCTCCTTTGCGCCTAACTTCATTCAGCTTCTCCGCGTTGCGGTCCGCCTGCTCGATGCCGTGTGCAGAATTGTACTCGCGAATTGTGGCGCTGAGCCGGCATTGTGTCGACGCGAGGTTTAGCGCCTTGTCATAGATCTGCTGCCGCATCCTCTCGAGTTCAGCTGCCGCCTTGACTAGATCAGCACTTGGCGCGATGGGGGTGCTCAGCAGCTCGAAGTCGGCCTCCAGGTTGCGCTGGTAGCGCGAAGGTTCGCCAGCTTCATGAACAGTAGTGGTGACGGGGCCTCCTGCCGCCGCGTGCTCGACCATGTGCACCTCGGCGTAGACGTTGAGCTTGGTGACGTCGCGGTCTGCGTCACCGGAGTTGAGGTAGCCGAAGGCGGAGTCGTCGTTGCAGGTGCTGGCGTCGAAGATCGAAGGAGCCAAACTCGAGTAGACCACCTCCGGGTACTCCTGAGCGGCGACGGCGACGTAGACGTGGAAATCGCCAAGGGTGACGACCGCTCCTCCGCTGGCGACGTCCACGTCGGCGAAGCTGTTGGTGTTGTCGAGGACGCAGCCGACGGAGCCGATGGAGAGCACGAGGCCGGAGACGATCCGCCGACCATCCACAGTCCGGGATCCCGCGCAGAACGTGACTCCGGTCGCCGCGAGCCCCACGGTGGGCGCCAAATGTCATGGTGGGTAGCACGGCATATCCATCAGAGATGGAAAAGAATGTGGGGCAGGCGACGATCGGATGCTCGCGCGGGATTGGGCAACAAACATGCAAACACACGCTAGTTACCCAGGTTCGGGGCCCTCCTGGTGGAGGTAACACCCCTACGTCCTGCTGTTCTTGCTTGTATTACTTGATCACAGATTCAGGTTAGAAAGATTGCTCCTGGAGCTGTATTGCGGTGGTGCCGGCTTGAGTTGTCAAGCCGGCTGGAGGTGGAAGAAGGTGATCTACGTATGTCTGTGTGTGTCCCCGTGTGTCTCTGAGTGTCCTCGCGCAGGAGGCCCCTGCACGCCTTATATAGGCAGCGGCTAGGGTTTTGGGTTACAGGGAGATTACATGTTTACCCCTATGACATCACTACGATCTGGAGCCGGCTGGAGCTATCTCATCATTACGTTGTAACGGTAACGCCCGACAGGGGCTGGATGACCCGGGCCTACCAGTACGGACCGGTCGGTGGGTAGAGGCCGGCTTGAGTCTAATCGGCCGTCCGCCTCCGGGTAGATGAAGCAGCTTGCTTCATCCGGCTGGCTCCAGGCGGCACGCTGCAGCCGGCACTTGCGTAGCCGGCCCATGTAGTTCTTGAAGAAATGGACCTCTTAGGGATATCCGGGGTTCATATCCCCGACACCGGGTAGCTCGGATGCTTTTCTTTAAGAAGCTGCTCCTCCAGATACAAGATACTTTGCTGCAAAGCAACCATGGGTCCTTCTGCGAGGCGGAGCAAGTCCCCAGACAAGATAGGTTCACCAGCTACATGAACTCAGGGGAAGCCATCCGCACGGGGTGGAATCGTGTCTTCAAGACCCCGGATCTTAGGAGCTGGCTGGCTCGCAGAGGTGGAGGCTCCTTTTCTCTTCCTATGCTTCTTGATCTTGTTCTTCTTCTCTGGGGATTGTGGGGGTGCAGTGAACCCCGCTTTAACAGTTTCCATCAGAGTGTTAGGGCTGAAAACGTTACCCGGGGGAGCTTGATGATCGCCGGCATCCGGAGGCGTGAAGGCCAGGCGTTGTGTGCATGAAGTGGGATGAGCAGCTTGACCGCGGTGGTCGCGGAAGGGTTCTTCATCCACATGAGGCATGTACATATCATCCCTGCAGGCGCCAGTGTTGATGTAGTCATCGAGGTTGACATCATTATCATCATCCTCGTTGCCACCAAGTTCAGGTGCAACGGCTTTGTCCTAAACATGAACGATAGCACATCCGTTAGTCGGGAAAGTCGGAAAGTCGGGGAATTCAAAAAGTCAGAACTAACCGGTGAAGACGTTCCCAACAACTGTTTGTGGCGGTTGGTGGCGGCGACGACCGGTGGTAGCTTCCTGCCGGTGGTGGCTGCGACCGGCGGTAGCTTCCTGCCGGTGGTGGCTGCGACCGGCGGTAGCTTCCGGCCGGTGGGGGCGGCGACCGGCGGTTCCTTCTGGGTGGTGGCGACGGCTACTTGTGGTGCCGGTTCCTCCGCAATAGTTTTTTGCGGCCGCCTCGACGGGGGCCGAACGAGCGGGAGCCGAGGCCTCGAGGTGGCGCCGCCGGTGCGACCGACCCCATGAATAACATCCCCAAGACGAATCTGGGTCTTCGGCCATTCCATCATCCACTTTCCGCATTCGCCAAGCTTCATGTGTTTCTTAGCTCCCGGAGGTTGCGTGGGGGGTCGATGTCACGGAACTCAGGCAGTACCTCCGTGACATTGACTTTCATCACGGCCTCACTCATTCGAGTGTTGTGTATATCGCGGGTCAGAGGTTGTACTATCTTGGCCAACGCGACTTCCTTCAACTCTCCGCCGGCCCCCACCCTATGCAAGAGTATGCAAGGCGTGTCCTGTGAGTCAACACATGTTGGGCACTGTGGGGACCCCGGACTAGCTGTCCGAAATACCCTTGTGCCTACATCAGCGATCCCATGATCAGTGTGTCGCTGAGCACAATCAAACTGGTAATCAAGGAACATCCATAATTACCGAAGGAATATACTTACTTGATTGAAGTCATAATCTTCAATAGGTATTTGCAGCGGAAAATCACCATACAGCGTGGAGCCCAAGTCATTCGCCTTAACCCTACAGGCAACTGACTGGGAAGCGCCCTAGTTCGCATTGACGTCAGTTCCGTCTCCTTCTTCAAGCTGCTCTTCTTTAAAATCTGGCTAAGACAATAGCCAGGGACGAAACCATTATGAGTACAATTTGTACTCGCAAACTACTCCTCTACTGAGTATGCACCAATTTTAAGTTGTTGCCTATAGCACTTTTAGTTATTACTCTATCTCTATATCTCTGTTGAAAAAGACCTCTATATCCTTGTTGAAAAGAGAAGGATAGACTTATGTTTAATAAAATTGTGTTTGAAAACTCTATAACTTTATTTGAAAAAGGCAAGAAGAATTTTATAGCTTTTCGTGACCCTTGTATGTTTTTCGAAAACATCTATAGCCTTTGTTGGAAAAGAAAAGAAGGCTTTTAGATCTTTTTCCCATAAAATTGTCTTTGTAAAGAGTTCCTTTTTAAAAGTGTTTTTCCTGAAAATAGAGGTTTGTAAAAAAAATAAGGAGTCCCTTTTTTTAAAAACGTTTTTCCCGAAAAATCACCATTTTGCTTATTTATCCAAAACTCCTCCTTTTTCCCGACCATGTCTCATCATGGTCCATTTATTTTCCAACAACTCATACCACTCTCTTTTGGTATAGTTGGGTAACAGCATCTCCACTTTTGTTTCCTTTTCTTAAACTTTTCCAAAACTTGTACATCTTTGTAAAACTTTGCACATGGTCTAGTAGGGCCTCCCAACTGTCCATATCCGAGGACTCGGCTATTCGAATAGTTTTTACCCTCTGCAGAGGTAGCACGCTTTTCCCACACCCATCCGGTAACTCATCGTGTCTGCCACGTCCCGCCATACAAGGTGTATGCGAAGTTGAGCTACCGACCATAGCCTGTCCTTTGCTCATGCTAGTATAGGACCCTACCCTTACGAATTCATCATTCCTCCGACACCTAGTACAGGATCCCCCGTCGAGGAACCTAGATGTGAGGACTCGTAGTTTTCTCCGGCGACCCAAAGGTGGCGTCTTCAATCCCTCAATCCATCAGATTGCCGAGACCCGGGTCAGGGGTTAGGTCGCAATGACCCTCCCCTCATGCATAACGGAGTCATCTCCGTCGATGAGGTATCCCATACTAATATGAGCAAACTATATGACTACGCCCGTTCCCATATTTGGGTAGATGTGGTCGCACAGATTATCGGCTGGTCGACGTAAGTACTAGGACACAATGTGCATTTTTCATAAACATCACCATTTATCACTTCTCCACTTCCATACCGACCATTCGGCATGTCATCATCAACTAGGTACTTTAAAAAGGAGTTTGGAATAAACCATATTTTTTTCCCATACTATAGTTTGAAAAGGAATTTTTCCACCCAATACTTCCATATAGGGTGTCAAAGTAATATACTTGTATTTTTGGAAAAGGGTTTTCAAAATCATAGCTTTGGTGGCAAAAGCCACTTAAGTCATTTATGCTCTTTATGGGTAAAACATGTAAATCAAAATAGACGTATATAAATGCAAGCTCAGTGAAGTAGCTTGCCTGTTTTCAGCATAATGTCCCTGGACTTCTCCTCACTGATCAAAGAAATAAACCTTGATCCTTCTCCAATGAATCCTTTCCAATATCGTCCAGGTAGCGTTTATATCTAGCGTCGCAAACAGGAAAGAACACAATCAACACACAGTAGGACACTCCAACAACAAACATCAAGCAACACTAACAAACAACAATCACGAGAGAGGATTATTATTTAACAAACAGGTTTGGCAATCACCTCACTACTCATGTTTAAAAGTTATGTTTAAAGTTGTGATGAAGCATCTTTATTCAATTAGGAAATACTTCAGACAAAAGTTAATCCACCAATTACTTTCTTTAATTCTAAATATCTTATCAAGCTATGATAGAGATATTGCTAGATTCTCAAGCTAGTACTCACTTAAGACAACCAAGTTTAACAAGCAAAGCAATTATATTAATCACACAAAGTAATCTAATAAACAAGCAACATATACCATTTCTAAATTACTCAATCAAGCATCACAACATCTATCAAGCATCACACATAGCTACTGCACTCACAAAGCCACACAATTTGAATTCAATTTGTTTTAATTACCCATTATTTAATGGTGTCACAAATATGGCAGAAATTAGGGTTTCATGTTTAATTGCATAACTTGAGTTCTGTTGGTCACAAAAATATGAACTAAAATTCTATGGATAGCTACTGATGTTTAGAAGCTAACCCAATTGGATTCAAATCAATTAAGGTTATCAAACTCCCTATATAAAGGTTTTAATCCAGAATGTTGGTTTTCTTGTTTTTGCTACAACTCAAGTTAATTGTACTCAAAAGTTAAATCCTTTTAGGGATAACTAGTATTGCTTAAATGTGGGCTAACAAAATTGGTTTGACCTCATTTGGATTAGTAGAGTATCAGAAACAAACAAGTTTAGGTTTTATACCTTTTGTGGCATTTTGATTATCATTATTTATTTATTAACCTAAATGGGGTGAAACCACTTTAGTGAGTTAGATAATTTCATAAGCTTTCCAGAACATTTTCATTTGCTATTTTTAGATTCTTAGATCTCAAGTTATTGGTTTTCAAATTCTAATCAAATTTCTGACAGAAGTTTTTATCATTTTAAGTGTTAACAACTAGCTGATTTGATAATTTCATTCTGACTTGACCACAACATCAAATGGATTCAAACCAGTGGCATTGGGTTCACTAGTTGATATACTTTTAATAACATTTTAGTTTGATAATTTTGGTTAAACCAATCTCTGGGAAGCATCTCCCAAAGTTGGTACCAATATAACCTTTCTGAGTTTTCAGTTAAAACTAACACCTTTGTCATTTTTATTTAAAATGGGAAATATGTCCAACAAGGATCATGGCCTGCATCTATGTGAAGATGGCATGTTATACTATCTACAAGATTTTAGTTTGATATTTTTAGGCCTCTGGTTGAATAGGAATTTGCATGGGAAAAGGGCTATGTTCTGTTATTTCATGTGGTAGAATAATCCGATTAGCTATCTTCCTCGGATTATATCTTTTATCTAGATTTATTTTGGGGTTCACAATACTTGGTCATGGCAGTACTCTAACCATACTAACATGACATGCCACTACTAACATCTAAATAACTCTAGGTTAATTGCTAGGATTAGATTAAAACCCTAAGAAGAAATCTGTTTCAGAAGTTTCTGAAAACAGTTAGAACATAGCTTCTTGGCCTCAAGTTTCCATCAAGCTAGACTGATTATTTTGGAAATATAAAAGTTTCATATGAATCTATGGAACTAGATCTATCCAACCATATCAAGTTTATAAATTTTAGTGGAGCATATTCACCAGAGTTTGCATGCAAAGGTGGGTACTCTAAACTGGTTCCAGCACTTAGCAGGTTTTTCCAGAAATCGAATCGGGCGGGAAACAACCTTAGCCGTTGATCTGGACATCGACGGCCCACGGCCATCACCTTCCTCCCGACGGAGCTGAGAGCCAGGAGAGAGAGGGGGCGGCCGGGGAGGCACCTGCCGGCGGCGGTCGACGGCAGCGAGGGTGCAGGGCGGTGGAGGAGGTCTGGGGCAGCGGCCTGGACACCGGTGGCGTCGCCGGAGACGGCTACGGCGGCGGCATGGCTTCGGCGGCCGAGCAGCTCGAAGTGGAGCACCGAGCTCCTCTTCGGGCGGCTCCTGGGCGTTGAGGTGGAGGAGAGGGAGTGGTGGAGGTGGTGTGGTGCTGGTAGAGGCCGAGGGGTGGCTTTTATAGGCGGGGAAGCTCGGAGGCGAGAGGATGGTGAGGGAGGGGTCCGGGCGGCCATGTCTTGCCACGGGTGGCACGGGTGCGTGCGGGGCGACGTCGTGCTGGGCAGGGGAGGCACGGGGCCATGTCTGGGGCGTGCAAGGGGTGGAGTGGCGCACGCCGGGGCGGTCGGGCGGCTCGGGAGGATGCTGGTCGGGCGGGGTGGTGGTGGTGCAGTGCATGCACGCAGGGTGTTCGACACTCGGTCGGCCGGCAGAGCACCGCCGATTGCGGGCAGGGGAGGGGGCCCTGGTGCGAGGGGTCGACATGGGATGTTTCTAGGGAGCAAGGGCAAGCTCCAGGACATGGTGGTCTGCTGGTTTGCTGCGGTTTGGTCAAGTGGCCCGAGTGGTGGCCATGTCCATGGCATGGATGCTTAGGGCTAGGGTTTAGGGCATGGGGGTGTTGGGACCTTGTCCAGAACGTGCAGGGGAGTGTTGGTGAGCTGCTGGACACGTTGGGGACAGCAAGGGAGCAAGTTTGGGATGCCTTTTGAATATAGGGTATAGGGCACCATGTTGCACTATTAGGCACTATTTGGGTTTAATTGTTAAAAGCAAATAGTGAGATGCAAGGGTGAAAAATGCTGGGGAAAAAGTATGGGTGTTGGTAATTTTTGGTGCTATGATGGAATTTATTGGGTAAGTGCATCATAGCACATTTTGTGGTTGGGAAAGATTAAAGAAACACATAGGAATGTAAATTTAGATTTTTGAAATATATTTTGAAGAGGGAAGAATATTAGAGCAAAGTGGGAGTGAGCACTATGTCACCCCACTGATTTTTGGTTTTAGAAGACAATATTAATTTCTCACTTGGAGAAATTTGGGTGGCACTTGTCCCATGATTTTATGTGTTGATGTTTTCATTTTGTTTCTTTTCCTTCCTTCATAATTTTATTTAGCAAACACTCACATCAAAACACAACAATAATCACATCACAATCATGACCACACAATTCAAACCACATGAATTAATCACACCACCAATTCCATAATTAACAATACTATCTTATAAAAATGATCACACTCAATTATGACAAGATGATGTTTAAAGAATATCTCAACTCATAACTTAATTGTTTTCAACAAGGTTTGGGAAGGAAATATGTGGGGTAATATATTTCCCACTAGAGTTGTTTTCAAATGGAGTGGAAATCAAGGTTTATAAAATGGGAGTTGCATATACATGCAAAATATCATGGTCGATAATTAAATAGGAGATAACATATAGATCCCCATATTTTTGGGAACACATAATTTTGGAAATACTTTTACTTTCTCAACTAAAAGGTATTTTATTTATTGCTGAAATCAAACATCATTGAAATAAACTTTGGCCAAAATAAGATTGGAAAAGATATAGGGAATATATTCTTGTCATAACATGATCACCAAGGTTTTAATATGTTTATAACTTGGTTGGGTTCTTGGGTTGATATTTACCAGTCAAACAAGCATATACATCAAGTCACACAAGATCAAACAGAACAATATAAAGAAAAACACAACCAATAATGAAGTATTTCAAAAAGTTTTTGTTGGTTCTGAATTTGGGTCTCGTTAATTCTTATTTTAAGTTTGGGATGTTACAAATCCTTCCCCCCTTAAAATAAATCTCGTTCCCGAGATTTGCCCGGGGGTACAGGAGAGTACGAGGGCACGAGTTTTGGGCTGGCTATACTTCCGAGGTCGTTGCTTCTTCAGTGAGGTTGTCAGGTGAGATATTGACAACTTGATGTTGCGAGGTCGTTCCTTGTCGATAATTTACTCTGATGGGTTTAGATCCTGGATGATAGGGTTGACTTGACGATCGATGCTGATGGATAGTCTTGGTTAGCTGCTTCCAGTTTCTACGAGGCTGAGGCGCAAGGAACTAATTATTACCACGTTCTGGTATACCTATTGCAGGTCTTCCCCCCTTAAAAAGGGTTTTTAATCGGTCTTGCTGAAGTTTGTTACTGGAGTTGACTTGGAGGCATTGTTCTTCTTTAGCTGAGCAAAAGGAGAAACTTCATTGCTGACTTCCTTGGTTCTTGAGCTTCATGGAGCGTTGGTAAGAATCGTACAACCTAGATTATCACGCTTCCAAGGGAATCTAAAAGTCAGTGCAAGGACCCTAAAGGTAAGTGGTTTGGTCTGTTGTTCGACAAGGGTACAAGGATCGTGTCCTAAGTTAGCCTTAAAAGGGTTAGAGAAAGAGCTTCATGTCAACAGTCACTGCTCGTGCTTCTTGGATCCTCCTTCGGTGTGATTGGTCGAGCTAAGTTGAAAAGGATGATTGCTAGATAGGTACCGTTGACGGTGCTTGCTTCCTGGTTCNGCTGATGGATAGCCTTGGTTGGTTGTTTCCAGTTTCTACGGGGCTGAGGCGCAAGGAACTAATTATTACCACGTTCTTGTCTACCTATTGCTGGTCTTCCCCCCTTAAAAGGTGTTTTTAATCGGTCTTGCTGAAGTTTGCAGTTGGAGTTGACTTGGAGGCATTGTACTTCTTGACGATCTTCGTCTCGATTGTCACTCCTTGGTGCTTGGGGATGGTGCAGATATCACTTCCTACTAGTTTCTCCTTATGAGGGTCGCAGAAGGGGACACGTGGTTTTCAGGATGCGCCGAGTTTGCGTACTCGACTCTCTCCGGTTTCTAGTTAGAAAAAGGATGCTATAAACGTCTAAGTTCGTCTGGACTTGGGTGGGTGGTTGATGTTGTCCACAGCAGGCGCTTACGTCGTTGGATTCTTCTGAGTATTCCATTGGTTATTTGTCTTCATGCTTGTCCTTCTTTAGCTGAGTAAAGGAGGAACTTCATTGCTGACTTCCTTGGTTCTTGAGCTTCATGAAGCGTTGGTAAGAATCTAAGGAAGTACAGTCGAGGGTATCGAGCTTCCAGAGGAATCTAAAAGTCAGTACAAGGACCCTAAAGGTAAGTGGTTTGGTCTGCTGTTTAGCAAGGGTACGAGGGTCGCATTCTCGGTTAACCTTAAAAAGTTAGAGAAAGGGCTTCATGTCAACAGTCGTTGCTCGTGCTTTCTTGAGTCCTCTTTCGGTGTGATTGGTCGAGGAAAGTTGAAAAGGATGATTGCTCGATAGCTAACGTTGATGGTGCTTGCTTCCTGGTTCAATTCTGCACAGATGGCCTTCAGTGTTGATCGACTTCGGCCTTGATGATGGCGATCTTCTCACTACCAACTATATAGGATTCTTTCTATATCACCTCTCTTTTTGTCAAAAACTCGTGGTTAGATAAGGCCAGTTAGTACCGTCACAAATTGAGGTCAGATGTTAATCTAGAATTTGGTAAGTTGGTTCAAAAGGTCACGGCTTAATGGACCTTAGAAAAAGGTTAGTGAAGAATCTTCACACCAGTTGTTTTCCAAATAGGTACCTTTGTCTTTCTTGTTTCGATTAGTTGAGCCGGGTTGAACTAGGATTGTGGTTCGGCAGATGGCGTCGATGGCGTCCTTTTTCCTGGGGTAACTTCATGTTGACGATCTTTGAAGTTGGTTTCCTCGAGTTGGTTGGTGGCGATCTCCCTTGGATGAGTCTTGTGCTTGAGGCTTCATATAATCTTCAGAAAATCAGTGGCAGGCTAGGGTTCTCTTCCATCTTTCCCAAGATTGCAGGGATAGGTGGGAGTTAGTCGAGGTTTTCTTTGGTTTTATTTCACGTGACAAATTTGGGTGGGTCAAACCTAGCAAGGCTAGCGCAAGGGATTTAAGGTGCCACTAACTGCTCGTCAAGCGGGTAGGTATATGATCCTCCTTGAAACCTATCATTACCGTCGGTCTCTGAGCTCGAATCTTCATAGCAACTCTCAGGCACTCCTTGAGTTCCTCTAGTTACCAATTCTAAATGAGTCTCCTTATGTCCTCGTTTCACGTCAAGATTTGTGGTCCTAGAAGATTAGTTGGTACTATCATGGACTTGAGTCAGTTGTTAACCTAAGGTTAGATATGATAAGTTGGTGTGGTATTCTTGTAAATTTCACAAGTTAATTTTTTTTTGTGAGGTGGGGGCTCCTGTCTTTACGAGGTTGGCGTGCAATTGCAGTTTCCTTCAAGATCTTGATGCACTTGCTTCAGATGGTGCATGAAGTCTTTTGTCTGACTTGCCAGTTAGGTTACAAAAAAAAAAAAAAAAAAAAAATTCCGGCTATTTGGCTAAGGATCGGGGGTCTTTTGTATCTTGCGGGACTGTCAGATCTTAGCGGGAGATGGTTTAGATGAGAGGGAAAATATTTTAGAAAGATCTTCCTTGGCGGGTTTACATCCGCAAAAAGGTGCAACTATGGTGAAGAGTTAAAGAAGAGAAGTTTGAGATTACTTTGTGCTGCCGACAAGGCGTGATAGTGACACACAAGAAAAACAACACACAAACGGAGAACTTGCAAACAACACACAAGCAGATTACACACAAGCAAGGTGCACACAAGGTACGTCTAGTACCAACGGACGCCTAATACTCGTGGTAGTCGGGGTAACCAAAGTTCCTATCATGAGTTTTTCCTAGGGGTCTTTGTCGAGCATTGTTGGTGAAGTCTTGATTTTATCGCCTTAGTCTTCCACTGGAGAAATTGAGGTCGTCGAAGTTGCAACTTGAGTAGAATTGTTGATGTTGAGCTGAGGTCTTCGGAGGTTTGTTGCTTTGTTGACACTGACGATCTTGGCATTTGCAAATCAACCACCCTGAGGTTAAATGTTGAGTATTTGTGATGGAAGCTTCTTCTTGTGGGTGCTAACTAATGAGGTCTCACTTGGGTTCATCGTCAAGTATACTCTTGGTTTTGAATGAAGGTAAGATAATAGAAGATTCTTTGGAAAATCTTAAAATAGAGGGGTAAGACATTGAAATATTTGAGGAGATGAGAAGAGCGAAGCCATTTTAGGACTCCTCTAGATAAAAATATTTTTTTTTTTTTTTTTTTTGGTAGCAATATATTTTTTTAACAAAAGTATTTGCTTTCCTAACTAACGTCCATGCTAACTAAGGTCTCCTACAGTCAGGATTGCTCTGATACCAAGTCTGTGGGGACCCCGGACTAGCTGTCCGAAATACCCTTGTGCCTACATCAGCGATCCCATGATCAGTGTGTCGCTGAGCACAATCAAACTGGTAATCAAGGAACATCCATAATTACCGAAGGAATATACTTACTTGATTGAAGTCATAATCTTCAATAGGTACTTGCAGCGGAAAATCACCAAACAACGTGGAGCCCAAGTCATTCGCCTTAACCCTACAGGCAACTGACTGGGAAGCGCCCTAGTTCGCATTGACGTCAGTTCCGTCTCCTTCCTCAAGCTGCTCTTCTTTAAAATCTGGCTAAGACAATAGCCAGGGACGAAACCATTATGAGTACAATGGGAATTGTACTCGCAAACTACCCCCGAAAGAGCATGCACTACCCTTTTCTTTTTTTTTTGTTTATAGTTTGAGTAAAACTTTGCTTGCTTTGAAAACTCTAATCTTTATTGAAAAGAGAATGATAGACTTTTGTTCAATAAAACTTTGTCTGAAAACTCTATAACTTTGGGTGAAGTAAAATAAGAGAAATTTTATAACTTTTCAAAAACCTTGTATATTTTTCAAAACATCTATAGCCTTGTTAAAGAAAACGAAAAGAAGGCTTTAGATTTCCATTTTTTTTTTTCATAAAACTGTCTTTGTAAGGAGTTTTCTTTGAAAACATTTTTCCCGAAAAATAGTTGATTGTTAAAACAAGAAGTCCCTTTTTAAAACGTTTTTCCTGGAAAATCACCCTTTGTTTATTTATCCAAAACTCCTCCTTTTTCCCGACCATGTCTCATCATGGTCCATTTATTTTCCAACAACTCATACCACTCTCTCTTGGTATAGTTGGGTAACAGCATCTCCACTTTTGTTTCCTTTTCTTAAACTTTTCCAAAACTTGCACATCTTTGTAAAACTTTGCACATGGTCTAGTAGGGCCTCCCAACTGTCCATATCCGAGGACTCGGCTATTCGAATAGTTTTTTACCCTCTGCAGAGGTAGCACGCTTTTCCCACACCCATCCGGTAACTCATCGTGTCTGCCACGTCCCGCCATACAAGGTGTATGCGAAGTTGAGCTACCGACCATAGCCTGTCCTTTGCTCATGCTAGTATAGGACCCTACCCTTACGAATTCATCATTCCTCCGACACCTAGTACAGGATCCCCCGTCGAGGAACCTAGATGTGAGGACTCGTAGTTTTGCCCGGCGAACACGAAGCCCTTCAATCCCGCACAAGCCAACATATTGCCGGGACCCAGGTCAGGGGTTAGAGTTGTTATGCTCATCCCCTCACGCATAACGGAGTCGTCTCCGTCGATGAGGTATCCAGTACTAACACGAGCAAATTATATGACTACGCCCGTTCCCATATTTGGGTAGATGTGGTCGCACAGGTTATCGGCTGGTCGACGTAAGTACTAGGACACAATGTGCATTTTTCATAAAACAACTCCCTTTATCACTTCTCCATTTTAACACCGAAAACTCGGCATTTCATTATCAACTAGGTACTTCCAAAAAGGAGTTTGGAATAAACCATAATTTTTTTCCCATACTATAGTTTGAAAAGGAATTTTTCCACCCAATACTTCCATATAGGGTGTCAAAGTAATATACTTGTATTTTTGGAAAAGGGTTTTCAAAATCATAGCTTTGGTGGCAAAAACCACTTAAGTCATTTATGCTCTTTATGGGTAAAACATGTAAATCAAAATAGACGTATATAAATGCAAGCTCAGTGAAGTAGCTTGCCTGTTTCCCGCATAATGTCTCTGGACTTGATACTCTTGATCAAAGAAATAAACTCTGATTGCTTTCCAATAAATCCTTCCCACGGTTTACTCCGATAGCGTTGGTATCTAACGTCGTAAAAAGGAAAGATCACAATCAACATACAGTAGAGCACTCCAACAACAATCATCAAACAATTACTAACAAACAACAATCCTGATGGAAAACTATTAGTTAACAAACAAGTTTGGCAATCACCTCACTACTCATGTTTAAAAGTTATGTTTAAAGTTGTGATGAAGCATCTTTATTTAAACAGGAAATACTTCAGACAAAAGTTAAGGTACCAACTCTTTTTTGTAATTCTAAATATCTTACCAAGCTATGGTAGAGATATTACTAGATATTCGACTTAAAGACCACCAAGTTTAACAAGCAAGGTAGTCATATTAATTACACAGAAATGATCTAACCTAAGAATAAACAAGCAATACATACATTTTCAAACCACTCAATCAAGCATCCCAACCAATCTCAAACATCACACATAGCTACTGCACTCACAAAGCAACACAATTTGATTTCAATTTAATTGAATTAACCATTATTTAATTGTGTCACAATTATGGCAGAAACTAGGGTTTCATGTTTAATTACATAACTTGTGTTCTGTTGGTCACAAAAATATGAACTAAAATTCTGTGGATAGCTACTGATTTTTATAAGCTAACCCAATTGGATTTAATTCAATTTGAGTTATTAAACTCCATACATAAATGTTTTAACCCAGAAAGTTCATTCCCTTGTTTTTGCTACAACTCAAGTTAATTGTATTAAAAAATTAAATCCTTTTAGGGGTAACTAGTATTGCTTAAATGTGAGCTAACAAAATTGGTTTGAACTCATTTGGATTAGTAGAGTATCAGAAACAAACAAGTTTAGGTTTTATACTTTCTGTGGCATTTTGATTATCATTATTTATTTAGTAAGCTAAATGGGGTGAAACCACTTTAGTTAGTTAGATAATTTCATAAGCTTTCCAGAACATTTTCATTTGCTATTTTTAGATTCCTAGATCTCAAGATATTGAATTTCAAAGTTCTAATCAAATTTCTGACAGAGAAATTTACCTATTTTAAGTTTATCAATTAGCACCTTTGTCATTTTCATTTTAAATCAGGCAATTACCCTACATGATCATGGCTTGCATCTCTGTGAAGATGGCATGTTGTACTTGCTATAACATTTTAGTTTGCTATTTTTAGGCCTCTGGATAAAATAGAAACTTGTATGGGAAATGGCTATCCCTGTTATTTCATGTGGTGGGAATTATTGCTTAGCCAATTTCCTCAGATTATATCTTCTGTATAAAATTTTATTTTGAGGTCACACCACTTGGTCATGTCAGTACTCTAACAATACTAACATGACATGCCACTACTAACATCTAAATAAATCTAGACTAATTGCTACGATTGGATCAAAAGTCCTAAGCAGTAATCTGTTTTCAGAAGTTTCTGAAAACAGACAGAACATAGCTACTTTGCCTCATGTTTCCATTGATCTAGACTAATTACTTTGGAAATCTAAAAGTTGCATCTGAATCTATGTAACTTGCTCTTTCTAACCATGCAAATATTTCAATTTTTGGTGGGGCAGATTTCCCAGAATTTGCATGCAAATGTAGCTAACCTAAACTGTTTCCAGCACTTAGCAGATTTCACAGAAAAATGAAATCGGGCGGGAACTAGCCGGGACCGTTGATCTCGAGATCGACGGCCCACGGCCATCGTCTCCATCCCGACGGCAGAGAGCTAGGAGAGAGAGAGGGTGGCCGGGGCAGCACCTGCCGGCGGCGAGAGGCTTGGGGGCGGCTTGGGGGCGACGGCGGCGGTCCTGGGCGGCGGCTAGGTGGCGGCGGCGGCGCCGGAGACGCACCACCGTGGCGTCACGGTGCGGTGGCCGGGCAGCTCGGGGTCGAGCTTCTCCTGCTCCCTTGCTGCTTCTAGGTGAGTGAGGGGAGTGGGGGTGGTGGTGTGGTGTTCTTCCTCGGCCGGGGGCGGTATTTGTAGGCAGGGTGAGCTCGGGGGGGTAAAAGGATGGTGAGGGGGGGTCCGGCCGTGGCGCGGGGCACGGGCATGGCTGGGGCGGCGTCGTGCGGGGCGAGGGCGGCACGGGACCGTGTCCAGGGGGTTGCCAGGGACGGAGGGTTGCGTGCTGGGGCGGTCGGGGCCGGGTCGGGCGCGCTCTGGTCAGTCCGGGGCGGCCAGTTTTAATGGTGCACGCCAGGTGCTCGACATTTTGTCGGCCGGCAGAGCACCGCCGATTGCGGGCAAGGGAGGGGGTCCTGGTGGAAGGGGCTGCCATGGGGAGTCTCAGGGGGACACGGGCAAGCTCCTAGACATGGTGGCTTGCTGGTTTGCTGCGGTTGGGGAGCAAGTCGGTGTGGTGGTGGCATGTCCATGCCATTGCTAGTTAGGGTAGGGTTTTAGGGTAAGGGGTGGCTAGGGTGTTGTCCAGGGGATGTAGGGTGCACTGGGTGAGGTGCTGGACATGCTGGTCTAGCAAGGGGACAAGTAGATGGTGTGGCATTTGAATAAGTTGGAGGGGCACCATTTTTGCACTATGTGCCACAATAGGGCACTATTAGGGTTTAATTGTTAAAAACAAGTGGTGAGATGCAAGGGTGCAAAATGCTGTGGTGATATGTATAGGTGTTGGTGTTTACTTCTTTCAAGGTTGCTACCAAAAAAAATGGTGATCCTATTTTAGGTAGAAGAAATTGTGGGAATGAAATAATATTTGTTATTTCATGTGACCTTTTTGTTATAGGTCTTATTATTTCATGTGACACTCAATTTTCTTCTTATTCTTATTTAGCAAGCAACCACACAACAAGATCAATATCACAATCAAACCCACACCATTCAAACCACAGGAATTAATCACACCACCAATTCCATAATTCACAATACTATATTATAAAAATGATCACACTCCATTGTGACAAGATGAGGTTTTAAGAAATATCTCAACTCATAAATTAATTGTTTTCGAAAAGTTTGAGAAAGGAAATAGGTGGGGTAATATATTTCCCACTAGTGTTGTTTTAAAATGGAGTGGAAGTAGAGTTTATAAATGGGAGTTGCATATACATGCAAAATATCAAGGTTGATAATTGGATAGGAGATATATATAGGTCTCCATATTTTTGGGGAACACATAGTTTTGGGAAATCACTTTTACCTTCTCAATAATGGATGTTTTGGTTGTTGCCAAAATCAGACATCATTGAAATAGACTTTGGCCAAAATAAGATTGGAAAAGATATATGGAATATACTCTTGTCATAACATGATCATCAAAGTTTAATATGTTTTTACTTGGGCTGGTTCTTGGATTATTATTTACTAGTCAAACAACATAAACAACAAGTCACACAAGGTCAAACAGAACAATATACAGAAAAACACAATCAATAGTGAAGTAATTTCAAAAAGTTTTTGTTGGTTCTGAATTTGGGTCTCGTTAATTCTTATTATTAATTTGGGATGTTACACCCTGGTGAATATCTCGGAGGATCCTTTCTCCTTCCTCTGGTTCGACACACCGCTGAAGCACGGTGGTCACGCTTCTCTTGTATAGCTCTCGGTTGATGATGGTGAATGACTTGGATCGTCTCTGTATCTGCCTGGCCGAGACCTCATCACTCGGTAAACTGCCATCCAGCATGAATGTCATGATGGGTTGGGCCCATGTCGGTACCGGACGAGCGCCGAGTTCAGGCTCATCGACTTCCATGGCTTCCACCGACATAACGACACCCGACATAGGCTGACGAGTCCCCGAGTCCTCCCAAAGGATTCCCGAGTTTCGCCAAGCGGCCTTCCAATTTTCCAACTCTGCTTTTGAGTCCGACAGAACACACGCGACATCCATGGAAGTTCCCGGGTCTTGCGGAGCAGTCCCCGGGTCCTGCGGAGCAGTCCCTGGGTTTAGCGGTTTGCTCCCGACGTCGATGTCCATCGGGACGACATCGGATTCCGGATTACCCGGGATGAATATTGAGTCTGACTCGGGTGAAGGATTAATTGATGGCTTGTGCAGGTGCTCCAGAGACACTCCGGGCGGAATGGCTTGCCGATATGACCCAATCTTGGACAACATGTCTGCACTTTCATTTTTGGTCCGCCGGATGTGATTGAACTCGCAGCCATCAAAAGAATCCCCAGATCTTTGGACATGGAACCGGTATGCCACCATGTTGGCATCCAGGGCATCCCAGTTGCCCGAGGTTTGCTGAATCACCAGATCCGAGTCGCCATAGCAGATTATTCGGCGAATCCCGATTTCCTTGGCCACCTTGAGTCCGTGGATCAATGCTTCATATTCGGCTACGTTGTTGGATGCCGCGAAATGAACTTGCAGCACGTATTTCAACTGGTCTCGCTTCGGCGAGGTGAGAACCACGCCGGCACCCAGGCCTTCTTTTACTTTGGACCCGTCGAAGTGCATCCTCCAGTAATTGGAGTCCGGCAGAGATGGTTCATATTCCATCTCGGCCCAGTCCACAAGGAACTCAGCCACTGCTTGGGATTTGATGGTATCTCTTCTCGCGTACTGCGGCGCATATGCCACCAACTCGATAGCCCACTTGGCTACTCGACCACTTGCATCTCGGTTGCCGATGATTTCCGAGATAGGAGCCGCGCTCACCATGGTTATCGGATGCTCCTGGAAGTAATGCTTCAGTTTCTTGGCCGCCAGGTACACACCATAGGTCATTTTCTGGTAGTGTGGGTAATTTTGTTTCGAGGTAGAGAGCACCTCGCTCAGGTAATACACCGGCCTCTGCACGGTGGTTCCCCCTTCTTCTCGTTCTACTACCACAACGACACTGACGACTCGGTTAGTGGCTGCTATGTAAAGCAACATGGGCTCTCTCGGTAATGGCGAAGCCAATATCGGCGCAGTAGCCAACATCTTTTTTAGCTCCTGGAAAGCCGAGTCCGCCTGTGGGGTCCAGCTAAATCTATCCGACTTTTTCATTAGTTGGTACAAAGGCAGGCCCTTTTCTCCCAACCGAAATAGAAACCGACTCAGGGAGGCCAGGCAACCCGTAAATTTTTGGACATCTCGGAGGCATCTCGGTAGCCTCATATTTTCTATTGCCCGGATCTTGGTCGGATTCGCCTCGATACCTCGGCTCGACACGAGGAAACCGAGTAGCTTGCCGACCGGCACACCGAATGTACATTTATCCGGATTAAGTTTTAGTCGGAATTTTCGTAGGTTTGCGAATGTTTCTCTGAGATCATCTAACAGAGTATGTTTCTCTTTTGTTTTTATGACTATGTCGTCGACATATATCTGCACGTTTTTTCCTATCTGATCATGCAAACATTTCTGCATACAGCGCTGATAAGTAGCGCCGGCATTTCTCAAACCAAAACACATGACACGATAGCAATAAGCCCCGTACGGGGTGATAAAAGCAGTCTTTATTTGATCATCCGGGTTTAACGGGATCTGGTGGAAACCAGAGTAGGCATCCACAAAAGACAATAGCTGACATCCGGCCGTGGAGTCAATCACTTGATCGATCCGGGGCAACGGGAAAGGATCTTTAGGACAAGCCTTGTTCAAGTGGGTGTAGTCGATACACATGCGCCAGACAGTAGGAGCATCCGGTTCTTCCTTCTTCTTTTCTACCAGGACTGGGTTAGCCAACCAGTCCGGGTATTTTACTTCCACTACGGAGTTTGATGCGAGTAACTTGGCTAACTCGTCACCCACCGCCTTTCTTCTTTCCTCGGCTAAACGCCGAGTCGGTTGCTTCACTGGCCTAGCATCTGGCCTGACATGCAGAGAGTGCTCAGCCAACTCCCTCGGGACACCAGGCAAGTCCTGACTGGACCATGCAAAGATATCCCGATTCTCACGGAGGAAGTTGATGAGCTCGCTTTCCTATTTCTTGTCCAACCCGGCATCGATGATGACGGAGCGGTCCGGGTTAGCCTCGTCGATGCCGACCTTCTTTGATTCCTTCGCCGCCTGGAAAGTCGCGGTTTGCTGCGGGTTAGCCGCACTCGGCATACCGAGTTGAGATGCCTGGGCCAGAGCCACCACCTCATGGATTCTCCTTTTCTCGGCTGCAATCACCAGTGATTCGGCCAGGGATGACCCGGCTGAGGCGCACTCCATGGAACGCTTGTAGTCTCCCGAGATGGTGATGATACCATTTGGACCCGGAAGCTTCATCTTCAGGTATGCCACATGAGTAGACGCCATGAACTTGGCGAGTGCCGGTCTGCCGAGTAAGGCGTGATACGGGCTTTCGAGATCCACGACCTCGAACAGCAGACTCTCAGTCCGGCAGTTTCTTTTGTCTCCGAAGGCGACATCAACCCAAATCGTGCCCATGGGTGCATGTGAAACACCCGGCACGATGCCGTGGAAGGTGGTTCGGCTGGGCTGCATCATATTCTCGGTTATGCCGAGTTTGACCATAGTATCCCGGTACATGATGTTGATGCTGCTCCCGTTGTCAACGAGGACCCGGGAAAATCTGACATTGATGCTGGGCCCGACGAATGTCGGATCCAACACTAGAGCATAACCTCCTGGGTTGGGCATGACCTTTGGATGGTCCCTGACGCTCCAGCTGATCTCATCCTCGGACCAGTACATGAACTTCGGCACCGCCGGCATAACGGCATTTACCTCCATCGCACGCCTGTGCTGACTCTGCTTGTCGTTGGGCTCGGTCACAAAGACCATGTAACTCTGGTGGGGCTCTCGGTATTGATTTTGCCGACTCGGGCCAGCGTTGTTGCCGGGGTAGTTGAAGTTGTTGTTGGCGTTGGCCATGTTGGTCACTTGGTTGACATCTTCAGGCCTTGCTTGGGCGTTCACCGGGATAGCGTTCACACCCGTGAGTGGTGCGGGCCGAGCCGTCGGACCAGTGTTCTCCTGCGGGCGCCTGTTCCGGCTGCAGTTCCGGTTCGAGTGCTGAGCCGGTCTGCTAGGGTGCTTGGTGTGGTAGCTGCAAGGATCGTTCGGCATCGTCCCGCTGGGGCTAGCCCACTGCCTCTTGTCGCCGTTCCATGGCTTCCTCTCGCCATTCCACGGTCTTTTTTCGCCGTCCCACGGCCTCCTTCCTTCCGAGTTCTGGCCCCACACGGGACCGTCATTCTTCTGTCTCTGGCTGCTGCCGGCACCCATCTGATCTTGGTCGACGGCAGCAACCTGGTCTGACCCGTACCGATAATCTGGCCTCTCTTCTCTTCTCTTTCCTCGGTAATCCGAACGATCACCTCGCCGACCCGATCTGTCTCTATCGACCGGGGCAAGTAAGGGCTATGTCGGATCACCCAAAGCATAGCTATCAGCAATCTTGATTGTTTCGGCCAAGGTGGCCGGCATTTCTCTCTGGAGTCTCTGCCAGAGCATGGAGCCATGTCGGCACCCTTGTGCAAACCATGCAATGGCCTGCGACTCAATCACTCCTTCGCAGGAGTTGCGGATCGTGCTCCACCGAGTCAAGTACTCTCGGTCGGTTTCGTCCTCTCTCTGCCGACACATGGACAGCTGCTGAGGGCGATTCGGCCTCTTGTATGTGCTGGAGAAGTTGCTGACGAATGCGTCGGAGAAGTCCAACCAGCAGTCAATGCTGTCCTCCTCCAGGTTGTTCAGCCAGATCCGGGCTGGTCCTTCAAGCATTTGCGGTACATACCGCACTGCCCATCTGCGACTTCCGCCGGCGATGTGCACAGCGGTGACATAATCTGTCAGCCAGTCCTCCGGCTTGGTACTGCCGTCATACATCTTGGCACCCCGAGGTAACTGGAAATTCGGCACAGGCGCCTGCTTCATTATCCGGGGTCCGAAGCATGCCGGACCCGGTGGGCCTTGTTCCTCCAGGAGCTCGGACAGATAGATTCTGTCAAGCTTGTTCCGGACATCGTGTGCCGGCAACTGGCGAGTTCCCAGCCTGGCACCGAGTGCACCCTCGGACGCCAGCTCTCTGTATCTTGTGTACCCGGCCCGCTCCATGGCCGAGTAACCATCATCATATCGATCAGCGGCCGGTTCAGCATACTCGGCACCATGTCGTGGACGAGGTGGAATTGGTGCCGGAGGCCGAGGTGGCTGGCCCTGATTCGCCGGGATAACTCGGTTTGCTTCTGGTCTGCCCTGGGCGGGTCCTGGTTTTCCCCGACCGGCATTGCCTTGCTCGGCTACTTGCTTTCCGGCATAAGCCGGATCATACACCTGTATCTGCTTGTTCTTGCCAGAGTTCACACTCTGGCCTCTGCTCCTGCCGACATACGGCGAGGAGGCCTGTCCCTTGGACATTTCCCCGGCTCCACCATTTGAGTGAAGGAACCGAGATCCACCTGCATCCGGGTTAGCCTTACGGTAGGCCTCATTCTGTCGGTTAGCAACAGCCACCAACTCGTTTACCCGATCCTGCTGCCTGGAGCGAGCGTCTCCGGATAGACCGGCCAACTCGGCTATGGCTGCCTCTGCCGCCCTAAGGTTCTTTCCGGGTGTGCTGTATCTCGGTTTTTCAGCCGACACATAACTAGGAGTTCTAGCAGATCTAGTTCTACCATCTCTAGCTATCTCTGCGTTGAGGTCTCTACCTCGGGCACGCACCTCATCGATGCGACTAACTGGGTTTGCTACTGGAGTAAAACCGTGAGCCGAGTTATGCTCACGCACTGATATGTCGAACTCCTGCCTGACTCGGGCCACCTCCTGAGCCTCTCGGAGTATCTCCTGGCGCTGCTGCTCCAACTCCGCCTGAGTCAGAGCAACATCTGCACTCGGTGCGACTGGGGTTGCCAGCTTCTGAATCGCGTCCTGAAGAGGACTCGGCGTCACCGGCACGCTGGATGTGCTGGCCTGTGCTGCACGGTTCTCTGGTTTCTCCAAGGGCGGACGCCCTGTTCTTGCCGACCTGGTGACGGGGTCAGCCTCGCCCGCCATGGCTTTGCCGACACCGACGCCCGGGGCGGTCATCATGACTTCCACGCAACTAGCGGGGCGAGCGGTACGCCGGCCGCGAGCTGCGCAGACTGCGGGTGGATCTGCTCCCAGCTGCACCCTTTCGGGGAACCTGCAAGGGACCTCGGTGGCGACGTAGACCGTGAGCATGCCGAAGTCGATGAGGCATCCGCTCCAGGGCAGTGGCCTGCTGCCGAAGCAACCTGCGTTGTCGCTGATGACGTTGAGGGAGCCGAATCTGTGGACAAGGCCACAGACCACGCGCTCACCCGACGTGATGAGAGAACCCGTCCGGATGAAGACTCCAGCCAGCGCCGCTGCTGGCCCCACGGTGGGCGCCAACTGTCGTGGTGGTGTCACGGCAGATGCCATAGGATGGCTTGATGTGTGGGGCCGATGGACGCTGGTGGCACCCGGGGAGGGCTTGTACGCACGAACACGCACACAAAGAACTCACCACACACGATTTTACCCAGGTTCGGGGCTCTCGTGAGGAGATAACACCCCTACTCCTGCCTATCCGATCTGTATATATGGATTACCACGGTATTACAAGCTGCTCCTTGAGCTATACGCGACGAACAACAGGCTCCAAGCTCCTACCGAGTCTCGGCGCTGCTCTCTGGCTCTCTTTCTGGCTACTAAGGAAATGAGTAAGTGTCTATGCGTTACCCTCGAACCGTCCCGTAAGAGGAGCCCCTGGTGCTCCTTATAAAGGGAAGCCCAGGGCACAAGTTAGGGCTGACATCAGTGCTGGCGTAGCCCGGACTGTAGCCACGCCCGGTCCTCTGACCGCTTCCGTCACCGCGCCGTGGCACGTCCCATCTGTCTCCTCCAACGCCCTGTTCCCTGGCACCGCTTCGGTCAGCGGCGTGGAGGCATGTCACTCAGGCCAAGTGGCCTCGTCCCATCGTGCAAGTGGCTCGGCTTCTGACCCGTGATTGTAGGGACAAGACGTGAGTCTTGACCATGACCCGAGTAAGCCTCCTTATCCGGCATAGGCATGCCGAATACTTCATAACTCGGTTTTGCCTTCCCTGCACACAAGAAGAACAAAGGATAATCCGACATATAACATCCGTGGACCGACATACCAATATGTCGGTTAGTCTTGACCCGGTCAGCTCCGAGTAAGCCGGTACAGTTATGTCGGTTTCAGTGACTCGGTCAACTCCGAGTCAACCCTTATATCGACGCCTTGCCCATATCCGGGGGTTGCCCCCCGACAGGAAAATTAATAGTTTACAGGTTACAGGAGGACGAAGATGAAGTAGAAGAAAATGACAATGAACAGACGACACATTAGGGGAGTATGATAGTGACAAGGATGAAGCACCAGCAGATGATAGCGATGTAGACTAGTGTTGCATGCTTTGTCTTGAGCTGATGTCCATGCACTTTGTGCATGTTGGTGTTGAACTGATGTTCGTGTTGAACTGATGTATGTGTTGAACTGATGTTTGTGTGGAACTAACGATGTCCATGCGCTTTGTGCATGTTGGTGTTGAACTGATGTATGTGTTGAACTAACGATGTCCATGCGATGTGTGCATGGTAGTGTTGAACTTTGCTTGTTTGTGTTGAAAACCGATGTCCATGTGCTATATGCATGCTGGTGTTGAACTTGCTAGGTATGACCCGCCTGTCAAAGCGATGCCTCCAACTTTGGGGTCTGGATTTGTGGTGTCGGACACTGTCTGGCCCGCCCGGCATACACACGAAGCGACGCGTCGATGCGCAGGCACCCGGTAGTGATTCAGCGATGCAGGCACCGCATCGTTTCAGTGGCGAGTTGTCGCATCGTTGCATGGACCGTCAGGCGGCGCATCGTTTCAGTGGCTAGGTGGGAGGCGCAGTGAGTGTCGCCTCGTAGCAGCGCCGCAGAGCCTACGCGGCGGCATGCATGTCGTAAGTCCTGGCTTTAATGACGAAGCCAGCTGACACACTCCACCACCGGCCCTCTCCCCTTCCACTCGCACAGACATGATGCACCGCCGCGGACCCGGTGTCCGGGTGGAGTAGGACCTTGAGCAACACCGCCGCCTTGACGCGGCTTCCTTGCTGCGCTGCCAACGCCGCAACGAGATACGCCACGTCCAGGGGCTCCGGATTGCGGCAACCTGGGCTGCAGCGCCGCAACCTCCACCGGATTCACCTCCACCAGCGACCGACCATGAGCTTCTCCACCACCGGCACCGACCACGAGCCACCTGAGCATGTGTCCGACGAGGAGGAACCTCTTCCGCCACCAACCTACGCCGGTCATTGATATCGATTCCCTGCCAGAACAAGAGCGTTTAGGATTTAGGTCAAGGAAAGCTTTCTCCACTGGCTACGTCAGTAATTGATATCGACGTAGCCTGAAACACGGCCCCTTGATTTCCCAAAAATTGCCTTCTTGACAAGAGATAAATGCATCTTTGAGAAGCAGCTCTAGCAGTGCATGGCATGGACGGCCGGTGAGCTTGTCGCCGGCCTCCTCCGCCATAGACATATGTTAGGAGTAGCTCAAGCAATGCATTGGGAAAGCCTCGCAGTCTGGCGCTACTCCATGGAAAGCAAGTGTGTAGAACTAAAGAGGTTTAGGTTTAGGGTTTAGCTTTTTACTCTCCGTTTCTAGATATAAGATGTTTTAGCTATTTGCATACGGACTACGACATACAGATGTATCTAGACGCAATTACTATTAAGATTCACTAATTTTGCTCCCCATGTAGTCTGCATGCAAATAGCTATGTCGTAGTCTGTATGCAAATAGCTAAAACATCTTATATTATGATACAAAAAATATATGCATTTGTGTGCATGCTCTTTTTGAACTGATTTTCTGGAGTTTCTTTTTTGTGTGTGCGATTTTCTTCTATTTGTTTCATATATGTCAACGGCTAGACGGTGTGGATGAACAATTTGCGTGGATTAAGAAAGAATAAATTCCTTATTTTGTGTGTACGTGTTGCATGCATTGGTCTACCGAAATTATGTAGGGTGAGAAAAAAATTGTGGCCACTTACAAGAGCCAAGGGAGGCTCGCATGCATTGGTCTATCAAAATTAATTAATACAGGAAAAATATGATTTCGAAATATATGAAAAATATCTCCCCTACAATTAATCCCGAACGGACGGAGTACTAGTTTACACACGGCGTTGGCAGTGCCAGTGGGCGAGGTCGCGTGTTTCATTTCTACCACAAACGGAACATAACGGTGCACACGGCATTAAGGTGGGGCCCGGCACCAACGGCGCGGTCGTTCCCAGTCAAACGAATATAACCGCATAAAAAGTGTCGTGCGATGAAAATTTCCGACGTTCTACGTGACCAAGAAAGTGAAGTCGACACACATGCGCAACACATTCGTGTTCTTTTTAGGGATGAGTACAGGATTCGCCACCCAGGTGGCTTGCTTGATTTCCCGAATAAACTTGGCCGCCAGGAGTCGGTCGACCTCTTCTCCTATGGCTTTCCTACTCGGCTCCGAGAAGTGTCGAAGGCTTTGCTTGACTAGTCTTGCGTTTGGGAAGACTTGGAGCGTGTGCTCGGAGAATTTCCTAGGTATGCCTGGCATATCTGCTGGACACCAGGCGAAAATTTCCCAGTTCTCATGAAGAAATTCGACGAGCGCGCCTTCCAATGCAGGAGACGGGCTGGTCGACACGAGCGCCGTCTTTGATGGATCCGTCGGGTGGACTTGGTGCGCTCTTGTGTCATTGCTTGTGTTGAACTCTAGCTCGGGTGCGGTTCTTCGAGTTAGTGGTGGCAACGTGTGGTCTGTTAAGGCCTGCAGCTGCTTGAACTCCTCCTGCATCCCAAATGACTCGGAGATCTTCTTGAACTCCTTGTCGCAGTTGTCAGAGCGTGTGAAACTGTCGTACACCGTGATGATGCCTCTGGGTCCTGGCATCTTAAGTTGGAGGATCGCCCTAGAATGGCGTGATATTGCGACTGTCAGTCAAGCACCTCGAACTCGATGCTCTCTTTTCTGAAGTTCTTCGGGTCGCAAAAGAAAACGTCTAGGAATATTTTTCCCATTGGGTAGACAGGCTTCCCTAGGACGATGCCGTGGAACGAGGTGTCGGATGGCATGAGGTTTGCGAGGGACATGTTCATCCTTCGCAGCGTGTCGGTGAAGATGATATTGATGTCGCTGCCTCCGTCCATGAAGATCTTGCTTGTTATGTACCCGTTGACCAGAGCCTCCAGCACTAGGGCGGAATGACCAAGTCATGGCACTCGAGGAGGATGGTCCGCCTTGGAGAACGCTACGCTTTGCTTGGACCAATTAAGGTACTCGGGCGTCGCGGGAGGTGATGCCACTGCCATGCTTACTTGTCTTGAGATTAGCTTTTGGCTCCTGTTTGAGGGTCGTCCCTTCTGGATCATGCCCATAGTCCCGAGTGGGGCGGGGTAGTCGACAGCTTGAGGGTGCGGCTGCTGCTGCACAGCCGCTGCTATGTGGGCATCGGCTACGGGTCGTCCTGGTGGTGGGGGAGCCAAGTTTTCCTGTACCAGCGTGCCTGGCACACTCGGGTACCCTTGACTCGTGGCGGCTTGCTGAGCTGAGCGGTACGCCCCTTGGAGCTTCAAAAATTTGCGACACTCGTGTAGCAGGTGTGCTGACTGCATGTTACCATGTTCGTCCTTGTATAAATGCCAGGGATCCATCAGAAAGCTCTTGAGCCGGGGTGCGGAATGGTCGCTCATCTCCTCGACTTTTCGGTGGCTGCCACTCGCGTTTGCGGTAGCCGCCGTCCTGCTTGCCAGCGAACTGGGCTACTACCAGTTCGGCATGGTCGGCTTCCTCGTAGCCGCGAAACTTGCGCTTCCTTCGACGGTCGTTGTTGCGGTCACTTCCTCGTCCCGCATCGTGCGGGTATCTTGAGTCGTTGTTGTCGTTCTCCGGCGTCCGGAGGCGCTCGTTTATGACCGAGTCTTCTCCGTCCACCCATCGGTTGGCGATGTCCATCAGCTGGCTCACCGTGGCGGGTTTCTGCTGACCCAACTCCTCTTTGAGCTCTCGCCTGTTGCGGCCTCTTCTGAAGGCATCGACTGCGTTTTCTTCCGAGATTTCTTCGACCGAGTTTTTCAACAGGGTCCATCGTTGGATGTAGGAGTGAATTGACTTGTTGGAGCTTTGGATGCATGCCCGCAACTCCTCAGTTGTCGTGGGTCGCTTATACGTTGTAACGCCCCGACCCCGGAATTATACAGAGAGGCTATGAATCCGACACAACCATCACTGTATAAGACAAAGATCGAGACTTGTGGAACAGAACTGGCACAAAGCATGACTCTACGACACAAAACATATAGCAACTCATATAACGAGAAGAATACAAATATTACAAGCAGAAGGATCACAGATCCAACAATTCAACAAGCGGAAGCGGGTAGTGTTGTCTAACAACAAGAGGCAAATATATGGCCTAAGAGGCCTACAATAAACATCATCCCAGCCAGCTTGTTCCACGGTCCCAAGCTGCCACCTGGGAACCCCAAACTAGTAGTCAACGTCAATGAAGAACCCACCTAGTTGCTCGGTGTCGTCCTCCTCTGAAATACAAAATCATAGAGGCAGCAAAGAGAGACTGAGTACGATGTACTCGCAAGTTTAGTAGGGCGATATAGGCCCAATGACTGACGGAGGCTCTAAAGCTGTTTATGTATTTCTTTTGCATAAAGCTAATTTTAATAAACCGAAATATGAAATGACACATGGCATTCGTCTACTCAGAATATTTTTATAACGGGGAGAAGAGAGTAAACATTTCATCTTCGGTTCTCGTCGAACCTACTTGTAACCATCACCACTCATCTCACACAAAGGCACTCCCTCGACTCACCCTCGAGGAAATGAACCTTTATCACAAGTTTATTATGCAACCTCTAGCTGCCATATCAATTAGGTTAAATTTCTCTATGATCTTATATCCGTTCCCAAGTCGTCCATAACCGCGGACACGGCTTTTCGAAAAGATTAACCCTGCAGGGGTGTACTAATTTACCCATCGGTACCGTCCGGCTCACCTAGTTGGCCCTCTTCCGGGGAAGGCCGGCGAACGGGCGCGGTTAGACCTTTACATTGCATGAGGCTTACTTAAGGACCATCAGTGTGCGGAAGGACAGGTTCAGCGCTCCCAGCGCCCTGCCCCGCGGCCACATTCCTAAACACCACCATCCTCGTTTCTTTTCCACCCACACAACTCACGCGCAAATGGAATAGCAAACTAGAGGACCCTTGACAAGCCCCTCACAACTTATTCGGTCAAAGGGGGTTCCATATGCCCCCACCTCCGGAAGCACGCTCAGTCTTGGTTCAAGAGGTAAAGAACTCACACCTAGGGGCTAGAGTGAGGCAAAACACCATCCCCGATGGCAACTCACCCAAGCCGTCTTAGCATTTTAATTAAGCATCACATTTATCCACCATGCCCGAATCATTCCATCATCATCAACAATTACGGAATTCAACAACGGACATAACTAGTATTTCAACTAAGCATGGCTAAGCATAGCTAAGCATATGAATACCACAATTCTATATTTATCTCGGCCAACACTTCAACCCTAGGTTTCATAGGTAGGGATACATGTGATTGGCTCGGGGAAGAACATGCATTCATAGGATATTCTATTATTTACCGAAAGAGACATTTGAATCGCATGCAAATAATATGGTGGATAAAATAAGTTTATGAAATCATAGGATGCTAGATGCCAAGAAGGTTAGGTTATCTCTTGCCTTGCTGCCCGGTAGTGAAGCACTGCTCGTCGGGGTAAGTAGAGAGACCCTCGACTCCGGAATCTATCGATACCCAAAAGAAATACAAAGCACACATAAATCACACGAACTCAAAATGCAATGCTCAATCACATGATGACATGTCCAATTGATGCAACCATATTATTATATAAATTAAAAGCAAATTTAAATGAGGGGCCAAATAATTAGTGCAATCATTTGGAACCAACCCCATAATTATCTTAGTAATCACATTCTTCATAAATTATCAAATTATTATGGAAGTGGCTCAAATATGCATGAACATGACATGAATGGATAGGTTTCGTTCTTCCGATCGTTTCGGTAATTTATTTGTAATTTTTGAAGTACCGATGAATAAATGACAAATTAATTAAATAAAACAAATTAATTCATTTAATCAAATTATGAATAACATCAAATAAAAGTTTGTGATCATGACATGGTATCAGCATGGTTGAGTAGCATTTGACAAGTTGATCACTTTGATATTTAATTCATAATTTTTGGACAATTATTCAAAAAGTTAGCATTCTCCTAATTTGGGATTTAAATAACCCATCTTAGGAATTCTTAAATAAAAGCAAAAATTATTTAATCAAAAGGGAAAAACAATGTTTCCAAAAGATAGCAAATGTTTTTCTGAGCAATTTCATATTTAATTTGCTATTTTTGAATTATTATTCAAATAGATAAGAAATGTTTTATTTCTGTTTTTAAAAGCAAAAAGGGAAAACAAAACACAGGCAGGCCGGCCTTACTGCCGGCCAGGCCGGGCCCGAGGCCGGGGGCAAGCCCGAAGCGGTCGGCCTATAGGCCGGCCCAGGCCGGAGTGCAGGCCGGGGCACCACCCGAACAGGCCGGCCTCTGGGTCGGCCCAAGGCCGGTTCCAGGCCGGGAAAAGGTTTGACCGAGCGTGCCACGACCGGCGCGCGCTCGGCGGTGACCGCGGCGGTGGCCGAAGGTGACCGGCGACGAGGAGGGAAAGAAAAGGAGGGAGAGAGGCTAGTCTGCACGCGATGCTCACCCGGAACCGCGTAGAGGGATCAGCGATGGCGCGGAGGGCGGGCAGCGCCGGAATCGTCCCGGCGGACGGTGCGGCCGAGGCGGGAGTCGTGGACGCGGCCGTCGGGTCCAGACGACCCCGTCTCGATTCCTCGCGCCGGGAGATAGAGGGCGAGGTAGCGGAGGGTCTCCCCGCTTCGATTTGGGCAGGGGAGGTCTTCAACGACGGCGTCGGAAGAGGGACGGCGGCGGGGCTGCGTGCAGCGGCCAGGCGCGGGGAAGCCGAGGACGCAGACGTCGGTCCCGGGCATCCCGGCTCGATTCTTCCGGTGGAGAGGGAGAACGGGATGCGGCGGAGCGGTTGACGGCGTCGGCTGGTCCCGGGGACGCCCAGAGCGCGGTGAATCGGCGACGTCGTCGTCGGCGTCGCGGAGGGCAGCGAGGGGAACGAGAGTCGATTCTCGATCCGGAAGTTGGGGAAGAAAGGAGAGGTGAGGGAGGTGCGGAGCAGGTGAGCGACGTGGGGCGCTCCTTATCGTCCAGGGCCACGGCGGCATGGAGCAACGCGGTGCGGAGGTGGCGGCATGGCGCCAGGACCATGGCGCCACAGTGAGAAGAGAGGGAAGAGAGGGAGGCTGACAGTGGGGCCCACTGTCAGTGATTTAAACTTTTCTGGTTTTCTTTTCAAAACAGCAGACTTCAGTGATTTAATTGGGGCACCAGAACATTTTTACAAATTCCTGAAAAATTCATAGTGGTTATGAATGACCTTTAGGTGCTCCTCAAAAATTGGTGAGGTCAAATAAAAAGTTTTGGCCAACATTTGTTCATAGCTTTTAATTGGAAGTAAGGTTGAAAATTTCCAATTTGTATTTAATTGAAGCACTTAGACATTCCCAAAAATACTGAAAATATTCATGGAGGCTATAACAATGACATTGAAGCTCCCCATGATTTTAGTTTGAGTTTTTGAAATGTTTAATTTGGTTTCAAAAATAGAGTTTGAATTAAGCCAAATTAAGTCCTCATATTTATTTCTCATTTGACAAAACTTGGAAATTGAGAATTGGGGATAAGAAGCAAATCGGGAACTTCCTAAACAATTTGGAAGCTCGAGAAATGTATTTTACCAAACTTGAGCTTTGCATTTGGTTTGGCCATTTTGGGCAAGGCATTTAGTTTGGAAAATGTGAGGAGGGTTTTGCTTCCTTTGTTTTCATTTCTAGGTGTTGCTTTATTTCCATATTAGCAATTTTAAATATGTATGCCATGATGCAATTGCAACACAAAAAGCGAAAATTTGGCCCATATTTTAGGGTACTAATCTGGGGCTGTTACAATTCTACCCCCCTTACAGGAATCTCGTCCCGAGATTCTAGAGTAGGAAGAGGGAGGAAAGAACATGATAACACACATCTTCCTCGTTGCAGAGATTTGGCTAACTAACATGACATGCCAAAAAGGCGGAAAGAACAGGAGATAACTTAAGGTGGTAGACAAAATGACTCTTGCCCAAAACCATAAGCCGTTGAGGAAAACTAGGAACAGCTTGACCAAACAAAGGTCGAGCAGGAGGTCGGACAACCGATCACTTTGTCCAGGATATTGGTCCAAGACTAAGACATTACTTCAAACCACCAAGAGGTGTAGATCATAGCAACTTGAAGCACCGCGAGGAGAAAGGACACCTTCCGGACTCTACGCTTGTGACATACGAGACGTTTCCATAAGGTAGGAAGCTCGGCACTAACGGGACGGATGAATTGAACCAACGTCCGTGTGATTGGCAAAACCTTGGTTTCACCTAGGAGGGGTAGATATAGCATTGATCCACAAAGATAGAGAGGTAAAACCTCATAACGAGATATTGCCACGAGACAGATGGGGTAGGAGGATTGACCGATAGATATTTTAGTAACTCCGTAGTGAGGTTCTCCTTGAGGTTCTAGATATCGCACACATGCTTCGGAAAAGCCTTCATTCGATCCTCAAGCGAAGGTCGTACTTGAAGATAGAAAATGGACCTTAGGGGAACACTTCTAGAACCAGTTACACATGATCCTCATAGACAGCGGTCGATTTGGTAGAGTTTAGGAGATTTAGGCAAAAAGCCTTCCGGTGAGGTGCGTGAACCACAACACCGGACTTGTCGGGTTAGTAGTAGGCTTAGGTCATGCTCTTAATAAACTCCAAGCATCAATTTTGCTTGAGATCCAGAGTTGGGTAGGTGTGAGGATAAATCAGACTTGACAAGTCCGAGGAAGGGGTTTGTTAAGGTTAGCCGACAGGTAGGATAACTAGATTCTCAGATAAGGACTACATGGCCAAGCTCCAGAACACGAGGCAGATTGGGAGTTCCATTGGGTCACGATCACGAAGGGAAATTGATCCAGCATGAACTCCAAACAAGGAGCCCAACTGATTTATGATTGGGAAAACACCGGCGAGATGATGAGGTCTTGTCAAATTCTTTTTATTCAGCAAACCGACAAGTGGCTCACACGACGTATTTAGAGAACTGGAGGCAACAACCTACCATCTCAACAACAACCCGCCTATGTATGACCAACTTGTGATTTAACCCGAGGAGACGGAGTGAACTTCACTAGGATCCACAGCGACACATGTCACTGGTTGCGAGAGAAAACTTGCCTTTCAAAGAAAAGGAGGTGGTCTTAAGAGATTAGACAAGAATCCAACTGGTTGACCGAAGGGGTGCATCTGAACAAAAAGGACTTGGTAACACAAACAACTCAGCTCGATGATATAATTGCCAATCGGGCTAAGAGTGCCACCAAAGTCTTTGGATTTCAAAACAATATCAATTGCTAAGAATATCCGATTACCACGACGATATACATCCTCAATACTCTCGAGCCCGAAAAGCTCGGAGGTAGATGGATAAGGAAGGGTAGGAGCATCACTTCCTCAAGTGCGTCATGAGACTAAGCACGACCTCTTGATATAAAAGAGTGTGACACTCCAAGGTGGAACGGAACAAAAGCTAGACAAGCTCCTATTCCGCGATTTACAAAACTTTGACCTCACCGAGAAATGGGCGAGGGACCGGAGTTTGTTTCTCCTGACATCCCGAAATGGAATGCCCTGATGAACCACACGGATAACATGCATCAGAACACCCCAATGCACGATAAAACTTGACTGTCAACAGACAGATAGAGGTCGGACAACAGATATAGAGTAAGAAACGGGCTAACAATAATCTCAAGATAATGCATAAGCCCTTGTAGCACTCTTCCGACAACTAGTGCCGAAAGGGTTTCAGGAACGGGTGTTACCGGAGGGATCACAATTATTGATGGAAAACTCGCTAAGAGCAATCCCGTCATGATTCAGATGATTCCATAACGGAGAGCCTAGGTACGCTAGTGATGAAGAAGAGCATTGTCGAGGAAACCAATTACGGCTGCAACCTCGAGTTTTGAAGAACAACTTCAATTTTTTGCCAACCTGATGTAGGGTTCGACCTTTAACACCAGGATTCAATGGGAAAGATCTTGGGTTAAAGATCAGCTTCATGCACTGGGACCCACAATAGCATAATGCTCACAAGGGTGACAACCCTCATGAATAATTACATCGGAGCCCTAGCACAATCCGGGACCTTCGGTTCAAGATCTTGGGCTACAGCAAAGGAATATCTTGACGAACCATCATACTTCCTTTCTTCATGTTTTAGATTTGGCAGAGGAGTAAGGATAACTAGTAACTAAAGGTGGGAACCCAAACCCCGAGATCCTAAAGATTTAGAACTTTGCCGACGATCAGAAGAACCGTTAAAAACAAATAGAGGTAAGACAACACCGAGATCAGAGTGAATTGGATAAGGAGTAAAAAGAATCATAGGAGGGTTTTCACAACTCATTTTTTTTTAGGTTAAAAATAATTTTCACAAACTAGACTCAGCATCGACCAATAGAAAGGGTTCCTACAGGCAGTCCTGCTCTGATACCAACTTGTAACGCCCCGACCCCGGAATTATACAGAGAGGCTATGAATCCGACACAACCATCACTGTATAAGACAAAGATCGAGACTTGTGGAACAGAACTGGCACAAAGCATGACTCTACGACACAAAACATATAGCAACTCATATAACGAGAAGAATACAAATATTACAAGCAGAAGGATCACAGATCCAACAATTCAACAAGCGGAAGCGGGTAGTGTTGTCTAACAACAAGAGGCAAATATATGGCCTAAGAGGCCTACAATAAACATCATCCCAGCCAGCTTGTTCCACGGTCCCAAGCTGCCACCTGGGAACCCCAAACTAGTAGTCGACGTCAACGAAGAACCCACCTAGTTGCTCGGTGTCGTCCTCCTCTGAAATACAAATCATAGAGGCAGCAAAGAGAGACTGAGTACGATGTACTCGCAAGTTTAGTAGGGCGATATAGGCCCAATGACTGACGGAGGCTCTAAAGCTGTTTATGTATTTCTTTTGCATAAAGCTAATTTTAATAAACCGAAATATAAAAATGACACATGGCATTCGTCTACTCAGAATATTTTTATAACGGGGAGAAGAGAGTAAACATTTCATCTTCGGTTCTCGTCGAACCTACTTGTAACCATCACCACTCATCTCACACAAAGGCACTCCCTCGACTCACCCTCGAGGAAATGAACCTTTATCACAAGTTTATTATGCAACCTCTAGCTGCCATATCAATTAGGTTAAATTTCTCTATGATCTTATATCCGTTCCCAAGTCGTCCATAACCGCGGACACGGCTTTTCGAAAAGATTAAACCCTGCAGGTGTGTACTAATTTACCCATCGGTACCGTCCGGCTCACCTAGTTGGCCCTCTTCCGGGGAAGGCCGGCGAACGGGCGCGGTTAGACCTTTACATTGCATGAGGCTTACTCAAGGACCATCAGTGTGCGGAAGGACAGGTTTAGCGCTCCCAGCGCCCTGCCCCGCGGCCACATTCCTAAACACCACCATCCTCGTTTCTTTTCCACCCACACAACTCACGCGCAAATGGAATAGCAAACTAGAGGACCCTTGACAAGCCCCTCACAACTTATTCGGTCAAAGGGGTTCCATATGCCCCCACCTCCGGAAGCACGCTCAGTCTTGGTTCAAGAGGTAAAGAACTCACACCTAGGGGCTAGAGTGAGGCAAAACACCATCCCCGATGGCAACTCACCCAAGCCGTCTTAGCATTTTAATTAAGCATCACATTTATCCACCATGCCCGAATCATTCCATCATCATCAACAATTACGGAATTCAACAACGGACATAACTAGTATTTCAACTAAGCATGGCTAAGCATAGCTAAGCATATGAATACCACAATTCTATATTTATCTCGGCCAACACTTCAACCCTAGGTTTCATAGGTAGGGATACATGTGATTGGCTCGGGGAAGAACATGCATTCATAGGATATTCTATTATTTACCGAAAGAGACATTTGAATCGCATGCAAATAATATGGTGGATAAAATAAGTTTATGAAATCATAGGATGCTAGATGCCAAGAAGGTTAGGTTATCTCTTGCCTTGCTGCCCGGTAGTGAAGCACTGCTCGTCGGGGTAAGTAGAGAGACCCTCGACTCCGGAATCTATCGATACCCAAAAGAAATACAAAGCACACATAAATCACACGAACTCAAAATGCAATGCTCAATCACATGATGACATGTCCAATTGATGCAACCATATTATTATATAAATTAAAAGCAATTTAAATGAGGGGCCAAATAATTAGTGCAATCATTTGGAACCAACCCCATAAGTACCTTAGTAATCACATTCTTCATAAATTATCAAATTATTATGGAAGTGGCTCAAATATGCATGAACATGACATGAATGGATAGGTTTCGTTCTTCCGATCGTTTCGGTAATTTATTTGTAATTTTTGAAGTACCGATGAATAAATGACAAATTAATTAAATAAAACAAATTAATTCATTTAATCAAATTATGAATAACATCAAATAAAAGTTTGTGATCATGACATGATATCAGCATGGTTGAGTAGCATTTGACAAGTTGATCACTTTGATATTTAATCATAATTTTTGGACAATTATTCAAAAAGTTAGCATTCTCCTAATTTGGGATTTAAATAACCCATCTTAGGAATTCTTAAATAAAGCAAAATTATTTAATCAAAAGGGAAAACAATGTTTCCAAAAGATAGCAAATGTTTTTCTGAGCAATTTCATATTTAATTTGCTATTTTGAATTATTATTCAAATAGATAAGAAATGTTTTATTTCTGTTTTTAAAAGCAAAAAGGGAAAACAAAACACAGGCAGGCCGGCCTTACTGCCGGCCAGGCCGGGCCCGAGGCCGGGGGCAAGCCCGAAGCGGTCGGCCTATAGGCCGGCCCAGGCCGGAGTGCAGGCCGGGGCACCACCCGAACAGGCCGGCCTCTGGGTCGGCCCAAGGCCGGTTTCCAGGCCGGGAAAAGGTTTGACCGAGCGTGCCACGACCGGCGCTCGCTCGGCGCTGACCGCGGCGGTGGCCGAAGGTGACCGCGAGACGAGGAGGGAAAGAAAGGAGGGAGAGAGGCTAGTCTGCACGCAATGCTCACCCGGAAACCGCGTAGAGGGATCAGCGATGGCGCGGAGGGCGGGCAGCGCCGGAATCGTCCCGGCGGACGGTGGGGCCGAGGCGGGAGTGTGGGACGCGGCCGTCGGGTCCAGACGACCCCGTCCGATTCCTCGCGCCGGGAGATAGAGGGCGAGGTCGGGGTAGCGGAGGGTCTCCCGCTTCGATTTGGGCAGGGGAGGTCTTCAACGACGGCGTCGGAAGAGGGACGGCGGCGGGGCTGCGTGCAGCGGCCAGGCGCGGGGAAGCCGAGGCAGACGTCGGTCCCGGGCCATCCCGGCTCGATTCTTCCGGTGGAGAGGATGGGAGAACGGGATGCGGCGGAGCGGTTGAGGCGTCGGCTGGTCCCGGGGACGCCCAGAGCGCGGTGAATCGGCGACGTCGTCGTCGGCGTCACGGAGGGCAGCGAGGGGAACGAGAGTCGATTCTCGATCCGGAAGTTGGGGAAGAAAGGAGAGGTGAGGGAGGTGCGGAGCAGGTGAGCGACGTGGGGCGCTCCTTATCGTCCAGGGCCACGGCGGCATGGAGCAACGCGGTGCGGAGGTGGCGGCATGGCGCCAGACCATGGCGCCAAAGTGAGAAGAGAGGGAAGAGAGGGAGGCTGACAGTGGGGCCCACTGTCAGTGATTTAAACTTTTCTGGTTTTCTTTTCAAAACAGCAGACTTCAGTGATTTAATTGGGGCACCAGAACATTTTACAAATTCCTGAAAAATTCATAGTGGTTATGAATGACCTTTAGGTGCTCCTCAAAAAATTGGTGAGGTCAAATAAAAGTTTTGGCCAACATTTGTTCATAGCTTTTAATTGGAAGTAAGGTTGAAAATTTCCAATTTGTATTTAATTGAAGCACTTAGACATTCCCAAAAATACTGAAAATATTCATGGAGGCTATAACAATGACATTGAAGCTCCCCATGATTTTAGTTTGAGTTTTGAAATGTTTAATTTGGTTTCAAAAATAGAGTTTGAATTAAGCCAAATTAAGTCCTCATATTTATTTCTCATTTGACAAAACTTGGAAATTGAGAATTGGGGATAAGAAGCAAATCGGGAACTTCCTAAACAATTTGGAAGCTCGAGAAATGTATTTTACCAAACTTGAGCTTTGCATTTGGTTTGGCCATTTTGGGCAAGGCATTTAGTTTGGAAAATGTGAGGAAGGGTTTTGCTTCCTTTGTTTCATTTCTAGGTGTTGCTTTATTTCCATATTAGCAATTTTAAATATGTATGCCATGATGCAATTGCAACACAAAAAGCGAAAATTTGGCCCATATTTTAGGGTACTAATCTGGGGCTGTTACAATTCTACCCCCCTTACAGGAATCTCGTCCCGAGATTCTAGAGTAGGAAGAGGGAGGAAAGAACATGATAACACACATCTTCCTCGTTGCAGAGATTTGGCTAACTAACATGACATGCCAAAAAGGCGGAAAGAACAGGAGATAACTTAATGTGGTAGACAAAATGACTCTTGCCCAAAACCATAAGCCGTTGAGGAAAACTAGGAACAGCTTGACCAAACAAAGGTCGAGCAGGAGGTCGGACAACCGATCACTTTGTCCAGGATATTGGTCCAAGACTAAGACATTACTTCAAACCACCGAGAGGTGTAGATCATAGCAACTTGAAGCACCGCGAGGAGAAAGGACACCTTCCGGACTCTACGCTTGTGACATACGAGACGTTTCCATAAGGTAGGAAGCTCGGCACTAACGGGACGGATGAATTGAACCAACGTCCGTGTGATTGGCAAAACCTTGATTTCACCTAGGAGGGGTAGATATAGCATTGATCCACAAAAGATAGAGAGGTAAAACCTCATAACGAGATATTGCCACGAGATAGATGGAGTAGGGGGATTGACCGATAGATATTTGCAACTCCGTAGCGAGGTTCTCCTTGAGGTTCTAGATATCGCACACATGCTTCGGAAAAGCCTTCATTCGATCCTCAAGCGAAGGTCGTACTTGAAGATAGAAAATGGACCTTAGGGGAACACTTCTAGAACCAGTTACACATGATCCTCATAGACAGCGGTCGATTTGGTAGAGTTTAGGAGATTTAGGCAAAAAGCCTTCCGGTGAGGTGCGTGAACCACAACATCGGACTTGTCGGGTTAGTAGTAGGCTTAGGTCATGCTCTTGATAACTCCAAGCATCACTTTTGCTTGAGATTCGGAGTTGGTTAGGCATGAGGATAATTCAGACTTGACATGTCCGAGGAAGGAGTTTGTTAAGGTTAGCCGACAGATAGGATAACTAGATTCTCAGATAAAGGCTACATGGCCAAGCTCCAGAACACGAGGTAGATTGGGAGTTCCATTGGGTCACGATCACGAAGGGAAATTGATCCAGCATGAACTCCAAACAAGGAGCCCAACTGATTTATGATTGGGAAAACACCGGTAAGATGACAAGGTCTTGTCAAATTCTTCTTATTCAGCAAACCGACAAGTGGCTCACACGACGTATTTAGAGAACTGGAGGCAACAACCTACCATCTCAACAACAATCCGCCTATGTATGACCAACTTGTGATTTAACCCGAGGAGACGGAGTGAACTTCACTAGGATCCACAGCGACACATGTCACTGGTTGCGAGAGAAAACTTGCCTTTCAAAGAAAAGGAGGTGGTCTTAAGAGTTTAGACAAGAATCCAACTGGTTGACCGAAGGGGTGCATCTGAACAAAAAGGACTTGGTAACACAAACAACTCAGCTCGATGATATAATTGCCAATCGGGCTAAGAGTGCCACCAAAGTCTTTGGATTTCAAACAATATCAATTGCTAAGAATATCCGATTACCACGACGATATACATCCTCAATACTCTCGAGCCCGAAAAGCTCGGAGGTAGATGGATAAGGAAGGGTAGGAGCATCACTTCCTCAAGTGCGTCATGAGACTAAGCACGACCTCTTGATATAAAAGAGTGTGACACTCCAAGGTGGAACGGAACAAATGCTAGACAAGCTCCTATTCCGCGATTTACAAAACTTTGACCTCACCGAGAAATGGGCGAGGGACCGGAGTTTGTTTCTCCTGACATCCCGAAATGGAATGCCCTGATGAACCACACGGATAACATGCATCAGAACACCCCAATGCACGATAAAACTTGACTGTCAACAGACAGATAGAGGTCGGACAACAGATATAGAGTAAGAAACGGGCTAACAATAATCTCAAGATAATGCATAAGCCCTTGTAGCACTCTTCCGACAACTAGTGCCGAAAGGGTTTCAGGAACGGGTGTTACCGGAGGGATCACAATTATTGATGGAAAACTCGCTAAGAGCAATCCCGTCATGATTCAGATGATTCCATAACGGAGAGCCTAGGTACGCTAGTGATGAAGAAGAGCATTGTCGAGGAAACCAATTACGGCTGCAACCTCGAGTTTTGAAGAACAACTTCAATTTTTTGCCAACCTGATGTAGGGTTCGACCTTTAACACCAGGATTCAATGGGAAAGATCTTGGGTTAAAGATCAGCTTCATGCACTGGGACCCACAATAGCATAATGCTCACAAGGGTGGCAACCCTCATGAATAATTACATCGGAGCCCTAGCACAATCCGGGACCTTCGGTTCAAGATCTTGGGCTACAGCAAAGGAATATCTTGACGAACCATCATACTTCCTTTCTTCATGTTTAGATTGGCAGAGGAGTAAGGATAACTAGTAACTAAAGGTGGGAACCCAAACCCCGAGATCCTAAAGATTTAGAACTTTGCCGACGATCAGAAGAACCGTTAAAAACAAATAGAGGTAAGACAACACCGAGATCAGAGTGAATTGGATAAGGAGTAAAAAGAATCCTAGGAGGGTTTTCACAACTCATTTTTTTTAGGTTAAAATAATTTTCACAAACTAGACTCAGCATCGACCAATAGAAAGGGTTTCCTACAGGCAGTCCTGCTCTGATACCAACTTGTAACGCCCTGACCCCGGAATTATACAGAGAGGCTATGAATCCGACACAACCATCACTGTATAAGACAAAGATCGAGACTTGTGGAACAGAACTGGCACAAAGCATGACTCTACGACACAAAACATATAGCAACTCATATAACGAGAAGAATACAAATATTACAAGCAGAAGGATCACAGATCCAACAATTCAACAAGCGGAAGCGGGTAGTGTTGTCTAACAACAAGAGGCAAATATATGGCCTAAGAGGCCTACAATAAACATCATCCCAGCCAGCTTGTTCCACGGTCCCAAGCTGCCACCTGGGAACCCCAAACTAGTAGTCGACGTCAATGAAGAACCCACCTAGTTGCTCGGTGTCGTCCTCCTCTGAAATACAAAATCATAGAGGCAGCAAAGAGAGACTGAGTACGATGTACTCGCAAGTTTAGTAGGGCGATATAGGCCCAATGACTGACGGAGGCTCTAAAGTTGTTTATGTATTTCTTTTGCATAAAGCTAATTTAATAAACCGAAATATAAAATGACACATGGCATTCGTCTACTCAGAATATTTTTATAACGGGGAGAAGAGAGTAAACATTTCATCTTCGGTTCTCGTCGAACCTACTTGTAACCATCACCACTCATCTCACACAAAGGCACTCCCTCGACTCACCCTCGAGGAAATGAACCTTTATCACAAGTTTATTATGCAACCTCTAGCTGCCATATCAATTAGGTTAAATTTCTCTATGATCTTATATCCGTTCCCAAGTCGTCCATAACCGCGGACACGGCTTTTCGAAAAGATTAACCCTGCAGGTGTGTACTAATTTACCCATCGGTACCGTCCGGCTCACCTAGTGGCCCTCTTCCGGGGAAGGCCGGCGAACGGGCGCGGTTAGACCTTTACATTGCATGAGGCTTACTCAAGGACCATCAGTGTGCGGAAGGACAGGTTTAGCGCTCCCAGCGCCCTGCCCCGCGGCCACATTCCTAAACACCACCATCCTCGTTTCTTTTCCACCCACACAACTCACGCGCAAATGGAATAGCAAACTAGAGGACCCTTGACAAGCCCCTCACAACTTATTCGGTCAAAGGGGGTTCCATATGCCCCCACCTCCGGAAGCACGCTCAGTCTTGGTTCAAGAGGTAAAGAACTCACACCTAGGGGCTAGAGTGAGGCAAAACACCATCCCCGATGGCAACTCACCCAAGCCGTCTTAGCATTTTAATTAAGCATCACATTTATCCACCATGCCCGAATCATTCCATCATCATCAACAATTACGGAATTCAACAACGGACATAACTAGTATTTCAACTAAGCATGGCTAAGCATAGCTAAGCATATGAATACCACAATTCTATATTTATCTCGGCCAACACTTCAACCCTAGGTTTCATAGGTAGGGATACATGTGATTGGCTCGGGGAAGAACATGCATTCATAGGATATTCTATTATTTACCGAAAGAGACATTTGATTCGCATGCAAATAATATGGTGGATAAAATAAGTTTATGAAATCATAGGATGCTAGATGCCAAGAAGGTTAGGTTATCTCTTGCCTTGCTGCCCGGTAGTGAAGCACTGCTCGTCGGGGTAAGTAGAGAGACCCTCGACTCCGGAATCTATCGATACCCAAAAGAAATACAAAGCACACATAAATCACACGAACTCAAAATGCAATGCTCAATCACATGATGACATGTCCAATTGATGCAACCATATTATTATATAAATTAAAAGCAAATTTAAATGAGGGCCAAATAATTAGTGCAATCATTTGGAACCAACCCCATAAGTACCTTAGTAATCACATTCTTCATAAATATCAAATTATTATGGAAGTGGCTCAAATATGCATGAACATGACATGAATGGATAGGTTTCGTTCTTCCGATCGTTTCGGTAATTTATTTGTAATTTTTGAAGTACCGATGAATAAATGACAAATTAATTAAATAAAACAAATTAATTCATTTCATCAAATTATGAATAACATCAAATAAAAGTTTGTGATCATGACATGATATCAGCATGGTTGAGTAGCATTTGACAAGTTGATCACTTTGATATTTAATTCATAATTTTTGGACAATTATTCAAAAGTTAGCATTCTCCTAATTTGGGATTTAAATAACCCATCTTAGGAATTCTTAAATAAAAGCAAAAATTATTTAATCAAAAGGGAAAAAACAATGTTTCCAAAAGATAGCAAATGTTTTTCTGAGCAATTTCATATTTAATTTGCTATTTTTGAATTATTATTGAAATAGATAAGAAATGTTTTATTTCTGTTTTTAAAAGCAAAAAGGGAAAACAAAACACAGGCAGGCCGGCCTTACTGCCGGCCAGGCCGGGCCCGAGGCCGGGGGCAAGCCCGAAGCGGTCGGCCTATAGGCCGGCCCAGGCCGGAGTGCAGGCCGGGGCACCACCCGAACAGGCCGGCCTCTGGGTCGGCCCAAGGCCGGTTCCAGGCCGGGAAAAGGTTTGACCGAGCGTGCCACGACCGGCGCGCGCTCGGCGGTGACCGCGGCGGTGGCCGAAGGTGACCGGCGACAAGGAGGGAGAGAGGCTAGTCTGCACGCGATGCTCACCCGGAACCGCGTAGAGGGATCAGCGATGGCGCGGAGGGCGGGCAGCGCCGGAATCGTCCCGGCGGACGGTGCGGCCGAGGCGGGAGTCGTGGACGCGGCCGTCGGGTCCAGACGACCCCGTCTCGATTCCTCGCGCCGGGAGATAGAGGGCGAGGTAGCGGAGGGTCTCTCCGCTTCGATTTGGGCAGGGGAGGTCTTCAACGACGGCGTCGGAAGAGGGACGGCGGCGGGGCTGCGTGCAGCAGCCAGGCGCGGGGAAGCCGAGGATGCAGATGTCGGTCCCGGGCATCCCGGCTCGATTCTTCCGGTGGAGAGGGAGAACGGGATGCGGCGGAGCGATTGAAGGTGTCGGCTGGTCCCGGGACGCCCAGAGCGCGGTGAATCGGCGACGTCGTCGTCGGCGTCGCGGAGGGCAGCGAGGGGAACGAGAGTCGATTCTCGATCCGGAAGTTGGGGACGAAAGGAGAGGTGAGGGAGGTGCGGAGCAGGTGAGCGACGTGGGGCGCTCCTTATCGTCTAGGGCCACGGCGGCATGGAGCAACGCGGTGCGGAGGTGGCGGCATGGCGCCAGGACCATGGCGCCACAGTGAGAAGAGAGGGAAGAGAGGGAGGCTGACAGTGGGGCCCACTGTCAGTGATTTAAACTTTTCTGGTTTTCTTTTCAAAACAGCAGACTTCAGTGATTTAATTGGGGCACTAGAACATTTTTATAAATTCCTGAAAAATTCATAGTGGTTATGAATGACCTTTAGGTGCTCCTCAAAAATTGGTGAGGTCAAATAAAAAGTTTTGGCCAACATTTGTTCATAGCTTTTAATTGGAAGTAAGGTTGAAAATTTCCAATTTGTATTTAATTGAAGCACTTAGACATTCCCAAAAATACTGAAAATATTCATGGAGGCTATAACAATGACATTGAAGCTCCCCATGATTTTAGTTTGAGTTTTTGAAATGTTTAATTTGGTTTCAAAAATAGAGTTTGAATTAAGCCAAATTAAGTCCTCATATTTATTTCTCATTTGACAAAACTTGGAAATTGAGAATTGGGGATAAGAAGCAAATCGGGAACTTCCTAAACAGTTTGGAAGCTCGAGAAATGTATTTTACCAAACTTGAGCTTTGCATTTGGTTTGGCCATTTTGGGCAAGGCATTTAGTTTGGAAAATGTGAGGAAGGGTTTTGCTTCCTTTGTTTTCATTTCTAGGTGTTGCTTTATTTCCATATTAGCAATTTTAAATATGTATGCCATGATGCAATTGCAACACAAAAAGCGAAAATTTGGCCCATATTTTAGGGTACTAATCTGGGGCTGTTACATACGTTCCCTTGAAGTTTTGCTCGACGACTGTGCCTCGGCGACGGTGCTCGCAAAGATTACTGTGGGACGTCACGGCAGAGATGGACACACGGTGTTACCCAGGTTCAGGGCCCTCTTGGAGAGGTAAAACCCCTACGTCCTGCCTTGGTTGTATTGCACTGCTTGGAGAGGTTCTAGTACAGAGAGAGCTTGGCGATCTCGAGGTGGCTAACAATGGCTATTGCTAACCCTAGATCTGAATCAGAACTTGGACCTCAAAGCTCACCAGAATCCAACTAGCTATCAACTTCCGAATCGGGGAAGCAGAACCAGAACCCTTTGCCCGAACGTGCTCCCCCTCCTTTTATAGGTGTCTCGGACCTCTTCCCCAAATATCTTGGCGGGAAGGGTTACCACATGGCGACGAAGGAGGAGGACGGGTGCACGATAAAGGTAGAGTCCATGGACGCGGTCCATGGTAGGGTGCGGTGTCACCAAAACCGGAAAAGCCACCGTCCAGCCAGGACGGTGGGCTGGCGCCGCTGAGGTGGGATGTGTCCCACGGTGACATCGCCCTTGGAGGGTAGCTGCAGACGGTCCCCTTATCACCAAAGTGGCAATTCTTGGAACTCTTTTGCTTGGTGCAGCGTTGTTGACAGCTTTATACATGAGAACGGCAACTACGGCGCTGCCGTCACCGCGCGCTGGCGCGCCCGTGACTCTGCGGTGGGTGCAGAGCCCATGTGCGCTCTGCCGTTGAGGCAGAGCTGGCTTCGTGAGGAAGGAAACCCGGCGAGGCATGGAGGCCTCACCGAGCCTTTCGGCTTGGTCCTTAGCAGAATCGAGGACAGCGTCTGAGATGTCCTCTCGAAGAGAGGTCCCTCGTGAGGGGAAAAGCCCTCGCGAGGAGGAGAGGTCCCTCGCAAAGGGAAAAACCCTCGCGAGGCTCGCCAGGCTTGGAGAGCCTGGTCCTTAGAGAAATCTTCTGAAGAAAGTTGTGGGCCCTGGCAGGCCGTCCCGTGGTACCCTGGTTTCCACTGTGCCGACAGTAGCCCCCGGGCCCGCGATGGGCACGCCGAAGCCCATGGATGGAGGTGAAGTGTCGGGGGTCCAACGATGCCTGCCTGGGCCGTGACACGTGGGGCGCAGCGGTTGCGCCCGACGCCACGATCTCCTCGGCTTCAACGGGCGACTCGGTGGGGCCCGCCACATCCCTGGTTTCTGGACAATAAAGCCTACGCGCACAGACGGCGCCCATCACTTCGTCCATAACTCCGCCGCACACTTCGTCCATTAACACCTCCTTCTTCCCAGAGTGCACCACCTCCAAGGTCTCCTTCTCCTGCGACCATGGCGCCCAAGAAAGCAACCGCTGTCCAGAAGGGCAAGGCCACGATGCAGGCCGGCAAGTCTGCGGCGGCATCGCGGGGTGCTGAACCCCAGGGGGCGCTGCCGAAGTCCCACGTCCACATGGCGGCGATGAGGATGCCTTTCGCGTAGCTCCCTCCCGACGCACCGCAGAGGAGGAGGAGAGCGGCAACAGGGGAGGACGCTGCGAGCCCCGCTCCAAGGCCGTCCACGACAGGAAAGCCGCAGCTGCGAGGGGTGCTCCTCGCGAGGAGGTAGGAGCGCCTCAAGAGGAGGCCAGAGTGAGCAGCCCCCAGCCGCCCAAGGCAAAGAAAAGGGTGTGGAGGATGGCCGACAAGTAAGTCCTGGTCCTTCTTCTTTCCTTTAGCATTTTGCTTTCGAAAACCCTCTTGACGGATCTTCTGCTTATCTTTCTTTTCAGGAACCCTGCGGCGCCGAAGAGGCGGCGGCTCTGCAAGCTTGGGGTGACCGTTGGCGCCACCACGGCGACGCCTGCGGCTGGCGAGCCGTAGCATATGGCTACTCCTCCCGCGGGTGAGCACCACGCGGAGGAGGTGGTTGAAGAGGTGGCGCCGTCGCCAGCTCGGGCCGCCACTCCTCCCGTACTGCAGGGGGCAACGGAGGAGGAGGCGGCGGCCGAGGCCGCACGAGCCTCGGCGAGGCCGGACGAGGAGGAGGAGGAGATCGAAGAGATCATCGTGGAGCCGCCTCCAGAGGAGGAGGCTCCCACAAGAGGGGCCGACGCGCCCGAGGCCACGGCAGGCGCGGCCACCACGGAAGGGGCGAAAAACGCCCCTGAAGAGCAGGAGGAGGAGGCGCCTCCGAAGCCCATGGACGCTGGAGCCGGGGGCGAGAGGACTCCCAGCCCCCAGAGGGCTCCTGACGCGGGCGGCAAAGGAGGTGCCCACACGAGCCCCCAGAGGGCTCCTGACGCGGGCGGCGAAGGAGGCGCCCACACGAGCCCCCAGGCCGCACCCGAAACGGCTGTGAGCCCGAGGCAGGGTGCCTCGGGCGCCTCGCCGAAAATCGAGACCTCTGCACCCCACAGCGGTGCGGGGACCTTGGCGTTGCGGGAGCCGCGGCGCCACGCGGTTCGCCGCGGCGTCGTCTTCAGCCAGGCGCGGCAGACGCTCGACGAGCTGGAGGCGCAGTACGCCGAAGAGGACCTCGCCAGGGCGGAGGAGCGGGCGAGACTCGACGAGGGATGGGCCCTCCTCCGTGAGAGACCCGCGATAGCGTGAAGCGGGAGGCGGCGGAGACCATGGAGCAGCTGGACGCCGCACGGGAGGCGCTCGAGGCGGAAACTGCCTCCAAGCGACAGGAGGTTGCGGCCTTGGAGCAAAACTTCATCACGCACTCCAAAACTGTGGAGGGCAGCTTGAAGGAGCTCCGCGAGAGGCTGGATGCCCACGAGGTGCAGCTGACCCAGCGCGAGTCAGAGCTCACGCGACGTGAGGGAGAGCTCTCCCCCCGCGAGGAGGAACTGCACCGGCGCAAGGAGCAGGTCCTGCAGCTTGAGGTGGACCAGGCCACCCACGAGGAGCAGCTGAAGGCTCGCGAGGGCCGGGTGGCCAAGGACGAAGCCTGCGGAGCGCCTCGAGAAGGCCAACGTCGATCTCGCGGCAAAGAAGAAGAGAGCGTAGGAGGAGGCCGACGACAAGGTCAAGCTCATTCGCCAAGATCTCTCCAAGGATTATGGCGAGAAGGTCAAGAAGCAGGAGGAGCGCTTCACGACGAAACGCGACGAGCTCCAAAACCGCATCAAAGAGCTCGAGAAGGAGGAGAAGCGGATGGCTTCCCGCCTTCAGAGCGCCAGGGCCGCCCAGGCCAGCGCGGAAGCGGAGGTTGCCACCCTGAAAAAGGACCTGAGCGAGCTCCATCAGCAGGTGGGGCCGGTTGTGGACCTCGTGGAGGAGGCACGGAGCAATGCGAAGATTGGCCGAACCATGTCGCACTAGCGCCAGCGCATGCTTCAAAGCTTGGTGTCCCGCGCGCGCGTCGTTGGGGACCGTCTGGGGACCGAGGTCCCCTCCTTTGCCGCAGGGGGGGAGCGACGACGAGGCCACGTACACGTTCTTCTTCGAGCAATTCCTCACAAAGCTTGAAGAGACCGCGAAGGACCTCAATGACCGCGTCGTGGAGGAGAGCCGCGATCTCCTCATCCTCACCACCTGCCACATCTTCGCCAACCTCGCGAGGCTCCAGCCCTCGCTTGACCTCGAGGCTGTGACGGCGCCGGTCGATCTCAGCAGCCGCGTCGCGCTGAGCGACAGGGTGCGGAAGGCCGCCGAGGAGTACGCCAAGAAATTCGACCAGGTCGAGGTCGAGGAAGACGACGGAGGAGGAGGTGGATGCCGCCGCGGACGGCGCGGGCACCTCAAGAGGCCCGACGGCCTGAGCTCCTTCCTATGACTGGATGTGCATGCGGCACACGCTATCTTAGCATTTTGTTTGTAGAATCCTTGTAAAGACTTTGTTAAGCTTTATTTGAGCGTGCTTGGTGAATATCCCTCGGGAGGCTTTTATCTTTCCTTTCATGTCTTTTTCGCTCTACGTCTTAGGACCCTCTCTTAGCGCTACACCACCGCCGCTTCGGTATGTGAGAGTCAGGGCTCCACAAGGCCAGGGGGTGCGCGAGGCCTCGAGAGGTAAGAGCTCTCGAGGCGCGATGCTCGGGGCTCCCCTTTAATGCGCAAGCAGCCCATGAGGCACAGGAGAGAGAAAAGAGGCTCGAGGGACAAAAACCAGCGAAAGGAAATTTTAACCAAGTGTTTGGACTTAGCTTCGCGAGGCGTTTTTGTCTTGGAGAGGGTGTTGATTCCCTGATGAGGCGTTTTCCTCTCGAGGTTGCCTGAGGCTTGTTTTGAACCTGCTTTCCTGCATTTGGACAGATAGGCATACCCACAAGCAATACATAGCTAGATAACTCATGCGTGCTCGTAGGTTCCTTCATGTGTGTCTCGCGAGGAGAACAGGCACCAAGGTCCTTGGTGAGTTGACGTGCACGGGAGCCGGCTCATGAGTTCAGAGCTCCTTGGGAGTTGACGTGCATGAAAGCTGACCCGTGAGTTCAGAGCTCGGGTCCCTTGGGTTTGAGGCGCTGTTGGGATGCTCCCGAGGCACGGGCACCATGCTCAGCCCCCGCTCGCGAGATACACAGGAGGGATCATACGAGCAAGGATGAAAAGCAATAACATAACTGCTTACCGAGGCAACAACATATGCTGGCGCGAAGCGCAAAGGTTCAAAGTGACCTGAAACAGAGGTTCATTACACTGGCGTGGCCAGAAATAAAAAATCCGCCATGTCTGGGCATGGGGATCCACATGGAGTGGCTGAGACTCTCGCGGCCCGAGGCGACGCATGTGGAGAGAGCTCAGAGAGGGGCCCCTATGCGGGGGTGGCTTCGAGAGCCTGAGGTCCACCATGGCTGGGCATGGGGATCCACCTCGCCAAGGCATGGTGCTTGAAGAAGTCACCTTGCCGAGGCGTGGTGGCTTGGGAGTCTTCTCGAACGGCTCGCGGCAACGTATAGTAGAGACGGGAGCCCGAAGTTTTTCCTCGTGGAGGATGATGGCGCGAGGCTCTCCCTTGATGGAAAAAAAATTGCTCGTCGAGGATGATCAGGGGTAGAACTTGCGCAGGTGCTGGATGTTCCAGGGGTTGGCGACAGGGATGTCGTCCTCCGTCTCGAGCCGCGCGGAGCCAGGCCTGGCGATGTGCATGACTCTGTAGGGTCCTTCCCACATTGGCGAGAGCTTGTGGAGGCCTGCCCTGGAGAGGATTCTCCTCAGGACAAGGTCTCCTGCTTCGAGAGTGCGCGGGCAGATGTGGCGGCTGTAGTAGCGACGGAGGTCTTGCTGGTACCTTGCCGCTCGCAGGGCCGCATTGCGGCGGAGCCCCTCGAGCAGCAATAGGTCGTTGTTGCGGAGTTCGTCCAGCTCAGCCTCCTTGAAGGCCAAGACTCGCGGAGAGCCGTGGGTGATCTCGCTAGGGAGGACGGCTTCAGCGCCATAGATGAGGGAGAACGGCGTCTCACCAGTTGGCTTTGTTGGCGTGGTGCAGATGGACCAGAGCACCGAGGGGAGCTCATTGATCCAGTGCTTTCCGCTGGCCTTGAGGCGGTTGAAGCTTCTCGTCTTGAGGCCCTTGAGCACCTCGGCGTTGGCTCGCTCAGCCTGCCCGTTGCTTCATGGGTGAGCCACCGAGGCGTAGCAGATTTGGGCGCCGAGGCTGTCGCAGTAGGACTTGAAGGCGCCGCTGATGAATTGTGAGCCGTTGTCGGTGATGATGCGGTTGGGCACGCCAAAGCGGCAGACCAAGCTCCTGATGAATTTCACCGCTGATTTCGTCGGGATGGTGTGCACGGGTTCCACCTCAGGCCACTTGGTGAATTTGTCAATGGCGGCAAAGAGAGACTGAGTACGACGTACTCGCAAGTTTATTAGGGCGATATAGGCCCAAAGATGACGGAGGCTCTAAAGCTGTATAGTAGCTATTTTTGCATAAAGCTAATTTTCATTTAAAAGACATAACATTGACCCATGGCATCGACTACTCAGAGGATTTTTCATAAAGGGGATAAGAGAGTAAACTTTCATCTTTGGTTCTCATCGAACCAACTTGTAACCAGAACCAATCCTTATCACCACCAAGGCACTCCCTCGAACCACCCTCGAGGAAATGAACCTTTATCACACGTTGATTATGCAACCTCTAGCTGCCAAATTAATTAATTAGGTTCAGGTTCTCTATGATCTTATCGTCTATTCCCAAGTCGTCCGTAACCGCGGACACGGCTTTTCAAAAAGATTAAACCCTGCAGGGGTGTACTAATTTACCCACCGGTACCGTCCGACCCCTTGCCTGGACAATTAGCTCTCTTCCGGGGAAAGCCGGGTAGGGTGGGCGCGGTTAAACCTTTACAATGTATGAGACTATCCAAGGGTCATCGTGGCGACATGACAAGTTTATCCAGCCTATTTCAGCCACTGCCCCCATCGCCACATCCTACACACACCACATCCTCTTCATCGCACCTTCATCACCTGCAACTCACACGCTAATGGAAAGCGCAAACTAGAGGACCCTTGGATACGCCCGCACAAATTATTCGGTTAAAGGGGATTTCATATGTCCCCACCATTGGAAGCACGCTAGTCTTGGTTCAAGAGGTAAAGAACTCGCACCTAGGTGACAAGGATGAGGCAAAACACCATAACCCCGATGGCAACTCATCCAAGCCTTCTTAGCATTTTAAATAAGCATCACAAGTAACCACCATGTCCGAAACATTCCATCAACATCAAAATTATGGAATTTAATCAACGAACAAATAAATAGCATTTGACTAAGCATGGCTAAGCATATAACAAACACATATAAAGTATATCAGGCCAACACATCAACCTATGGTTCATAGGAAGGAAACATATATTGGTTTAGGGGACAAATTCAATTCATAGGATAATCAATACCTTGACCAAAATTGACATTGGAATCGAATGCAATATTATAGTGGATAAAATAATTGTATAAAACAATAGGATGCTATATGCCAAGAAGGTTAGGTTATCTCTTGCCTTGGTTGGCAATATAAAGATATAGAGCTTCGGGGAAAACAGGGTCGTTGACTTGTCGCTCCATACTCCATTGTCGGCCTTCGGTGCTGTAGCTCTCCACATCGGGCTCCTCTGTAACATCCCAAAACTTTGGAATGTTTTAAAAATCGCGGAAATTTAGAACTTTTATTATTGAATATAGAAAGTCTCCAAAAATCAAGAAAAACAAATTATTAAAGATTATTTTGATTTATTCAAAGGGATATTATTTTAAATATTCTTTTGTCTTCTATTTTCAAGATTTAAAGTTTTTGAAATAAAATACTTAATTTGGAATTCTATAAAATCCTAAAAACCTTTTCTGCAATTTTTTTCATATTTTGACAAGCCCATATTTAAATGGGTATTTGTATTCAAAAAGGATTTATCAAACTCTAGTTAAATAAAGTACTTTGACCCAAATTAATGTATTGAGTTTATCATTGTGAATGATATTGCTCATATTTATTTTCTGGATTTTATTTGGAAATTATAAAAGCCTATTTATTAAATTGACATAAAGGTGTCAAATAAGCCTTTATGCATCAATTGAATTTTACAAGTTTTGAAATATTTTGGAAATGGTTCCTAAATGTCTACGTTGACTAATAGGAATTTTACAAATTTTTACAAATTTATTTGACTTGATTTGGAGCATTATTTCAAAAGTTATAAAGGAAAAACAGAAAATAGGAAAAAAAAGATCGATGACATCAGCGATGACGTCATCGTCATCAACCTCCAGACGTGAATCACGCGCGTGATGAACTCCCTCCGGCCATTTTCTCCCAAAATCGATTATGGGCGATTTAATGCCCCAAATCACGCGCCGTCTGCTCCTACAAATAGCACACGACCTGCTCCACCGTTCCCCCTCAAAATCCCCCTCAAACACGCCACCAGGCTGACGAATTTCGTCGCCGGAGCTCTGCAACGCCACCGCCGTATTCCTCTAATTCCGGCCATTTTGGTGAGCCCCTACAGCCAATTTTTGGCCCAGTCCTCTCCCCTCACCTTGGCTCACCCCGCTGACACCATATTTGGTCTTTTACCGCAGCAAATCATCGCGTTCATCCTCGACCGGATCTGGCCACCGCCTCCCCGGACTTCGGCCGCTCTGCCCCGCCGATCCAGGACACAATCGATGCCACCACTTCGCCATAGTGCTCCCCGCGCTGCGCCGCATGCCGTCGTCTCCTCTACCGAGCACGAGGGCCTCCGTAGAAACGGGAACACCGACGACCGAGTCGCGCTGACGCCGTCCAGTCAGCTCCAGCCGCTTGCCGTCACCTCTCCAGGACGAGATCGACGAATCCCCCGCGCCATAGGACTCGCCTCAGCGTGCCGCACGTCGTCGTCGTCTTTCCCGAGCACGACGACCTCCAGAGAGACGGGAACGTCCACACCCGAGCCGCCGCCGCTGTCAGCCTCGCCTCCGGCGACCACCGGCCGCGCCGGTATGAAACCCTAATTTCTGGAATTATCCCGAATTAGAATTATTGGCAGTTTTGCAGAAAAGACCTTACAACTTAGAACCTTCATAACTTTTTATTGGTTTGGCCAAATTTAGAAAACTTTACCTTTTTGAAAACCTCAGGATCTGTAGATTATTTTAGACCTGTTAGTTTTCAGTTTTTCCTTAGTTAAATTATTCAAATTTCAAATGTGTAATTTGAGTAATTTTGGCATAACTTTAGTTTAAAAATTGATTTTGGAGTAAATCCAATTGGGTTAGCTTTGTATAGTTGTAATCTGTCAAGTAGGACCTTTCCCAAAATTTTATAAAATGTTTTGTGCCACTGTTTTATTTAAACATGTGTTTATTCCTTTTTGGGAGCTTTAAAATGCTTTTGTTATGGTTTTAATTGTTTTCTTTTGGGAAAATGTTTTAAAATTTATTTCTCTGTCCAGTAGACCCAAAACCCTTTTAGTTGAACCATTTCATCACAAAAATGTTGAAATTGGTTTAAAATCCTTTAGTATCTTATTTTGTAAACTTTGACCTAGTTTGCAATTTGACCAAAAATTCAAATTGTAAACCTTGGACTTTGACCTACCACATAATAATAATTCTTTTTGTATATTGAATTATGTGATGAACTTGGACCATCAACCTTGTTGTTTTATTGTTGTCCATATTTGATGTTGTGTTGTATTTTGATTGTTGTATTGTGGTTTTTTGTGTTTGTTTATATTGTTTAGAGTTAACGGAGTGCTCCAAGTTACGTTGAAGAGAGTGTGTGAGCAACGACAAGTTTTTAAAGGCAAGTGATGCTCACTGCATAAATTTCCTAAGTATTTTGATATGCATTGTAGTTTACTTTTTCTAAGTAGAATTGCATGTCAGGTTTTATTACTATGCTATGCTAGACCTGTTTAGTATTACTCCAAATAATCCTAAGTGTCTAGTACCTATATAATAACTTAGTAGATATTAGCATTGCTACACTGAGAAAGTGTTTTATAAAAGTTGGTAATGAAAATTCTACTAAGTTAACAAATCACCTGGGTGGATGTGGTATGTTGACGGAGGTTTATAGTTGAGTGGCTACTCGGGGCCATTTCTATGGTTGTTTTCACCCGGGATGCTCACTTGTGGATGGCCACCCAGGAACAAAGAGATTTGAAGTTACTCCATGTGAAGAATGCTTCCAGTGCAGCCACTTGGTATTATGGCTCTGCCTTGACTAAGTAAGTTATAGGCCCCGATTCCGGCAGTTCTCAGCGGATGTTATCTTGTATGGGTCTGCCCAGAGGAACCGGGGAACATTTCCCAAAGGTCTCGTCTCAATCTTCTCCTTTCCTTTTCACTACATGAGGGTCAAGGACAGAATGGGTTGATTGAGTCAAGTGGTGAACGTGCACAACCTCTCGAGAGTGTAAAACTATGATCATAGCCGTGTCCCCGGTTACGGACAATTCTGAGCAGCTGAACAAGGATGTCAACGGAGAATCTCAACATTCCAATTTCTCAAGTAAAATTTGAAGTCTGAACAAGAGTAGAAGAGACAATGGTTTCATGCCATACTTGTCTCATTTTTAGATGTTCAAGAAATGTTTTGAAGAGATAGGATAAAGTCGGCTTTACGCAAAATAGCCTTGAACTCCACCAGCCAAATATGCATATAGCTAATAGGAGTTTTCCTTTATGAGTCCAGAAGTATCACTTGCCAGATCCATTCCAATGGTTCTGACCAATTTTTGGCTGCAACGTTTTTATTGTTGCAGGTTGTTCCGACGACGAGTAACGCTTTCGGGTTTCGAGTCTGCAACCAACATGTCTGCCTGTGGCACATGAAGATGATGAGGCTCAATGCTATTATATGTTTTCCGCTGCTGAACTTTGTAACATGCTAGCCTTTGGCTATGCAATTTGTAATGTATATTTTTCTGGATCATACGTTGTAATAGAATTTTGATACAATGTATGATACGTCATCTTAAACTGTGGTGCTAGCTATTCGATCCAGGGACTAGCACAATAACACAGGGATCTTGGCCTATTTTAAAAGGGCAGGATCACTACAGATGGTATCAGAGCATTGTGTTGCCTGTAGGTTCGAAACCCTAGGTTTGGATTAGAAATAGGAAAAAGGACTAGAATGGAAAATTTTATTTTAATTCAATCTTCTTAAAAATAAAATATTTGCAAGTTATCTTTTCTCATACTCTCATCTACTATTCACTTTCTAAGATTCCTTTCCTTATTAAGTATGCCCAATTTTGCGGATACAACTCTGGTGGTAGAAGAACAAAGGAGACGAAGACAAGACAGTTGAATTTTATAATTTCATCAAGTCAGTACATAGTCTTCACCAAGATGCCCAACATTGAAGGTCAAAGAAGAATTTGAAGAAATTCAAGAAAGAGATATAGATGAGACCACCACTTTAGTTACCTTGTTAGAACAACGATAATGTGATAGTGTATTGAGCATATCAATTTAGTTGGTATGGCAATACTAGGTTCTTTGTTTGTGTTTGAACCATGTTGCTTGATGTTTGCTAGATGTTGTTTGTAAGTTGAATTGCCTTGATCTGCTGGTTATACGTAGAATTCCTTTAGATTCTTTCTATCTCTACTGATCCATCCTAAACCCATCCAAAGTGACTTACCTCTTCGATCGCAACGGCCGATTGCCACCTCCATGGAAAGATGCAACAAGTGAGCCAACAACTCAAGCATAGTATAGAACGCCTACTACACGAAGGAGGAGAAGCAACGAAGAATCTTCAACATGTGAAGTGACACTGTACCGCAACCCAATAGTTTTGAAGGATCGATAGTATAGCTTAGGTTTGTCTTACAGACTGGAAACTTTCTGTCAGACAAGTGAGGATGACTGAGAGTTAGCTTACGTGATTCACTCATCTACATATTGAGGAAATAATACGGGTGCAGGATGGATTTATCACTATTCCTACTACTCATATTATTCACCTTACTATGAGGAAATGGTAAATCTGAGTGACTAACCCATTAGAGAGCCGTCGATGAGCCTGAACCACTGGAATATTATAACCCTATGTGAGGCAAGTGTTGCCAATACGTAAGATATACGGTGAGAATAGCTTTCGTGAATAAGAAGGGATCCTACAAATTGAAGTGTTGACCAACCATGAGAGTTCTGTTAGAAATGGTGTAGTGCTTGCACTGAAGAAAGTGAACCACGACAAGCAACATGCCAAAGACAATACAGAGATGGATGACATGATGTGGTGAAATCCTGTCATCTTGGACTTTTGGTGGACCCAAAGAGTAAACCTTCAGTGTCCGAAGTTATTTGAAGGCACACCCACCTATTGGAAATGAATCCTATGATAGCAGGATCCCAAAGTATTATCTAAGGATGAAAGAATTACCTAATCCTTATGAAGAGCTGGTACATGCTATAAGAGTGGATGAAGGAAGATGAAGCAGTTCATGAGTGGGATTGACTCCAATGGGACATCAAGACTAACCATTTGGACCCTAGCACGAAGACAAGAGTTCAAGACTACCCACGAAAGTTCCTTTTAAGGGTGGTAGCCACCTAGTTGCCTAAAACCGAAGATCCAAAACCCATCTTTCTTTCTAGCCTCTTCGAATCTCGAGACGAGATTCCTTTTAAGGGTGGTAGTGTGTAACATCCCAAAACTTTGGAATGTTTTAAAAATCGCGGAAATTTAAAACTTTTATTATTGAATATAGAAAGTCTCCAAAAATCAAGAAAAACAAATTATTAAAGATTATTTTGATTTATTCAAAGGGATATTATTTTAAATATTCTTTTGTCTTCTATTTTCAAGATTTAAAGTTTTTGAAATAAAATACTTAATTTGGATTTCTATAAAATCCTAAAAACCTTTTTTGCAAATTTTTTCATATTTTGACAAGCCCATATTTAAATGGGTCTTTGTATTCAAAAAGGATTTATCAAACTCTAGTTAAATAAAGTACTTTGACACAAATTAATGTATTGAGTTTATCATTGTGAATGATATTGCACATATTTATTTTCTGGATTTTATTTGGAAATTATAAAAGCCTATTTATTAAATTGACATAAAGGTGTCAAATAAGCCTTTATGCATCAATTGAATTTTACAAGTTTTGAAATATTTTGGAAATGGTTCCTAAATGTCTACGTTGACTAATGGGAATTTTACAAATTTTTACAAATTTATTTGACTTGATTTGGAGCATTATTTCAAAAGTTATAAAGGAAAAAAAGAAAATAGAAAAAAAAAGATGACATCAGCGATGACGTCATCGTCATCAACCTCCAGACGTGAATCACGCGCGTGATGAACTCGCTCCGGCCGTTTTCTTCCCAAATCGATTCTGGGCGATTTAATGCCCCAAATCACGCGCCGTCTGCTCCTACAAATAGCACACGACATCCTCCACTGTTCCCCCTCAAAATCTCCCTCGAACACGCCACCAGGTTGACGAATTTCGTCGCCGGAGCTCTGCAACGCCACCGCCGTATTCCTCTAATTCCGGCCATTTTGGTGAGACCCTGCCACCAATTCTTTGCCTATTCCTCTTATCTCACCTTGGCTCACCCCGCTGACACCATATTTGGTCTTTTACCGCAGCAAATCATCGCGTTCATCCTCGACCGGATCTGGCCACCGCCTCCCCGGACTCCAGCCGCTCTGCCCCGCCGATCCAGGACACAATCGATGCCACCACTTCGCCATAGTGCTCCCCGCGCTGCGCCGCATGCCGTCGTCTCCTCTACCGAGCACGAGGGCCTCCGTAGAAACGGGAACACCGACGACCGAGTCGCGCCGACGCCGTCCAGTCAGCTCCAGCCGCTTGCCGTCACCTCTCCAGGACGAGATCAACGAATCCCCCGCGCCATAGGACTCGCCTCAGCGTGCCGCACGTCGTCGTCGTCTTTCCCGAGCACGACGACCTCCAGAGAGACGGGAACGTCCACACCCGAGCGGCCGCCGCTGTCAGCCTCACGTCCGGCGACCACCCGCCGCGCCGGTATGAAACCCTAATTTTCTCACCCGTTCGATCTTGATCCGACGACCACAATTAGACCCCTTTAAACTGAACCGGTACCTTCGAATGACAACCGCCAGATCTGGATCTGACGTCCCAGATCTGAGCCGAGCCGAGCCGAGCCATGGCTCAAGCCCAGCCGAGCCGATCTGAGCCGAGCCCAGCTTTTTCTGGATTTATCCCGAATTAGAATTTTGGCAGTTTTGCAGAAAAACCCCTGCAACTTAGAACCTTCATAACTTTTTATTGGTTTGGCCAAATTTAGAAAACTTTACCTTTTTGAAAACCTCAGGATCTGTAGATTATTTTAGACCTATTAGTTTTCAGTTTTGCCTTAGTTAAATTATTCAAATTTCAAATGTGTAATTTGAGTAATTTTGGCATAACTTTAGTTTAAAAATTGATTTTGGAGTAAATCCAATTGGGTTAGCTTTGTATAGTTGTAATCTGTCAAGTAGGACCTTTCCCAAAATTTTATAAAATGTTTTGTGCCATTGTTTTATTTAAACATGTGTTTATTCCTTTTTGGGAGTTTTAAAATGCTTTTGTTATGGTTTTAATTGTTTTCTTTTGGGAAAATGTTTTAAAATTTAGTTCTCCGTCCAGTAGACCCAAAACCCTTTTAGTTGAACCATTTCATCACAAAAATGTTGAAATTGGATTAAAATCCTTTAGTATCTTGTTTTGTAAACTTTGACCTAGTTTGCAATTTGACCAAAAATTCAAATTGTAAACCTTGGACTTTGACCTACCTCATAATAATAATTCTTTTTGTATATTGAATTATGTGATGAACTTGGACCATCAACCTTGTTGTTTTATTGTTCTCCATATTTGATGTTGTGTTGTATTTTGATTGTTGTATTGTGGTTTTTTTGTGTTTGTTTATATTGTTTAGAGTGAACGGAGTGCTCCAAGTTACGTTGAAGAGAGTGTGTGAGCAACGACAAAGGCAAGTGATGCTCACTGCATGAATTTCCTAAGTATTCTGATATGCATTGTAGTTTACTTTTTCTAAGTAGAATTGCATGTCAGGTTTTATTACTATGCTATGGTAGACCTGTTTAGTATTACTCCAAATACTTCTAAGTGTCTGGTACCTATATAATAACTTAGTAGATATTAGCATTGCTACACTCAGAAAGTGTTTTATAAAAGTTGGTAATGAAAATTCTACAAAGTTAACAAATCACCTGGGTGGATGTGGTATGTTGACGGAGGTTTATAGTTGAGTGGCTACTCGGGGCCATTTCTATGGTTGTTTTCACCCGAGATGCTCACTTGTGGACGGCCACCCAGGAACAAAGAGATTTGAAGTTACTCCATGTGAAGATTGCTTCCAGTGCAGCCACTTGGTATTATGGCTCTGCCTTGACTAAGTAAGTTATAGGCCCCGATTCCGGCAGTTCTCAGCGGATGTTATCTTGTATGGGTCTGCCCAGAGGAACCGGGGAACATTTCCCAAAGGTCTCGTCTCAATCTTCTCCTTTCCTTTTCACTACATGAGGGTCAAGGACAGAATGGGTTGATTGAGTCAAGTGGTGAACGTGCACAACCTCTCGAGAGTGTAAAACTATGATCATAGCCGTGTCCCCGGTTACGGATAATTCTGAGCAGCTGAACATGGGTGTCAACGGAGAATCTCAACATTCCAATTTCTCAAGTAAAATTTGAAGTCTGAACAAGAGTAGAAGAGACAATGGTTTTCATGCCATACTTGTCTCATTTTTAGATGTTGAAGAAATGTTTTGAAGAGATAGGATAAAGTTGGCTTTACGCAAAATAGCCTTGAACTCCACCAGCCAAATATGCATATAGCTAATAGGAGTTTTCCTTTATGAGTCCAGAAGTATCACTTGCCAGATCCATTCCAATGGTTCTGACCAATTTTTGGCTGCAACGTTTTTATCGTTGCAGGTTGTTCCGACGACGAGTAACGCTTTCGGGTTTCGAGTCTGCAACCAACATGTCTGCCTGTGGCACATGAAGCTGATGAGGCTCAATGCTATTATATGTTTTCCGCTGCTGAACTTTGTAACATGCTAGCCTTTGGCTATGCAATTTGTAATGTATATTTTTCTGGATCATACGTTGTAATAGAATTTTGATACAATGTATGATACTTCATCTTAAACTGTGGTGCTAGCTATTCGATCCAGGGACTAGCACAATAACACAGGGATCTTGGCCTATTTTAAAAGGGCAGGATCACTACATCCTCTCGATCTCGATTCGTGTTCTAACGAGAAGAAGCAAACACATGATGACATGGCAAGTTTATGCATTGATATTATCATATAATTTAACTAACCATAATAAATGGAGTTCCAAATAATTAGTGCAATTATTTGGAAACAACCCCATATTTATCTTAGTGACCACATTATTTATAAATTATTACATCACAAAAGAAGTGGAATAAATATGCATGAACATGACATGATTAAGTAGGTTTTGTTCTTCCGATCATTTTGGTACCTTATTTGTAATTTTCCGAATTTCGATGAATAAGTAGCGAATTAAATAATTTATTGACTTTAACTCCTTTAACCAATTCATGAATAACATCAATAAATATTTGTGATCATGATTCGATATTAACATGATTTTATAGCATTTGAAACACTGATCATTTTGATATTTTATTCATAATTTTTGGTTAAATATTTATCGGATTATGATTTTCCCAAATTAGGTATTATTTATACCATTTTAGGAATTCTTAAGAAATAGCAACAATATAACTCAAAAGATGATTTCAAAGATTCTATCTTGTAGAGTTTGTTTTTCTGAACAAAATGATATTTGATTTGTCAAATTTGGAACATTATTCAAAAAGATATCAATTATTCAAATTGGTTTTAAAACCAAAAAGGAAAACCAAAACAGCCAGACAGGCCGGCCTTCAGCCGGCCAGGCCGGGCCACAGGCCGGGTGGGTGCCCGAAGCCTCTGGCCTCCGGGTCGGCCCAAGGCCGGTTCCAGGCCGGGCAAGGGTTTGACCGGGAGGATGCCGCGACCGGCACGGTGCGCGACGGCGACCGCGACCGTGAGCGACGGCGAGACGGCCCGAGGGAGAAAGAGGGTTAGCGAGAGGATGCCAGGAAGATCACAGAGCTCACCCTGAGCTCGGAAACGTGGATGGGGAGGTCGTGGTGGCCAGATGGGGTCGCGGGCGTGCTCGGCTTGCGGGTGTTGGCGCCGGAGAAGAACGGCAACGGCGTCGATTTCCGGTGCCCCCCATCGATTCCTCAGACCACGACTGTAGCGCCCCAACCCCATAACTATACAGTGAAGCGTTGTGCAACCGGTCATGCTACACAATCGAAGGTTACTGGGTTTACCAATCCCAGGCCAAAACCTTTGGCAGGTGTGCTCGGAATGGATCATCGGCACACAACACCTCGATCATGCCATAAGCTCAGACATCGCTATCACGTATAATTAAGAGATCAAGACTTGTGGAACAAATGGCACATCACAGACTCTACGACACAAAGAGATCATAGAGCAACTCATATAATTGAGTAAGATACAAATGACACATCAGAGTTCACAGACATATCATTACACAAGCGGAAGCAAATATAGTTGTCTAAACAACAAGATCCAAATTATGGCCTAAGAGGCCTTAACATAACATAACCCGTGCCAACTTGTTCCGATGTCCCAAGCTGCCACCTGGGAACCCCAGACTACTCGTCGATGTCAACGTAGAACCCACCTTCCTGTTCGGTGACGTCCTCCTCTGAAACAAGTAATAATCAACAAAGCAAGGCTGAGTACGACGTACTCGCAAGAATTAGTAGGGCGATATAGGCCCGATGCTGACGGAGGCTTTAAAGCTATATATGGTTGTTTTTGCATAAAGCTAGTTTTTATCCTTCCGAAGACTACGACTCATGGCATCGACTACTCAGAGGTTTTCATAAGGGGATGAGATAGTAAACTTTTCTTCTTCGGTTCCCATGGAACCTACTGTCTTCAGAGTCACCACTGTCCTCCACCAAGGCACTCCCTCGAATCTCCCTCGAGGAAATGAACCTTTTATCACAAGTTGATTATGCAACCTCTAGCTGCCATTTAATTAAGGTTCAGGTTTTCTATGATCTCGTAAATGTATTCCCAAGTTGTCCATAACCGCGGACACGGCTTTTCAAAAAGAATAAGCCCCGCAGGGGTGTACTATTTGAAAGTCGCCAGGTTCCCGAGGGACCTCCCAGCTCCTTGTCCATTGGTACCGTCCGGCTCACCTGATTGGCCCTCTTCCGGGGAAGGCCGGCAAGCAGGCGCGGTTAAACCTTTACCTCACATGAGACTATCCAAGAGTCATCAGTGGCCACAGGGCAAGTTTACCCAGCCTCAGCCCCTGCCCCATCGCCACATCCTAAACACCACCATCCTAATCATTTCTTTTTCCGCTCACACACACGGCAAATGGAAATAGCAAACTAGAGGACCCTTGGATACACCCGCACAAGTTATTCAGTTAGTGAGGCGCCCATACACCCACCTTTGGAAGCACGCTCGATCTTGGTTCAAGAGACAAGAACTCACACCTAGGCGGCAAGAATGAGACAAAACACCATCTCCGATGGCAACTCATCCAAGCCTTGTTAAGCATTTTAATTAAGTACCACCAGTTTCCACATAGTCCGAACATTCCATCAACATCACAAGTATGGAAATAATCAACGGACGAGTAAGCATTCGACTAAGCATGGCTAAGCAGAGCTAAGCATATATACAACAGTGATATCTTTACTCAGGCCATCACATCAAACCTATGGTTCATAGGAGGGGAGACATGTATTGGTTTAGGGAACATGCATTTCATATGATACTCTAGTATTGACCAAAGTTGACATTAGAATCGAATGCAATATTATGGTGGATAAAATACTTGTACTAATAGGATGAGATATGCCAAGAAGGTTAGGTTAGCTCTTGCCTTGTTGATAACGATGGTTGCAATAGTTGTCGAGGTATTGTGGTGGAACCTCGACTCCTGAATCTACCGAAACACAAACAATAAAAAGGACGAATAAATATCAAGAAGACAAGGTGCAATGCACAATCATGATGAAATGGTCATATTATGCAATGAAAAGTATTTGGGCATGTCCCACAAGTTAAATGGAAACCCTAGAATAAATATTACAATTAACGGGTTAAAACTCCATCTTTAACTTAGTGAATATAGGTGAATAAACAAAATGTCCAGTACTGAAATATTAGGTTTATATGCATGAAAATGACATCATTTGATAGGTATTAATCCACTGATCATTTTGGTATATCATTTGCAATTTTTGGATTAATATTTATCAAGTTAGGACATTTCTAATATTTGATTTAATTCTGCCATTTTATTTAATTTTAATGAACAGCACCAAAATTCATTCTACAAGTCTCTAAAATGATATAAACTTGTAGTTCATTACTTACTGAACATTTTAAGCTATTATTCATAATTTTTGAATGGGTAGAACCTAAGTTATTGATTTTCTAAAATGGAATTAAATCTGCCATTTTAATCATTTTCATGAGCAGAAATTTAAATGTTCATGGTCATGTGGAAAATGGAACTAACATTTAGATATTGTTTTCCTGAACATTTTAAGATCTTGTTTACAATTTTTGGATACTTATTTATTAAGTTATGAATTTTATAATTTCCATTTATTTTCTGCCATTTTATTCAATTTATTTGAAACAGGCAATTTAAGTTTAACCAAAAATCCAACTAATGGCACTAACATTTAGAGTTTATTTAGCTGAGCATTTTGACATATTATTTGCATTTTTCTGAATTATAAAACCCTAGATATGAATTTCTAAAAATTTGAATAATTCACAGGTTATTTGCATTTCACATTTAAATTCCAATTTCAAAAATTCATTTGCATGTGGGAGTTACATTTTTGGACAGGTCATGGAGATGTGAACAATTTGGTATATCAACTTCATTTTTCTAAGCTACCATTTATCAGATCTTTCATTTAACAATTTCTGCTGAAATTCTGGAAATTTAAAAAGAAGAACAGCTGACGTCAGCATGACGTCAGCAGGGGGAGAGGCGGCTCGGTTGATCTTCAATCCGTCGATTCCGTGCGAAATTGGACGCGGGGAATGCAGCACTAGGTAGAGGGCGCCGAGAGGAGCAAGGGGGAGCGGCGCAACGGACCATATGGTCACCGGAGCGACCACGGCGATCACCGGAGCGGCGACATACGGCGGAGCTCGGGGGGAACGCGGCCTAGAGCGGGAGGAAGAGGGAGAGGAGGTCCCGGAGGACAGGGTGCTCACCCAGAGCGCGTTGGGGTGGCCGGCAGGGGCCGGGGTGGCCGGACGGCGATGCATCGGTGCTCGGACACGGCGGCCGGAGGCGGGGAAGGAGCGGACGGTGCGGCGAATGGCGGCCTCCCTCCACCGATCCTGGCCGGGGATGAAGAGGACGGCGAGGCACACCTCGTGGTAGCGTCGGCGGGGCACGGGGTGGCTGGAGGTGAGGGCAAGCTCGACGGCGGCGGCGGCGGACGCAGGAGCTCCATTCGGCTTAGGGTTAGGGTTTCGGGGGGCACGCGAGAGAGCAGGGGGGAGTGAGGAGAGCAGGGCGCCGTGGGGGTCCTCCTTTATCGACCAGGGGGGGCCAGGTCGAGGGGAGAGGCAGCAGGGACGGCCACGGCGGCCATGGCGACAGTGGCGCCCACTGTGGCGACAGGGAAGACGCTACATTTGCGGATAACCCCCTGGAAGTTTTAAACGAATTTATAATGTGGTCCAGCAGCAGGTTTTAACAATTTAATTGAGGCACCAGGACCTTTTTATAAATTCCAGAAAAATTCATGTGGGCTCCACTTGAACTATAGTTGGTCCACAAAAATTGGTGAGTCTAAATAAAATGTTTTGGTCAAGATTTGTTCACAGCTTTTGGATATGGCAATTTTTAATAATCGCCAAAATATATTTATTTGGAGTACTTAGGCATTTCCAAAAATAGTGAAATTATTTATGTAGGCTCCCAGTATAGTTATGAAGCTCCCCATGATTTTAGTTTACATTTTTGGAGAGGTATACTTGGTTCCAAGAATATAATTAGAGTTATGCCAAATGGGGATTCTCCAATTTATATACTTGCTGGTCAACCAATGGACTTTGACAATTTGTTACAAAAGATAATTTGAAACTTCCTAAACAATTTGGAAGTCCAAGAATAATTTTGGTTGACAAGTTGATCAATTGTATTGGTTTGGTTGTTTGGGAGGTTTGCCTTCCTTTCAAATGTGTTCCACTTTGCTTTAATTGAATTTAGCAATTTAATATGTATGTCATGATGCAAAGTTGCTAAGCAAAAAGTGAAAATTTGGCCCATATTTTAAGGTACCAATCTGGGGCTGTTACAAATCTACCCCCCTTACAAGAATCTCGCCCCGAGATTCCTAGAGTAGGAAGAGGGAAGAGGGAAACATGACGACCCTTAACTTCAACGATCTTCTGGATCCCACGATGACCTTCCTGGTTGCGGAGAGTAAGGTAACACGCATGTCGTGCGGACGAGAAAATCAGAAGATAGTTCAAGGTGATAGACTGGTTTTCTCCAAGGGTTGGAAATATGAACTTAGGACAAGACCATAAGCCATTGGGGAAAAACTAGGAACAACTTGACCAAACAAAGGTCGAGCAGAGGATAGGAGAAGATGACCGGGAGACATTTTTAGCAACACCACGTTAATGTTCTCCTTGATGTTCTAGATACCACCATCAGGCTTCGGAAGAAGCCTTCAATAGGTCATCAAGTGAAAGTCGGACCTTTAAGATTGGACAGAGACCATAAGGGCAACTTCTAGAATATGTAGCACAATATCCTCATGGAGAGTGGTTGACTTTACGAAAGGCAAGAGGATATCACAATAGACCTTCCAGTTAATTAGGGCAACCACCACCTCAAACTTGCTGAATGTCCACAAGGCCTAAGTCATACTCTTAAGAAACACCAACCATCATTTCTGCTTGAAATTCAGATTTGGTTAAGCGTGCGGATATTTCAGACTTGACATGTCAGAGGGAGGAGTTACAACAGTTAACGAGAGGTACGGATTCTCAAGAATTGACTACAGCGTCAAGCTCCAGAACACAAGCTAGATTGCGATCGAAGTCCTTGGATTTCAAAACAATCACAATTGCTAAGAATATCCGATTACCACCTCAATATGCATCCTCAACATTCTTGAGCCCGAGTATCTCGGAGTTAGATGGATAAGGAAGGGTAAGAGCATCACTTCATCAAATACGTCATGAGACTAAGCACGACCTCTTGATATGAAAGAGTGTGACACGCTAAGGTTGAACAGAACCAAAGATAAACAAGCCTGTTATTCTGCGGATTACTATACTTTGACCTGGCCGAGAAATGGACAAGGTACCGGAGTTTGTTTCTCCTAACATCCCGATGTTGAATGTATTGACGGACCACAAGGGTAACATGCATCGGAACACACCAATGCACGATAACACTTGACTGTCAACAGACAGACACAGGTCGGACAGCAATTCAGGAGTAAGAGGCATGCTCAGGAGAAATCCCAAGATGTTGCAGAAGCACAAGATAGCACTCTTCCAACAACTAGTGCTGAAAGGGTTTTACTAACAAGTGTCACCGGAGGAGGCACAAAGGTAGCTGGGAAACTCGCGACAGGGAAGAGCTTTGTTGCCGCAATTCAATTACGACTACAACACCAAGTTGAAGATTAACTTCAAATTTTAGCCGACCTGATGTAGGGTTTGACAATTAACACCAGGTTTCAACGGGAAGGATCTTGGGTTAAAGATCAGCTTCATGTACTGGGACTCAAAAATTGCATAATGCTCATATGGGTGACAACCCTCATGAACAATTACACCAAAGCCCTAGCACAATCCGGGACCTTCGGTTCAAGATCTTGGACTAAAGCAAAGGAATGTCTTGACGATCTGCAATACTTCCTCTCTTCGGGCTTTGGAATGGGCAGACAAGCAGAGCTAACTAGTAGACTAAAGGTAGAAACCAACCCCGTGAACCTAAATTCTTGAATCGCCAGACGAGCAGAAGAACCGCTAAATCAAATAGAGGTAAGATGGCACCGAGATCAGAGTGAATTGGATAAGAAGTAAAAAGAATCCTAAGATGGTTTTCACAACTCATTTTTAGGTTATAAATAATTTTCAAACTAGACTCGACATCGACCAATAGAACGGGTTTCCTACAGGCAGTACTGCTCTGATACCAACTTGTAGCGCCCCAACCCCATAACTATACAGTGAAGCGTTGTGCAAACCGGTCATGCTACAAATCGAAGGTTACTGGGTTTACCAATCCCAGGCCAAAACCTTTGGCAGGTGTGCTCGGAATGGATCATCGGCACACAACACCTCGATCATGCCATAAGCTCAGACATCGTTATCACGTATGATTAAGAGATCAAGACTTGTGGAACAAATGGCACATCACAGACTCTACGACACAAAGAGATCATAGAGCAACTCATATAATTGAGTAAGATACAAATGACACATCAGAGTTCATAGACATATCATTACACAAGCGGAAGCAAATATAGTTGTCTAAACAACAAGATCCAAATTATGGCCTAAGAGGCCTTAACATAACATAACCCGTGCCAGTTTGTTCCGATGTCCCAAGCTGCCACCTGGGAACCCCAGACTACTCGTCGATGTCAACGTAGAACCCACCTTCCTGTTCGGTGACGTCCTCCTCTGAAACAAGTAATAATCAACAAAGCAAGGCTGAGTACGACGTACTCGCAAGAATTAGTAGGGCGATATAGGCCCGATGCTGACGGAGGCTTTGAAGCTATATATGGTTGTTTTTGCATAAAGCTAGTTTTTATCCTTCCGAAGACTACGACTCATGGCATCGACTACTCAGAGGTTTTCATAAGGGGATGAGATAGTAAACTTTTCTTCTTCGGTTCCCATGGAACCTACTGTCTTCAGAGTCACCACTGTCCTCCACCAAGGCACTCCCTCGAATCTCCCTCGAGGAAATGAACCTTTTATCACAAGTTGATTATGCAACCTCTAGCTGCCATTTAATTAAGGTTCAGGTTTTCTATGATCTCGTAAATGTATTCCCAAGTTGTCCATAACCGCGGACACGGCTTTTCAAAAAGAATAAGCCCCGCAGGGGTGTACTATTTGAAAGTCGCCAGGTTCCCGAGGGACCTCCCAGCTCCTTGTCCATTGGTACCGTCCGGCTCACCTGATTGGCCCTCTTCCGGGGAAGGCCGGCAAGCAGGCGCGGTTAAACCTTTACCTCGCATGAGACTATCCAAGAGTCATCAGTGGCCACAGGGCAAGTTTACCCAGCCTCAGCCCCTACCCCATCGCCACATCCTAAACACCACCATCCTCATCATTTCTTTTTCCGCTCACACACACGGCAAATGGAAATAGCAAACTAGAGGACCCTTGGATACGCCCGCACAAGTTATTCAGTTAGTGAGGCGCCCATACACCCACCTTTGGAAGCACGCTCGATCTTGGTTCAACAGACAAGAACTCACACCTAGGCGGCAAGAATGAGACAAAACACCATCTCCGATGGCAACTCATCCAAGCCTTGTTAAGCATTTTAATTAAGTACCACCAGTTTCCACATAGTCCAAACATTCCATCAACATCACAAGTATGGAAATAATCAACGGACGAGTAAGCATTCGACTAAGCATGGCTAAGCAGAGCTAAGCATATATACAACAGTGATATCTTTACTCAGGCCATCACATCAAACCTATGGTTCATAGGAGGGGAGACATGTATTGGTTCAGGGGAAAACATGCATTTCATAGGATATTCTAGTATTGACCAAAGTTGACATAGAATCGAATGCAATATTATGGTGGATAAAATACTTGTACTAATAGGATGAGATATGCCAAGAAGGTTAGGTTAGCTCTTGCCTTGTTGATAACGATGGTCGCACTGGTTGTCGAGGTATTGTGGTGGAACCTCGACTCCTGAATCTACCAAAACACAAACAATAACAAAGGACGAATAAATATCAAGAAGACAAGGTGCAATGCACAATCATGATGAAATGGTCATATTATGCAATGAAAAGTATTCGGGCACGTCCCACAAGTTAAATGGAAACCCTAGAATAAATATTACAATTAACGGGTTAAAACTCCATCTTTAACTTAGTGAATATAGGTGAATAACCAAAATGTCCAGTACTGAAATATTAGGTTTATATGCATGAAAATGACATCATTTGATAGGTATTAATCCACTGATCATTTTGGTATATCATTTGCAATTTTTGGATTAATATTTATCAAGTTAGGACATTTCTAATATTTGATTTAATTCTGCCATTTTATTTAATTTTAATGAACAGCACCAAAATTCATTCTACAAGTCTCTAAAATGATATAAACTTGTAGTTCATTACTTACTGAACATTTTAAGCTATTATTCATAATTTTTGAATGGGTAGAACCTAAGTTATTGATTTTCTAAAATGGAATTAAATCTGCCATTTTAATCATTTTAATGAGCAGCAATTTAAATGTTCATGGTCATGTGGAAAATGGAACTAACATTTAGATATTGTTTTCCTGAACATTTTAAGATCTTGTTTACAATTTTTGGATAATTATTTATTAAGTTATGAATTTTAAAATTTCCATTTATTTTCTGCCATTTTATTCAATTTATTTGAAACAGGCAATTTAAGTTTAACCAAAAATCCAACTAATGGCACTAACATTTAGAGTTTAGATAGCTGAGCATTTTGACATATTATTTGCATTCTTCTGAATTATAAAACCCTAGATATGAAGTTCTAAAAATTTGAATAATTCACAGGTGATTTGCATTTCACATTTAAATTCCAATTTCAAAAATTCATTTGCATGTGGGAGTTACATTTTTGGACAGGTCATGGAAATGTGAACAATTTGGTATATCAACTTCATTTTTCTAAGCTACCATTTATCAGATCTTTCATTTAACAATTTCTGCTGAAATTCTGGAAATTTAAAAAGAAGAACAACTGACGTCAGCAGGGGGAGAGGCGGCTCGGTTGATCTTCAATCCGTCGATTCCGTGCGAAATTGGACGCGAGGAATGTAGCACTAGGTAGAGGGCGCCGAGAGGAGCAAGGGGGAGCGGCGCAACGGACCATATGGTCACCGGAGCGACCACGGCGATCACCGGAGCGGCGACATACGGCGGAGCTCGGGGGGAACGCGGCCTAGAGCGGGAGGAAGAGGGAGAGGAGGTCCCGGAGGACGGAGTGCTCACCCAGAGCGCGTTGGGGTGGCCGGCAGGGGCCGGGGTGGCCGGACGGCGACGCATCGGTGCTCGGACACGGCGGCCGGAGGCGGGGAAGGAGCGGACGGTGCGGCGAATGGCGGCCTCCCTCCACCGATTCCCTGGCCGGGGATGAAGAGGACGGCGAGGCACACCTCGTGGTAGCGTCGGCGGGGCACGGGGTGGCCGGAGGTGAGGGCAAGCTCGACGGCGGCGGCGGCGGACGCAGGAGCTCCATTCGGCTTAGGGTTAGGGTTTCGGGGGGCACACGAGAGAGCAGGGGGGGAGTGAGGAGAGCAGGGCGCCGTGGGGGTCCTCCTTTATCCACCAGGGGGGCCAGGTCGAGGGGAGAGGCAGCAGGGACGGCCACGGCGGCCATGGCGACAGTGGCATCCATTGTGGCGACAGGGAAGACACTACATTTGCGGATAACCCCCTGGAAGTTTTAAACGAATTTATAATGTGGTCCAGCAGCAGGTTTTAACAATTTAATTGAGGCACCAGGACCTTTTATAAATTCCAGAAAAATTCATGTGGACTCCACTTGAACTATAGTTGGTCCACAAAAATTGGTGAGTCTAAATAAAATGTTTTGGTCAAGATTTGTTCACAGCTTTTGGATATGGCAATTTTTAATAATCGCCAAAATATATTTATTTGGAGTACTTAGGCATTTCCAAAAATAGTGAAATTATTTATGTAGGCTCCCAATATAGTTATGAAGCTCCCATGATTTTAGTTTACATTTTTGGAGAGGTTTACTTGGTTCCAGGAATATAATTAGAGTTAAGCCAAATGGGGATTCTCCAATTTATATACTTGCTGGTCAACCAATGGACTTTGACAATTTGTTACAAAAGATAATTTGAAACTTCCTAAACAATTTGGAAGTCCAAGAATAATTTTGGTTGACAAGTTGATCAATTGTATTGGTTTGGTTGTTTGGGAGGTTTGCCTTCCTTTCAAATGTGTTCCACTTTGCTTTAATTGAATTTAGCAATTTAATATGTATGTCATGATGCAAAGTTGCTAAGCAAAAAGTGAAAATTTGGCCCATATTTTAAGGTACCAATCTGGGGCTGTTACAACGACGAAGAGGGAATCGAGGAGCAGCTTCCTGTGGGCTTCGATCTGCTCTCTGGGTCCTCTAGTGGCGGCACCATGGCGGCAGGCGAGGCAACGGTGGAGCTCGGGGGCGATAGAGGAGGGGAACGGGAGCAGAGAGCAGGGCGGAGAGAGGGAGCAGGTGAGCGAGGGGGTTCCGTGGCAGCGTCCTTAGCCTCCAGGGGCCACGACATCGAGCGTGCAGGGCGAGGCCACGGCGGCAGGGCGGCATGGGTGCCCCGGCATGGCGCCACTGCCACTACGGCACAGTGAGGAAGAGGAGAGAAGGGGAGGATGACAGGGGGACCCCACAGTTAGAGTTTTAAACATTGGGCCTTTTCTATTTCCATTAAAACCCAGAAGTACTGTTAGGGATTTAAAATGAGGCCTTTAAACATTTCTAAAATTCTGCCAAAATTCATGTGACCTCCCTTGACAGGTAGAAGCTCCACAAAAAGTTTGGCTTCAAAAAATAAAATGTTTTGGACCACCTTTGTTCACCGGTTTTAAATAAAGCCATTTTTGACAATTTTCAAAATATAATTATTTGGAACACTTAAGCATTTCAAAAAATAATAATTATTCATGGAGGCTCCCAATATAGTAATGAAGCTCCCCATGATTTTCTTTTGAATTTTGGGAAAGGTTTAGCTTGGTTTCAAAAATAGGATTTGAATTAAACCAATTTTGGATTCTCAAAATCATTTCTTAATTGGCAATATTTAGAATTTGAGAATTGGTTACAATGTGTAGCTTGGAACTTCCTGAACAATTTGGAAGTCCAAGAATGATTTGTTTGTCAAGGTTAACAATTGCATTTGGGGTTTATGTTGGAGAAGGTTTTGCTTCCCCAATTCAAATGCTTTCATAAGTGGATAGTTAGAAGTAGCAATTTCATATGCATGCCATGATGCAAACAAGAATGCAAAAAGTGGAAAAAATTCTTCATATTTTTCATTACAAAGCTGGGGCTGTTACACAGCATAAGGCAAATGCCCATGATGGCAAAAGAACAATTCAGCCAATGACGGCTATATGTTGGTACAGCTAGTGCTGCCGACATATCTGTGTGGTAAAAGCCCAAAGTGGCTAAAAACTGACGTATGGTAGCGCCTATGTAGGCGCTGTCGGCACAGTGGAAACCAGGGTACCACGGGCCGGCCTGCCAGGGCCCACAAGATTCTTCAGACGATTTTCGCTAAGGACCAGGCTCTCAGCCTGGAAAGGCTCTCCGAGCCTGGAGAGGCTCTCCAAGCCCGGCGACTCTCGCCAAGGGAAAACCCTCGGCGAGGGACCTCCCCTCTAGAAGGCGTCTCGGACGCCACCAACAATTCTGCTAAGGACCAAGCCGAAAAGCTCGGCGAGGCATTTCGCCTCGCGAGGCTTCCTTCCTCTCGAAGCCAGCTCTGTCTCCTCGGCAGAGCGCACATGGGCTCTGCGCTCCCCGCAGAGTCACGGACGCGCCAAAGCGCGATGACGGCAGCGCTCCAGTTGCCGTTCTGATGTATAAAGGAGTCAACAAAGCAGCACCAGGCAAAGCGGACAACGAGTATTGCCACTTTGGTGATAAGGGAACCGTCTGCAGCTACGCTCCAAGGGCGGTGTCACCATGGGATCCGTTGCACCTCTGCAGGGCCGGCCCACCGTCCTGGTTGGACGGTGCCCCTTTTCAGCTTTGGTGACGCCGCTCCTCTGCCGTGGACCGCGTCCATGGGCTCTACCTTTATGGTGGACTCTACCTTTATTGTGCACCGCACCTCCTCCTTCGTCGCCGTGTGGTAACCCTTCCCGCCCAAATGTTTGGGCAGAAGAGGTCCAAGACGCCTATAAAAGGAGGGGGAGCACGCCCGTGCAAGGGATTCGACTCTTCTTCTAAAGCTAGGGTTCGGAATCTGCAAACTGAGATCTAGGGTTTTAGCCATTGTAGCCACCTTGTAACAGTCCAGATTTGGTACCCTAAAATATGGGTAAAATTTTCACTTTTTGCTTTGCAATGCATCATGGCATAACTGTTTAAATTGCTAAATTAAATAATGCAAGCAATTTAAAACATTACAAGGAAACAACCACTCCCTAAAATTCCAACCCAAATGCAATTGCTCAAATTGGAAAAACAAAATATTCCTGATCTTACATATTTGTCCAGGAAGTTCCAAGGATGCATTTCATAATGGTTGGGCAAGGTCAAATTTTGCCAAACAATTAAATAAATTGGGACTTCAAATTTGAGTTAAACCAATTCCTATTTTTGAACCAAGTTGAATATTTCCAAAAATTCAAACTAAAATCATGGGGAGCTTCCTTAATATATTAGGAGCCTCTATGAATATTTTCACTATTTTTGGAAATATATAAATGTTCCAATTAAATACATTTTGGAAATTAACAAAACTAACTATAACTAAACCCTATGAACAAATTTTGACCTAAACATTTTATTTTGCAACCCCAATTTTTGTGGTGCCTCTGGATGATAATTAGAGCCCACCTGAATTTTTGCAGAATTTATAAAAGTGTTTAAAGGCCTCAATTTCAATAACTAAACTGCTGCTAGGGACCTACTTGTAAATTGTTTAAAAGATGCAGGGGGGTTTTTCGCGAAAGCATCTCCTTCCCTGTGGCGACAGTGGCGCCACTGTCGCCACGACCGCCGTGTCGACCTCCCCGCTCCTCCGCGCCATGCCGGTCCCCCCCCTCTCCCCTAGTGCTGAAGGAGGACCCCCACGGTGCCCTGCTCACCTCACTCCCCCCCCCCGCTCTCTCGCGTGCTCCCGCAAACCCTAAACGAGCCCTAGCTCAAGCTCCTGCCGCCGCCGCCTCGTCTCTTCAATCGCCGGCGACTCCGGCCGCCCGGAGCCAAGACGTCGCCGCCAATAGCTCCGCCGGCTCCTTCTCTACCTCCACATGCTCGGAATCGAGGCGGGATCGCCAAAATCCGCCGCGCCGTCTTCACCTTCCCCGACTCCGGCCGAAGCGTCCCCGCGCTGCCGCCGTTGAATTCGGGCTCCCCCGGCCGCTCCGAGCCCCTGCACGCGTCAAGGGTGAGTTGGCTACTCCCCTGGACCTCGCTGTCCTCCCTTTCCCTCTCTCCGTTCCTCGGTCGCCGTCGTCCGCTTAGCACCGCCGCCGGTCGCCGATGTTTCCGACGAACCGGTGACCCATTTCGGGCGGCGCCGCCACCGTCCGATATCCCTCGTCGAGGTGCGTCCGAAGAGCCCATCCGCACGTCCCCGCGTACCACCCCGGCGATGCGCGCGTGCTGGTCATGCGCGCGGTCACCGCGCCGGCCGCGCCAGTCGTGGCATCCGGCCTGGGGTCAAACCGCCCGTGAGCCTCTGTGCTGGCGTGGCTGCCACCGTGGCCTGGGACCCAGCGGTCAGCTGCAGTGGCTAGCTCCAGCCCGGGTGCAAACTGTTTTAGCCTTTTCCTGGAATTTATTTTAATTGGCAGAAAATGATACAAACTTTGAAATCCAATATCTTTTAAACCACAAGTCCAAAAATTGCAAATAATAGCTCAAAATGATCAGCAATAAAATGTCTATCTGTGAGTACCATTGGTTAAATTAATTGACCAAAATAATTTGCCTTTATTTAGTAGAAACAGAAATGGCAGAATAAATATTGAAATTGGAAAATCCATAACTTGAGTTTGGTAAATCAGAAAAATGTGGGCCTTATATCAAATTGTTTAGAATTTCAAAACCTATCCAAAAATGTAACTCACACATGCAAATGAATTTTTGAATTTGAACTTAAATGTGAAATGCAAATCATCTGTGAATTATTCAAATTTTGGAAATTCATATCTAGAGTTTTATAATTCAGAAAAATGCAAATAATATGTCAAAATGTTCAGGAAAACAACATCTACATTTTAGTTCCCTTTTCCATGCAATAATGAATATTTAAATTGCTGTCTAATTAAAATTACTAAAATGGCAGATTTAATTCCAATTCTAGAAAATCCATAATTTGAGTTTGAGTTACTCAAAAATTATAATTAATAGCTCAAAATGTTCAGCAAGCAATGATCTGCAAGTTTATGTCATTTTATAGAATTTTAGATTTAATAATGGTGCTGTTTAATAAAAATAAATAAAATGGCAGAATTAAATCAATTATTTAAATTATCATAACTTGATAAATATTGATCCAAAAATTGCAAATGATATACCAATTTGATCAGCAACTCAAGGGCTATTCATCTATATCAAAATCACAGCATGAAGATAACTTTTCCTTTGATGTCATTTTCGAATTGGTTCAAATGATTTAAATTGCTTAACCGTTTAAATCACTATTTATTCATCGTTAATCAGAAAATTGCAAACGATATACCAAAATGATCAGTGGGTTAATACCTATCTAATAATGTCATTTTCATGCATATATATCTCATATTTTAGTACTGGATATTTTAGATAATTACCTAATTCACTAAGTTAAAGATGGAGTTTTAACCCGTTAATTGCAATATTTAATTTAGGGGTTCCATTTAACTTGTGGGACATGCCCAAATACTTTTAATTGCATAATATGACCATATCATCATGATTGTGCATTGCACCTTGTATTCGTGTTATTTATTTGTTTCTTGTTATTGTTTGTGTTCCGTTAGATTCAGGAGTCGAGGTTCCACCACAATACCTCGACAACCAGTGCGACCATCTTTATCAACAAGGCAAGAGCTAACCTAACCTTCTTGGCATATCTCATCCTATTAGTACAAGTATTTTATCCACCATAATATTGCATTCGATTCTAGCAACAAATTTGATCAGTGGATAGAATTCCTATAACTTGCATGTTCCCTGAACCATTACTATGTTTCCCTACCTATGAACCATAGCTTGATGTGTTGGCCTGAGATAAATCATATCTGATGTATGTCATGCTTAGATATGCTTAGCCATGCTTAGTCGAATGCTTAAGTTGTTCGTTGAATAAATTCAATAATTGTGAAGTGGATTGAATGTTCGGACAAAGGTGAAAACTTGTGTTACTAATTAATTTGCTAAAAGGCTTGGATGAGTTGCCAACAAGGTTGTTGGTGTTTTTCCTCATTCTTGCCGCCTAGGTGTGAGTGCTTATCGACCGATCCAAGAACCGAGCGTGCTTCCAAAGGTGGGAGTATGGGCTCCTTACTAACCGAATAATTAGTGCGGGCGTATCCAAGGGTCCTCTAGTTTGCGATTTCCATTTGCGAGTGTGTGGCTGGTGATGAAAAAGATGATGATGAAGATGATGATGATGATGATGATGGTAGGAGTGGCGATGGGGCGGGGTGTTGAAACTTGTCCTGTCGTCACGATGACCCTTGGATAGTCTCACGCTTTGTAAAGGTTTAACCGCGCCCGCCCTGCCGGCTTTCCCCGGAAGAGAGCTAATTGCGTAGGCAAGGGGTCGGATGGTACCAATGGTAAAAACAGTACACCCCTGCAGGGTTTAATCTTTTCGAAAAGCCGTGTCCACGGTTATGGACAAATCTTGGTGAGATAGGTAAGATCATAGAGAACCTTAACCTAATTGATATGGCAGCTAAAGGTTGCATTAATCAATGTGTGATAAAAGATTCATTTCCTCGAGGGAGATTCGAGGGAGTGCCTTGGTGGAGATAAGTGGTGATTCTGATGACAGTAGGTCCCGTGGGACCGAAGAAGAAAAGTTTACTATCTTATCCCGTTATGAAAATCTCTGAGTAGTCGATGCCATGAGTCTTAGTCTTCGGAAGGATGAAAAACTAGCGTTATGCAAAAACAACCATATATAGCTTTGAAGCCTCCGTCAGCATCGGGCCTATATCGCCCTACTAATTCTTGCGAGTACGTCGTACTCAGCCTTGCTTTGTTGATTATTATTTGTTTCAGAGGACGACGTCTCCGAACAGGAAGGTGGGTTCTACGTTGACATCGACGAGTAGTCTGGGGTTCCCAGGTGGCAGCTTGGGACATCGGAACAAGCTGGCACGGGTTATGTTATGTTAAGGCCTCTTAGGCCATAATTTGGATCTTGTTGTTTAGACAACTATATTTGCTTCCGCTTGTGTAATGATATGTCTGTGAACTCTGATGTGTCATTTGTATCTTACTCAATTATATGAGTTGCTCTATGATCTCTTTGTGTCGTAGAGTCTGTGATGTGCCATTTGTTCCACAAGTCTTGATCTCTTAATTATACGTGATAGCGATGTCTGAGCTTATGGCATGATCGAGGTGTTGTGTGCCGATGGTCCATTCCGAGCACGCCTGCCAAAGGTTTTGGCCTGGGATTGGTAACCCAGTAACCTTCGATTGTGTAGCATGACCGGTTGCACAACGCTTCACTGTATAGTTCTGGGGTTGGGGCGCTACACACCTCGAGCTCGACAAGCTCTCCCTGTACTGTGAACCTCCCCAAGCAGTGCAATACACCAAAAGCAGGACGTAGGGGTTTTACCTCCTCAAGAGGGCCCTGAACCTAGGTAATACCGTGCGTTCATCTCTGCAGTGTTTCTCCTCCAGCGAGCCCGACGAGCACCGTCGCCGTGGCACCTTGAGGGTTGTCTGACTCCGTGTTCAGCCCCTTGCCGTACCTTTACTGTTCCTGGGGACAGTTCCCCGACAGGCGCTATGTCAAAACATGCCAATGTCGGCAAGGACATCAGTATAAGACAGTGCCCATGCAGGCAATATGTCGAGCATGCGCGTGTTGGCGATTTAAAAAATGATGGTGCCCATGCAGGCAGGGTATTGGTTGCATGGAGATTTTAATATTACTGTTTGATTTTGAAAGTCTGTGCGCGAATCTGCGAGTCCCCCACAGCCTCGGGGACTAATGTCGGGGATGTAACCCCGAGTACCCCAGAGTTGGTATTAAGGTGATCATATGAAAGATACACGTTAATCACGGATAAGAAAACCAACAAATATGAGTGTAATATAAATCAAATAAAAGCCTGCCTGGGCCGAGTTAGGCATGACCCAAGCCGACATTTAGCTATAGGGCCCAGCTTGGGCGCAGGAAAATCCTGGGTGGTCCGACATCCGTCCCACTCTGACATCCGGCCCAGCCGACATCCGGCCTACTCCGACATCCGCCAGCCGACATCCGGCCCACTCCGACATCCGCCACCCAGCCGGACCACTCCAGCATCCAGCTCTCGGCATCCAGCACAACCAGGTACTGGGATGCTCCCAGCTCGTACTTGGTACAACTACCAGTTGACCAAGTAGGAACAAGACAAAGATGATGGCATTGCCAGCGTGGCTACAGTGGCGCAGACATGACTAGAGTACAAGTCAGGACATAGGCAACAGTGCAGACAAGACCCCAGTAGTCAAATCATAGGCAGTGTGTGCATAGTGACCTGCGGGCCACCCCATGTCCCCTGGGCTCCCTCTATATAAAGAGCACCAGGGGGAATGCTCTGCCGGGCCGGAGGGGCTGATTCTCCCCCAGTTCACGTAGGAGCTCTCCTCTAGCTCATCTCACTAGCCTAGTACTAGAACGGTTCTTTAGTTCATAGCATTAGCCCATGCTGGCTTAGACATACAGCTCGAGGGGCACTTTGTAGCCCGAGTCGAGATCCATCTTATACTCAGACAAGGAGGAGTAGGGGTTTTACCTCCTCATGAGGGCCCTGAACCTGGGTAAATCGTGTGTGTGCGTGTGTGTTTGTGCGTGTTCCTACGCATAATCCCTCCCCGGTGCCATCAGCGTCCATCTGCCCCAACATAAGCCTACCCATGGCATCTGTTTGTTCACCACGATGACAGTGTGTATATTCATTCATATGTATGCAAAATATTGGGAGATCTCACTTGTATATTCGACTTGTAATGCATGCATATACCTATTTAATTTGGTCACTTGTCTATTTGTATCTATTTAAATTCTTTCAATTATACTGTTTCTGTCAAATATATTATTTCTGTCAATATATATTTATTACCTATATATATTGTTGTAATACATTTTTGCTTTTATTTTAAAAGCAGAAATATATATTATTGGCGAACAGGATCCTGGTTCGCCAGTGGTAATCCTTGGGTACACCGCTGGCGAACAAACTCTCTATTCGCCAGTGGTAAGGGGCACCTCGCTGGCGAACAAGGAAGTGGTTTGCCAGTGGTAACTTACTTACCACTGGCGAACATGATGTTCGCCAGTGGTAAGCTGTTACCACTGGCGATAGTAGCGCTGGCGAACCACATGTTCGCCAGCGATAGCCAAAATAGGTTCGCCAGTGGTAGGCTTTTTCCTACTAGTGGGTTGACCTATGCTAATGCACCGCCCTTACTTGGACAAATACATACTTGTGAATAAACCCCTTGCCACCATCCACAACTACAAGAAAGTAATTAAGATAAAAACCTAACCACAGCCTTAAACTCCGAGACCCTACACTCCCTAGTGCACTAGTTCACAAATTGGGGTTTAGGTTTCTATCACTCCTACAACCCTACCATAAGCAAACTAAATACACTATGCATTTCCCTAGGCCCTTTGAAAGGTGAAGTATCATGTAGTTGACGTTCACATGATACCACTAGAGGAATAACACCACAACATAAATCAAACCATTAAATATTACTCAACATTATGTAATTACTAGCAACTACGATTTCCCCATGTCCTTAAGAACCAAACGAACTACTCACAAGACATCATATAGATCATGATCAGAGTTGGTATGAATATGGGCAACAATCTGATATTAATGATAATTCATCAATAAAACTCTCAAACATCAACTACAAGTGGTAATCAACGCCCAGGATATGATTCCGATGAACTAATAGCAACACAACGACAATTGTTACAGCGAGATGAGATGGGATGGTGGTGGTGATGATGGTGCTGATGGTGGAGATGATGTTGATGATGATCCCGATGATGCCCGGCGTGATGGTGATGACGATGATGGTGACCCCCCCCTCTAGGAGGGAAATTACCTGGCAGATTTCTTCCTGCCGGAGCTCTTCTTCTCTCTATCTGGTTTCCGCCTCGTGGAGGCGGTGGAAAAATTATTGGTCAATATCCCCAAAGTTTTAAGGTCAATGGGAGGTAATACGCCGAAGGGGAGCCAGAGGGGGGCCACAGGGACCAGGGGCGGGCCCCACCCGCGGCCAGAGGTGGGCCCGTGGCAGGGGGCGCCCCTACCCCCTGGAGCTCCACTTCGTGCCCCCTTTCGGCTCCGTGACTTATTCTTCAAAATATTGACTTCATAATTTTTCTGGAATTTTCTGAGCTTCCAACATCAGGAATCTTGACAGGTACTTTTTCCGTTGATTTCCGGCTCTGGCAGATGCATCCACAATAATTGCCAAACATGCAAAATGAGATAAAATTACATAAGTATTGCATCATAATATGGAATATATCAATGAATAAAGATAAATTATGATGTAAAATAGTGATGCAAAATGGACGTATCACCTGACTTCACCACTGAGTGGATGGAGATGCAGCTGCCTTCGGTACCTGATACATCGAGATCTTGGACCATGTACTTCAACGGCTCAAAGTGGAATGAAGGAGCAGGCGCATGTTTATCCTCATATCACCGAAAGGTGACAAGCTACGATATGTCTTGCAGATGGACTTTGAGAAACCATCCAACAACGAAGCCGAATATGAAGCTCTAATACACGGGACGAATATGGCCAAGGAGTGCGGCGCTGACCGCATAATAATTTACGGTGACTCCAACTTGGTCGTGCAGCAGACCATGAAGGAGTGCGATGCCGCAACAGACAACATGATCGCCTACAGGAACCTGTATAACATTATGGAGGGCAACTTTGACGGTTGCAAGCTCCGTCAGATTAGGCGCAACAACAACAAAGAGGCGGACACCTTAGCAAACATCGGGTCCATGAAAACTAATGTGCCCCCGGAGTCTTCCTAGAAAAGATAAACAAAAGGTCGATCAAGATTTCACGACCTGCGGCTCCCTCTACACCAGCACCCGGGATATCCGAGGTTGACGTCTTGAGCTCCGAGGCACCCGACTTAGCAAACCGTCCAGTCGAAGTGTTCCTCGTCGAGCCTATATGGACGAAACCTTTCCTGGCATACATGCTACGTCAAGAGCTTCCAGAAGACACAGTGGAAGCACGGCGTATCACTCACCATGCCAAAGCATTCACAATAATCAATGGAGAACTCTACAAGCGAAGCATATTAGGCATCCTCTAGAGGTGCATCGCTCCCGAAGACGGCAAGGCCATTCTCCTTGAGATCCATGCTGGCACATGGGAACCACGCCAGCAGATGGCCCTTAGTCGCCAAGGCCCTGCGTGCTGGGTTCTACTGGCCCACAACACTCCATGACGCCAAGGACATCGTCAGGCGATGCATCGGTTGCCGGAAGTTCGCCACCTAGCCTCACGCACCTTCTTCAGTGGGGACTTCATATGGTGGGACCATTAAGGAAATCTGCTCGTGGTGGACATACTCATCTCTTGGTGGTAGTCGACAAATTTACAAAGTGGATAGAGCCTGTGCCAATAAAAAACGCAGTGGCCATGACTGCCGTCAACTTCATCAGATCCATTATCTTCCGTTTTGGTGTGCCACATAGCATTATCACCGATAACGGAACAAACTTCACCGCCGAAGAGTTCCAAGACTTCTGTAAAGAACAAGGCATCAAGCTCAATTACGCCTCGGTTGCCCATCCACAGTCCAATGGACAGGTGGAAAAAGCGAACAGCCTCGTCTACAGCTGTCGTGTCTTGGATCACGGACACCGTGAGTAAAGGATACCCCCTTTTTAGGTTCGGTATGGGGCGCGAAGGAGGATGAGAAACGTCTTCTACTGTGGGTCTTCGTCTACGCTCGAGATCTACATGCTAGCAAGCATCACAAAGACACAAGGAGTTTACCCAGGTTCGGGCCGCCCGGAGGCTAACAGCCCTACTCCTGCATGTCTAGATTGAGTGGTATATCGTGGTGTATATTTACAATGGTGGTTGTAGGTGTGAACCCGGGAGGTGTCGGCTAGAAGTTTAAGACGAGCAGATCCTGACCCGGAGGAGATCACCTCTCGCCTAAGCTACTCTTGGACTTGTGCACTACCTAGCCTAGCCTCCGACTCTCTGATGTTCTATCCCTTCCTTTGGGTGCCTTGGTCCTCCTTTTATAGGCTAAGGGGATACGATAGGTGCACCCTTGGGGCTGGAGGGGTTTTGGCGGGAAAACCCCTCCGAGTTATTCTTACGAGGCGACGTGGCCTCCTCTCGTCCAAGTATTCTTCTGGGGGGTAGCTGCAGTCGCCCAGCTTTTCCAGGGAAGGTTGGCAGATGGGCCCGCCCATCTTCTTAGCGTCCAAGTCTTCTGGGAGCTTCCAGCCAGGGCTGGCGAGATTATCTTCTTTGCGCGTTGGAGGTTGGCTCCCGGGGTGAGCCTGGCCTCCTGCCGGGCGCCGGGGTCCCCGGGACCTCCATGTCTTCTTCCGGGTTGAGGGGGCCCCGGAGGGTCCCCCAGTCCTTTGCCTTGGTTGTCGATGCCGTGTCCATCTGGACGCCGTGGGGCAGATGGGGGGCCCATCTGCCAGCCTTGTGCCTTGGCCTTGAGTGCCTCCTTGGTGGGCCCAGGAGCGGTGGACCCACTTTGACCGCATCAGGGGAACCCCATGTTCCACTGTTGCGACAGCAGCGGTGCCAAAAAGCGCCTTTTTGTTCCACTCAAGCGCGCGGCGGGCGCCTGGGTGGAGGAGCTACCCTCTGTCCTATGGAGTTTGCGCACCACGCCTAACAAATCAACCCAGTACACCCCATACTTCATGGTGTACGGAGCAGAAGTAGTCCTACCTCACGACCTGCGTTTCGACGCACCTCGTGTTGTAGCATACAATGAAGACGATGCCAACAAAGCGCTCGAAGATGACATCGACTTGCTGGATGAAGCGCGAGACATCGCACTCGCCTGCACGACAACATACCAGCAAATCTTGTGCAAGTACCATAGCCGTCGACTACGCACCAGGTCATTTGTGGAAGGTGACTTCGTGCTCCGGCTCAAGCAGAAGAAGGTGCACAAACTTGCCTCCCCATGGGAGGGACCCTTCATCATCGCTGAGGTCATCGGCGGAGGAGCATACCTCCTGAAGAACCCAAGAAACGGAGAGCTCTCGCACAATCCGTGGAACGTTACACATCTGTGATGCTTCTATGCGTAGCGCAACTGACAACAAGGCTATTCAGCCACCAATGTAATCTTTGAGACTATGTCTCCTTCAATAAAGGTGAAATGCTCCTCTATCCTCGGAGTTGATATACTGCACAGCAAAAATACCCATCATCGTGGCACCTAATACTTGGGGGCTGCGCTGTATAGGCTAGCTAAAATAAACTCTGGAATGGCACCCGATGCTCGGGGGCTACGCCATCGATGTCAACCTAACAAGGATAATCGCCTCTATGGCACGCGATACTCGGGGGCTGCGCTGTAAAGGCCAAAGCAAAATAAAATGCGGATGAGAACCTAATAACTGGGGGCTGTGCTGCCAAATATAAATACAACAACTCAGGAGAGCTAAAATCTCGACATACACTGCATTTGCGAGCAAACTATTTATATTCTACAAAGTACTCACAAAAATGCGGAGCTAGTCCTTCGGCTCTGCTTTTGGAACCTGCAAGGTCACATGATCAAGCTGCAACTCAGTATCATGCTCCAGTTTGTCGATCAAGCAAATAGCCATGCCCTCCCCAGCTTGGTAATGATGTTCCATCGGCGTAGGTGCGCCGTCGGCTCGTGGAGGAATTCCATCTATCCCCGTCAGACACATGTACGGGTGTCGTCTGCGCACAAATGCTAAGGCATAGAAGGCGCCACTAACCAGTTGGGCGCGAACAAACTCTTGAGCAGCCTCACCGTTGCAGAACCTCGCCAAGAGAGCACCAAGTCCACGCGGTTGCTCGTCCAGGGGAAACAGAGCTTTATGTACTAGCGACAAGGCAGACCTGCAGGACCCAGTAAAGGAAACCACCTGCTGCACGTGGTCCTACAGCATGGCCAGAACGTGACCCCGGGCGCTATCAGACCAGAAGGAGGTAGTGTCCCACCCTACGATCTCAGCAACATGTCGGAGTCGGCCGTTCACTCAGTCAGCTTTAGCCCGTGCATCCAATTGAGCACCAGTCAAAAGAAGATAGCAACTGAACACACAAGAAAATCGACAACTTGACGGCTCGGGGGCTGTTGGTTAACTTACAGAGCAGATCAGTGTTCGCCTTCTCCAACTCTTCAAGCAAATAAGCCTCTCGTTCGACGAGACGAGGCTGTTTTGATCGTAAAATTGCAAGGACACCTTGAGTAGCTCGTAAATCCTACTCCAAACTAGCACATCGAGTTTGTAGCATCGAATACCAGTACTCGTCAGTATTGTGGGTGCCAGGTGTCGTCGCAATAGATTCGGAGCCTGGAACTTCATTGAGTACAGCCCCAGCAGAAGAAGGAACACTGGCAAGGTTAGCCTGCCCACAAAGCAAAGTAAGAAACATAAGGTAAACTGGCAGAATCAGCATGAGAAAAGGCACTCTCGCCCCAGCCCCACGAAGGTGCTTGGGGGCTGGGTGGAAGAAATAAAAATCCTCAGGTAAAATGCGCAAAGAAAATATCATTTGAGGCTACTAGGCCAATAGTCATTACAAGGCAACAAAAGACAAAGGGAACAAGTTTTTATATAGGCTCCGCCAAACCACTACGGTAACTATCTACTGTTGTGAGCTAGTATACTTCATGGCCTTCTCGCCGCGCTTGGCGGCCTGCTTCTCCATGGTGTCCACCAGCTTCTGTGCTAACTAACAGGACCTCTCGGAAAAGTCACCGAGGGGTAGCGGCTTGCCATCAGGTCCGCGAGGACGACCCGACATAGCCTTGTCAAAATCACCCTCAAAGCCGTGCCCCAACAGCATAAGAAGGGTGGTCTGCGAACCTCGTACCGTTTGCTCATGACGGAAGTCCGCAATAGTGGGCACATCCGGGCCAAATGGATCCGCCAGCTCGCCAAAGGAGGATGGAGGCTGCGCCTTGGGAAACACGCTGCTGTGAACGCAGGTCAGCGCATCCTTTGCCTTCGACAAGAGTTTTCCTATCCGGCCACCGACACCCTCCAGGGCAACCAGAGCACCCTCCTGGTCTTCGGGAAGAGCTTGGCTGCTACAGCCCGCAGGAGCGCCCAAGTACCCTGGGTGAAAACGAAGATGAGAGACTTCACAAAAGAAAAGAATAACATAACCACAAGAGTACAAGGATGAGGCATTTTTGGCGAACCTGAAAACGAGTTAGTGACAGCCCCAAGTTGATGGGTGGCTGTCTTTTCTCGCTTCTCAGCTTCCTCCCTTGCGGATTGCGCGGCATCATCCGCTCATGCACGGGCGTCAGCTTTGGCGGAGTCGAGCTTGCCCTTTAGCTCGGAGGACTACAGCACGGCGTCGTCCCTCTCGCGCTGAACCCGCACCAGGGATTCTGCAGATAGTACACAATAAGGAAAAATTACAACAGAAGAGCATGAGCAGAAGAAACAGGGGGAGGGTTACCTTGCAGCTCAGCGGACTGCTGGCTGAGCCGAGCAACCTCCGCTTCCATGGCGGCATAGCGACAGCCAATGTCCAGCAGCTCGCGCGTAACTGGCTGTGAAAGCATAATGAGAAAGTTAGATGCCTAATTCGAAGTCCATACCCGATTGTGCCAAGTCGCATATGGACTCGGGGGCTACTTCCATCAGGAGTGCTGATGCGCACCCGAGAATACAGAGAACACAAAAACAAAACCAAAGAATGTGGCTTGAGTCTATACACGACTATAAATAGTCGCATATAGACTCGGGGGCTACTCCCATCGGGAGCGCTGTCGCGCACCCAACATCGGACAACAAAAACAATGCAACTTACATGTTCGTCTGACGCAAGTGGAGGAGCGCTGACGATGGTAACAAGGTCGTCACCAGGGGTAGTCGCTGTAGGAGTGTCCACCGCAATACCGCGGTTGGGCGATGGTGGAGGATCCATAGTACCCTTTAAACTAGGGTCTGCGCTCTCGCACTCCTCTTCTAGCTTGCCCATGTCCGGGTGATAATGTTTCTCACCGGAAGAATCGCTAGAAAAGACACCCGAGATACTCCAAAAATACTACCATCAAGGTTGCAGAAAGAGGAACAATGAGAACAAAGCATAGACTTACGAGCTCAGCTCAGTCAGGAGGACGTCAGGGTCGAAGAAGTCAGAAGAAACGCGGGCCCTTTTTGACGAAGGGACCGCGGGATCTCGCACTGGCGTTGTTGCGTTGCCAGCGCGAGCAGGAGTTGAAGAGGAGCCGGAGTCATCAGCACCAGCACTCTTCTTCGATTTCTTCGGTAGCTTTGAGCCAGCGGGCCGAAATCACTTTCGATGGGTCTCCAAGGTAGCATCATTGCTGTTTGCACCTTCTGCATCATCAGGTGGCACAGCGGACGAGACAGAGATGTCCTGCTCATCAGGATCCACCCGCAAGTCCGGGATAGTGGATGTTCCCTTACCCTCGGGTAGTGGTGGAAGACTAACAAAAGTTGAGAAAGCCTTCAAATAGCAACTGTAAATAGTTTGAGAAGAGGCAAAAAGGAACAAAGATTCAAAATAAGCAGTAAAACAACGTGATTACCTCAGGCACAGGGTGCTCCGTGCGGAAGGGGGTGATGGGAGGATCGAAGACGTGCATCTCACCAACCTTCAGCATGGTAAGAGCGCACACGCGAGCCTCGACTTCGCCCACTAGAAGCTCCTCTGCAGATACGCGTGTCGCATCCGCTCAACCGATGTACTCGTACAACGGGTGCTCCCGAGCTTGAATAGGGTGCACGCGCCTCTGGATAAACATGGCAATTAGGTGCACCCCGTTCACCTCCTTGCTCGCGGTCTTCAACAATGTGGACACACGGGACACCAACGGAGATGCTTTTTTGGCCTCTCGGATGTTGGTTCGGTGTGACCATGAGTTCTACTTCTTCACGATGACCCCGCCTCGGAATGGTGGCACTCTGTACAACTGCCCCGACTTGCAGGTGTCGGAGACATAGAACCATTTCTTCCTCCAGTTCTGTGCGGACTCGAGGTGCTTCAGGTCAAAGTAGTTGATGTCCCCGCACATCTGGATCCCAAAGCCGCCGACGGGGTAGACTCCACGAGCACCGGCATTGCGCTTCACGTTGAAGATGCGCTGCCATAATTCCCAGTGAGGGTGCATCCCCAGGAAACACTTGCACATGATGATGAAGTTGTACGCCATACGTGTACATCAAGCCACAAAAAAATCGTGAATAGGGAAGGCGAATCCACTGTTCATGAAGTCGACAAATCAGACGCGCTCGTCATCTCGGGGACGGGGAGTTACGTCATCGTTGGGAGCCCATGTCTTCATCTTCTCCAGGGACGGCAAGTGACCGTCGCGACGCAGCGCCTCCAGATGGTGCTTGGTTACGGTGGACCATTGCCAGTCGCCGTGGACTTTCATCAGATCGCCCGCCGCAGTGGCGTTAGCGACGGCGGCGGTGCTCCCGGATGTCTTCTTCTTCCCGCTGGTCTTCTTTATCATGGCGAAGCGGGGGGAAACTGAGCTCTCTTGTTCTCTCTGTGTTTGCTGGAAGGACGGCCGCAGGGCGCAGGGAAGAAGATGAACTAGAGCGGTCAGAATGGGGATTTTCCCTCCTATCGCCAGTACATCCTTATTTATCCCACAGGGCAAGCGGATCTTAGCCCTTGATTTCCGCATCGTGCGGCACAGCGAAGATCAAACCCGACACGTGGCGAACGTGGAGGGCAACCGTCATGGGCCGCATCGCCCACTACACATAGGAAACGAGGAGGCCATCATCATAGCGGCGCGTAAAATTCACGATGTCTGGTCAAACTGACGCGGTGACCCGTCTTGTCATTTCGTGGCAGGCTGAGCGGCAGAGTGCATCAGTTGCGAGGAGCACGCCAATGATGTCATCAATGACATAATCAAGGGTCTGCTTTCATTCAAATTCTTCACAACATGCCTGACCTAATACAGTATCGGGTCCGGAAGGCAGTCGACTAATGTTGTAAACTCCATCTTACTCCATCGGGAGCAAAAATTCTCAGAGTAATCTACAAGGTCAGCGGGTTGAGATTATCCCCAATTACAAGTAATTCAACATAATCTCGGGGGCTACTCCCATCGGGAGCGCTGTCGTGCACCCGATAACTGAAAGACTAAAAAGTACTCGAAAGGTTATCGACTCCGGTCTAACCCCAAAAAACAAAGAAAATTCCTGAGATGAATCAGATATAATTGACCCTCGGATGGTACATTTACTGTGCAAAGGTACGACCCACCGATTCGTCGTGTAGGGCCGGGGCCAACAACAATAGCTGAGGTACCTGACAACTGTGCCGCACCAACAGGCTTGATGAAAATATCGATGGACGCGTCGGGTACCCTTAAAGCTCAGTTCGACTCTGTGAGACCTCAAATATGGCCTGAGTCGACTTGTCTAGCTTTCGGACTCGAGCCCGGGGACTCGACTCCGACGTAGACTGGTAGAGTTTGTGCCCAAGAGCAATTAACTGGGCCTGATACTGTCGAGTGAACCAGGCCTGCCATGCCAACCATTCCACGCTAAAGCGCCCTGCGAAATGGGTACGAAACATATCATCCAAAATTATAAGCTGTATACTTGAACACCTGACTAAAGGTGGAGTCCCTGTCAGACACCCTGAAGTCTACCAGGTCCTTGGGGGCTACCGACGTGGGTGTACCCTTCGGGTGCGCCACGGTTAGGATATATGGTGTTCAAATAAGCCGTGGCCCAGGAAACAAGGCCAAAGAGATGGCCCATATTGAAGGAAACATCCCAAGATAGATAAAGTTTATGTCGGTTCACAAATTATAGCCCTAGTCGGTAGAGGATTCCCGATACCCAGACCTACTATTAAGGGCTGGGAGGGCTACCGACCAGGGACACACTCATACTTGCCACCAGAAACCCTAGCGAGATCGCATCTATCGATCTCGCCATTTTAGCTCCCTTGTAACACCATCAATCAATACCAGACAAGCAGGACGTAGGGGTTTTACCTTCGGGGGCCTGAACCTGGGTATAACTTGCTTCTTAGCCGACAAATTCACCAACACCACCATCTTCTCCTCTTCTCGAAACCCAAGGATGACCTCCAAGGGATTTGGCGTGGTAACCCTACGTCAGACAACCACTGTTTGTTTTTGCAAACGAGGTGCAAATGACTCAAGACAAAGTCGTGCATCTCCGGAGCCAAGTTGCAGGGCACAAACCATGTATACCGTACTACATCTGTAGGATGACAAAGTTGAATGTCATCCCTGGGAAGGCCAAGATGGTAAACAATGGACTCTTTTTACTCTTCTTATGTACATCGATCCTAGTCAGCAACTAACTTTGTATTTCTCCTCCAGTACTTTTTAGTTATGTTCAGCCGGTATACACCGATGGATGAACTTCCTGTCATATGCACGGATAATATCGATGCTCAGAATGTTTAGTTCTTCAAGGGCAAGCAAGAAGATGCCGAGATGAGAACCAACTCGGGAAAGGTTGTCAAGTTAGGTGGACTCATGGAGGGTGCTATGTTTGTCTTCACCTTCTACGATGGAATAGATGGCTTTATTTGTTCTGTTCTTTGCACCAACTGAGGTAAAACTACATTGTTCTTTAATTAGATTGTGTCAACCTGCTATATGCCTTTTACATTACAATTTGTTTGCACTGTTGCATCTCCCCATGATTAATATCTGTTGGAGCTATCTGTGTTGATGGGATGCTCAGCATTTACCTGTGCAACATTAAGTGCAAAGGGATCATCATACAATACCTAGTAGTGTTTAGACGGACCTTTGTGCATGCTCCCAGCTGGTCTTGTGTGATGATTCTTTTGTACTGTCTTTCCAAGATGAGAGGCTTATTGTGGCACTATTTTAGTGCAAAGGGGTGATTTCATTGTACCTTGTGCATTGTACATGTACGCACAGTGCTTCTGCATATTTCTTGGTACTGTGGAATCATTTCACATATCTGCTTCTTTTTTCGTGCCTTGTAGTCACGACATGCTAAACATGCATAACGTTTTTTTGTAGGGTTTGCGAACCTATGGATGCGGATTCGAAATGGATGCTTGGCATAGGAAAAGTTCAGTTAGCCCTATATTTGTTTGATAGTGCTGTGAACCTGTTGTAATGCCGCTGTGAACCTGTTGTGATGATGGTGTTGAGCCTTTTGTGATGCTGATTTGGACTTACGTTAATTTTAGTTATTAAATGTAACATCCCAAATTTATAATAAGAATTAACAAGACCCAAAATTCAGAAGCAACAAAAACTTTTTTTGAAATACTTCACTAACGATTGTGTTTCTCTTATATTGTTCTATTTGGCCTTGTGTGACTTGATGTTTATGTTGTTTGACTGGTAAATATTAAGCCAAGAACCCAACCCAAGTAAAAATATATTAAATTTGGTGCTCATGTTATGACAAGAGTAGATTCCATATATCTTTTCTAATCTTATTTTGGCCAAAGTCTATGATGTTGGTTTCAGCAACAAATAAAATACCCTTTAGTTGAGAAAGTAAAAGTATTTCCAAAATTATGTGTTCCCAAAAATATGGAGACCTATATGTTATCTCCTCTCTAATTATCAACCTTGATATTTTGCATGTGTATGCAGCTCCCATTTTATAAACTCTGATTTCCACTCCATTTGAAAACAACACTAGTGGGAAATATATTACCCCACATATTTCCTTTCTCAAACCTTGTTGAAAACAATTAAGTTATGAGTTGAGACATTTCTTTAAACATCATCTTGTCCTACTTGAGTGTGATCATTTTATAAGATAGTATTGTTAATTATGGAAATGGCGGTGTGATTAATTCATGTGATTTGAATTGTGTGGTCATGGTTGTGATGTGAATATTGTGTGTTTTGATGAGTGTGTTTGCTGAATAAAATTACGAAGAAAGGAAAGGAAACAAAATAAAAACATCAACACATAAAATCATGCGGCAAGTGCCACACAAATTTCTCTAGGTGAGAAAATAATGATCTATATCCAAACAAAATTCAGTGTGGTGACCTTAAGAATCACTCCCACTTACTCTGCTATCTTTTCCCTCTCTCAAAAATATTTCTAAAAATCTGGAAAATAAAATTCTATCTTTTCTTTATTCTTTGCAAATCACAAACTGTGTTATGATGCACTTAACAAATAAATTCCCTCATAGCACCAAAAATCCCAAACACTTATTCTTATTTATCCCAGCAATTGCACCCTTGCATTCTCTCTCTTTAATTGCCATTAAAATTCAAATAGTGCCTAATAGTGGCAAATAGTGCAAACGGTACTGTGGGGAAGCTTCTTTCGCCTTGATGTTAAATGCTGAGTATTTGTGATGGAAGCTTCTTCTTATAGGTGCTAACTAATTAAGTCTCACTTGGGTTCATCGTCAAGTATACTCTTGGTTTTGAACGGGTAAGAAATAACAGGAGATTCCTTGGAAAATCTTAAAATAGAGGGGTAAGACTTTGAAATATTTGAGGAGATGAGAAGAGCGAAGCCATTTTAGGACTCCTCTAGATAAAAATATATTTTGGTAGTAAATATATATATATATTTTTTTAACAAAAATATTTGCTTTCCTAACTAACGTCCATGCTAACTAAGGTCTCCTACAGTCAGGATTGCTCTGATACCAAGTCTGTGGGGACCCGGACTAGCCGTCTGAAATACCCTTGTGCCTACATCAGCGATCCCATGATCAGTGCGTCGCTGAGCACAATCAAACTGGTAATCAAAGAACATCCATAAATACCGAAGGAATTTACTTACTTGATTGAAGTTATAATCTTCAATAGGTACTTGCAGCGGAAATCACCAAACAACAGTGGAGCCCAAGTCATTCGCCTTAACCCTATAGGCAACTGACTGGGAAGCGCCCTAGTTCGCATTGACGTCATTTCCGTCTCCTTCTTCAATCTGCTCTTCTTTGAAATCTGGCTAAGACAATAGCCAGGGACGAAACCAATATGAGTACATTTGATTGTACTCGCAAACTACTCCTCCCGAATGAGCATGCACTACACTTTTCATAGTTTGAGTAAAACTTTGTTTGCTTTGAAAACTCTATCCTTATTGAAAAGAGAAGGATAGACTTTTGTTTAATAAAACATTGTTTAAAAAACTCTATAACTTTCGCTGAAGAAAAATAAGGAAGATTTTATAACTTTTCATAACCTGGTATATTTTCGAAAACATCTATAGCCTTTGTGAAAAGAAAAGAAGGCTTTTAGATCTCTTTCCCATAAATTGGTTTTTGTAAGCAATCTCTTTTAAATCGTTTTTCCCGAAAATAGATGTTTGTTGAAAATGGTAAGAAGTCCCTTTTTAAAACGTTTTTCCCGGAAAATCACCATTTTGTTTATTTCTCCAAAACTCCTCCTTTTTCCCGACCATGACTCATCATGGTCCAATTATCTCCACAACTCATACCACTCCCTTTGGTATAGTTGGGTAACAACATCTCCACTTTTGTTTCTTTTCTTAAACTTTTCCAAACTTGCACATCTTTGCAAAACTTTGCACATGGCCTAGTAGGGCCTCCCAACTGTCCATATCCGAGGACTCGGCTATTCGAATAGTTTTACCCTCTGCAGAGGTAGCACGCTTTTCCCACACCCATCCGGTAACTCATCGTGTCAGCCACGTCCTGCCATACCAAGTGTATGCGAAGTTGAGCCACCGGCCATAGCCTTTCCTTTGCTCATGCTAGTATAGGACCCTACCGCTACGAATTCACCATTCCTTCGACACCTAGTACAGGATCCTCCGTCAAGGAACCTAGATGTGAGGACTCGTAGTTCTATCCGGCGACCCAAAGGTGGACCTTCAATCCCTCAATCCATCAGATTGCCGGGACCCGGGTCAGGGGGTAGGGCGCAATGCCCATCCCCTCATGAAACGAGGTCATCCTCGTTGTTGAGGCATCCCATACTAATTTTAGCAAATTATATGACTACGCCCTTTCTCATATGTGTGTAGATGTGGTCGCACAAATTATTGGTGGTCAACGTAAGTACTAGGACACAATGTGCATTTTTCATAAACACCACCATTCAGCATTTATCCACTTCAATACCGACACTTCGGCATGTCAAATTCAACTAGGTACTTTAAGAAGGAGTTTGGAATAAACCATATTTTTGCCATCCTATAGTTGTAATTATCTACTCTAAAATTCCTACATAGGGTGGCAAAAATCGTTTTCATGTCTTTTGTAAAAAGGCTTTGCAAAATCAGTATCACTACTTTAGAATATTGCATGTACTCAAAATAGAGGTATGTAATTGCAAGCTCAGCGAAGTAGCTTGCCTGTCTTCAGCATAATGTCCCTGGACTTCTCCTCACTGATCAAAGAAATAAACTCTGATTCTTCTCCAATAAATCCTTTCCCATATCACCCAGGTAGAGTTTATATCTAGCGTCGCAAAAAGGAAAGAACACAATCAACACACAATATGACACTCCAACAACAAACATCAAGCAACACTAACAAACAACAATCATGAGAGAAGATTGTTATTTAACAAACAAGTTTGGCAATCACCAACACTACTCTTGTTTAAGAATTATGATTAAAGTTGTGATTAAGCATCTTTATTTAAACAGGAAATATTTCAGACAAAAGTTAAGCTACCAACTCAAAATATTTTACCAAGCTAAAGTAGAGACATTAACTAGATACTCAAGCTAGTACTCAACTTGAGACAACCAAGTTTAACAAGCAAGGCAAACATCTCATTCACACAAATTACTTTAACATCAAAATAAACAAGCAATACATGCCATTACAAACTACTCAATCAAGCATCACAACAACTCTTAAGCATCACACATAGCTATTGCACACACAAGGCAACATAATTTGATTTCAAATTGATTTAATTATCCATTATTTAATTGTGTCACAATATGGCAGGAACTAGGGTTTCATGTTTAATTGCATAACTTGTGTTCGTTGGTCACAAAATATGAAAAAATTCTAGCATATAGTTACTGATGTGTAGAAGACAACCCAATTGGATGTAATTCAATTGAGGTTACCAAACTCCCTACATAATTGTTTTACTCCAGACGGTTAGTTTTCTTGTTTTTGCTACAACTCAAGTTAGTTTACTCAAAGGTTAAATCCTCTTAGGGATAACTAGTATTGTTTAAATGTGAGCTAACAAATTGGTTTGACCTCATTTGGATTAATAGAGTATCATAAACAAACAAGTTTAGGGTTTTATACCTTCTGTGGCATTTTTATATCATTATTTATTTATTAATCTAAATGGGGTGAAACCACTTTAGTGAGTTAGGTAATTTCCTAAGCTTTCCAGAACATTTTCATTTGCTATTTTTAGATTCCTAGATCTCGAGATATTAATTTCCAAAATCTTAATCAGTTTTCTGACAGAAGATTCACCTTTTTAAGTTTAACAACTAACTGATTTGATAATTTCCTACTGACTTAACCCCAACATCAAATGGAATCAAACCAGTGGCATTGGGCAGATTAGTTGATGTACTTTTGATACCATTTTAGTTTGGTATTTTTGGTTAAACCAAGTTCTAGGAAACATCTCCCAAAGGTGGTACCAAAATAACCTTTCTGAGTTTTTCAGTTAAAACTAACACATTTGTCATTTTTATTTCAAATGGGAGACATGTCCAACAAGGATCATGGCCTGCATCTATGTGAAGATGGCATGTTATACTAGCTACAAAAACTTAGTTTACTATTTTTAGGCCTCTAGCTTAATGGAAATTTCTATGGGAAGGTGGCAACCTTTTGTTATTTCATGTGGAGGGAATATTGCTTAGCCATTTTCCCTAGATTATATCTTTTGTATAAATTTTATTTTTTGGGGTCCTACCACTTGATCATGGCAGTACACTAACCATACTAACATGTTATGCCAAGACAAACTCCTAAATAAATCTAGGTGAATTAATACTAACAGTTCAAAACAGAACCATTTATCTGTTTTCAGAAATTTCTGAAAACAGACATAACATAGCTACTTTGCCTAATTATTCGAGGATGCTAAACTAGTTATTTTGGAAAACTAAAAGTTCTATCTGAATCTACGAAACTAGCTATTTCCAACCATTCAAATATTATAAAATTTGGTGCAGTATATTTTTCATAATTTGTTATTGCAAAGATAGCTAATCTAAACTGTTTTCTGGACTTACCAGTTTTTTTTTCAGAAAATCAAAACGGGCGGGAACGATCCAGGGCCGTTGATCTCGCGATCGACGGCCCACGGCTATCTCCTCCAGCACGACGGTGCAGAGTACAGGGAGAAAGAGGGAGCGGCCGGGGAGGTACCTGCCGGCGGCGAGGGACTCCGGGGCGGCTTGGGGGCGAGGGAGGGTGGTCTGGGCAGCAGCTTGGCGGCGGCGGCGGCGGCGTCGGAGAGGCACCACAGCGGCAGCACGGCATCGGCAGCCGTGCAGCCCGGAGTGGAGCTCCGGCTCCTCCTCTACTGCTCCTGCGGCTTCCTGGTGAGTGAGGGGGAGTAGGGGTGATGGTGTGGTGCAAGGGAGAGCTGCAAGCACTTAAATACCTATGATGAATTTGACAAGCTCAACATCCCAAAGGTAAATCACACGATATAAGTACGGCATGGTTAACTATGCCCTTTTTTTGAACTTTAGTTGAGTTAGGAATGCACATGGATTTAAGCTGAAGCTGAGTTATGCACATCATCTGATTAAAAAAATCAACTCCTGGAGTAGTGTTTCTTTAAGCCAGTTATTAGCACTGCTGCAAGCTGTTTGGTGTCCAATAAAGGGGTGGATCTTGACCCATCTGACCCGGCACTAAACAAAGTAGGATGTATCCAATTACACTATTTGATGCAGACGACCATAGAGACGCATATAGGAGTCCTTATCCCAGTTCAGTGCACACTGTAATTCCACCTCTATCAACTATACAACTGCGATATCAAATTTTTAATTCTGTTTATCATGAACAGGAGAACTTCACTATTGATTGAGATACTCTAGATTTATTCTGTCGTGGTGGTGCACGGACAGATGCCTAGGGGTAGGCTTGAGTTTGGGGGCCGATGGACGCTAGAGGATTCGGGGAGGGATTATGTGCTGAAGAACGCACACAGAAACACACACACACACAATTTACCCAGGTTCGGGGCCCTCGTGAGGAGGTAAAACCCCTACTCCTGCTTGTTTGACTATATTTGTGTATCAATCTGTGTTCCAGAAGCGCTCCTTGAGCTGTGTATCTACTCATGAACTAAGCAGTGCTAAGCTTCTGCGGGGAAGGGAGCTAGCAGAGAACGCAAGGAGAAAAGAGCTAAGGGGCTGCCTGCGTCGCCTCTCCCCCTGGTGCTCTTTATAAAGGCAGAGCCCAGGGGACAAGCGAGAGACAAGGAGACAAGACACACTATTCACTGATGTGACTACTGGGGTCTAATCAGACTATTTCCCAATAGTGCAAACCATGTCTACAGTAGTTCTTGTCTTCTGGTCCGTGTCCACAGCGTCTCCTCGTCAATGATCTTATCCACTGGGAGGTGGCAGTGGATATTTATATATGTCGGCGTAGTATGCTTGATTCGGAGCTACCTGGAATGCTGGCTATGCCGGGTGTAGCGAACCGACGTGGGAGTATCCCGGTCTGTAGCGATACCAGTACTTCCACCTGGTCGATCCGGGCTGTCCCGACCTGGCGCTGGGAGTCGGTCAAGCAACGATCGCTGGATCCGGTCAAGCAGCGATGAATGCTGGCCTGGATCGGACTCGGCAGCAAAGTGATGATGCCGGCCTGAGTGGACTCTGCAGGGGTGCTAGCGATCGGTCCGTCCTGGAGATTGATTCGGTCAAGGACCTAGCGATCGATCGCTTAGCCGGCCTGGAGATGCGAACTGCCGGCCCACCCGGGAAAACTGGATGCTGGCCCATCCGGGTAAAGGAAATTGACTCGGGCCGGTAGGGAGCTGGAGCTCGGCCCAGCCGGGTGCTGGAGCTCGACTCGGCCCACCCGGGTCATAGCAGACTCGGCAGGGGAGGCTGGGAGCCGGGTGAAGAAGACTCGGCCCACCCGGGTTTGGAGAAACCTGGCCTAGTCCGAGTTTGCTTGGTGGCCTGCCGGGTAAGGAGAGATTCGGCCCAGCCTAGCCCTTCTCCCCTTTTTCTTTATTCTTTAACTGCTTATTCACTGTTTTATCTCTCACAACCAACCCATGATTTTGAGGTCCCGGGGATTACATCCCCGACATTAGTCCCCGAGTCTGCGGGGGACTCGTAGAGTCGCGCGCAGGCTTACAAAAATAAATATCCAACACCAAAATCTCCATGAAAGAATTATCTTGCCAGCATGGGCATTATTATAAGCCGGTCGTCTAGCCATGCCCTCCAGGTCAAAACGTGACATCCGGTTGACCGAGCTCACCCGAATCAACAACGAGATGGACAGTTTGCACCGGAAATGAATCGCATGCATGGGCATGGCCGCTCATAGATGTTTCTGCCGTCATTGGGCAATTTGGCATACTGCCTGCATGAGCATGTTTCATATGTCGGATGCCAACAGACTTTTGCTGGATCGATATTGTGCCTGCATGGGCATATTTTATATGTCGGTTTACCGGCATCCGATGTTCTCCGGCTCTAGCTGGTTCGACACATTGGCCCCATGGGCATATATATATTTCTTATGTCGGTTTGCCGACATCAAATGTCTCCAGCATAGCTGATTTGACATATTAGCCTCATGGGCATATTTCTTATGTCGGTTTCTGCCACTTTGGGCTTTTACCTCATAGACATGTCGGCAGCGTATGCTGGACCGACATGTAGCCTGCTTGGGCATCATTATATACCGGTTTCTAGCCTTCTTGGGCATTACCAAAATTGTATGTTGGCAGCATGAGCTGGACCAACATACAACCGTCCTCGGCTGAATCTGACATTCTGCCCGTATGGGCACTTGTTAGATGACGAGTTGAGATATTTCTCAACGCGCAATACTCAGCGAGATTTATATATTTTTTGACTTGATATCTCGAGATATTGATGCTATGGTGCTCTGCTATTTGATGCCACTGCATAACTGATGATCTGGGATAATAGATAACTCTTGATTGATATGCCGAAGCGAGATACACGATAATAAAGATATGAGACAAAGCCCTGTTGATATTTTTTGAACCGAGATAAATGATGATTGAGATATTGCGTGATGCCTTGATATTTTGGCGAACCGACATAAACGGTGATCTGGAGATATTATGCTGCGATACTCTGTTTTGCCGACATAGGATATGTCGGGATGATATGTGTTATGTAACTCGGCAAGCCGATATTAAAGATCATATATATGATTTGCTTCTGACACCATAATGAATCCACGATGAATCCGAGTCGACCATGTCTTGGCAATGGACACTCCGTTGATAAAACCGATTCCACCTTTCAGCGTTAGCTCTAGCATACATATATGTGAAGAATATTGGACAGAAACAGTAATTCCACTAAACGAAGTAAACTAGCTCTAGTATACGACGGAAATTAAGTCTAACAACAGGTTCTAAGCACCAAGAACTAGACTCGGTTCCAACCGAGTCCTCGAGTAACTTTTAACATTTTAAGAAAAAGACAAGCTCCGTAGTGAGCGGGGCAGTCCCCGGGTCGAAAAGCCTGATCCCGGGGAAAATAAAATAAGCGCCGGGCAGTTGCCGAGTTACTTTCTATCATTTTTTAGGAACACTACCAACCGACTAGACAAGCCAGTCCCCGGGTCGAAGTAACTCGGTCCCGGGGAAAACGGCTAAGCAAGATAGAAAAGGAGGCAGTCCCCGAGCAGCTTTCAGGATCAACTAACCAGGATCTGTTGATGATGTTTGCTGCTGTAGGCTGCGCCTGCCACTGCTTACAGCAGCAGGCTCGAGCTCGGGGAATAATGGTGATGCCGAGTCCCCGAGTTGCTGAAGAAGGTCCCGTCCGACTTGAGGATGCCCGGGAGGCCTACGAGCGCAGCGGCAGTGTTGACGTAGAGCCGCCGGGCAAGCCAGGAGCACGGCCAGCCGACCGTGCCACCCCTGAAATTTGTTGACGACGTTGGCGCCGGTGACGAAGAACTTGATGAAGCGGTCCGGCGAGCGGACACCCCGCGACGCCACGCGAGGTGCTCGCCGAAGTCGATGAAGGTCCCGTCCGAAATTTGCCCAGCCAGCGCCACTACCAGCCCCACGGTGGGCGCCAACTGTCGTGGTGGTGCACGGACAGATGCCTAGGGGTAGGCTTGAGTTTGGGGGCCAATGGATGCTAGAGGATTCGGGGAGGGATTATGTGCTGAAGAACACACACAGAAACACACACACACACCCAATTTACCCAGGTTCGGGGGCCTCGTGAGGAGGTAAAACCCCTACTCCTGCTTGTCTGACTATATTTGTGTATCAATCCATGTTACAGAAGCGCTCCTTGAGCTGTGTATCTACTCCTGAACTAAGCAGTGCTAAGCTTCTGCGGGAAGGGAGCTAGTAGAGAGTGCAGAGAGAAAAGAGCCAAGGGGGCTGCCCGCGTCGCCTCTCCCCCTCGTCTCCTCCCCCTGGTGCTCTTTATAAAGGCAGAGCCCAGGGGACAAGCGAGAGACAAGGAGACAAGACACACTATTCACTGATGTGACTACTGGGGTCTAATCAGACTATTTCCCAATAGTGCAAACCATGTCTACAGTAGTTCTTGTCTTCTGGTCCGTGTCCACAGCGTCTCCTCGTCAATGATCTTATCCACTGGGAGGTGGCAGTGGATATTTATATATGTCGGCGTAGTATGCTTGATTCGGAGCTACCTGGAATGCTGGCTATGCCGGGTGTAGCGAACCGACGTGGGAGTATCCCGGTCTGTAGCAATACCAGTACTTCCACCTGGTCGATCCGGGCTGTCCCGACCTGGCGCTGGGAGTCGGTCAAGCAACGATCGCTGGATCCGGTCAAGCAGCGATGAATGCTGGCCTGGATCGGACTCGGTAGCAAAGTGATGATGCCGGCCTGAGTGGACTCTGCAGGGGTGCTAGCGATCGGTCCGTCCTGGAGATTGATTCGGTCAAGGACCTAGCGATCGATCGCTTAGCCAGCCTGGAGATGCGAACTGCCGGCCCACCCGAGAAAACTGGATGCTGGCCCATCCGGGTAAAGGAAATTGACTCGGGCCGGTAGGGAGCTGGAGCTCGGCCCAGCCGGGTGCTGGAGCTCGACTCGGCCCACCCGGGTCATAGCAGACTCGGCAGGGGAGGCTGGGAGCCGGGTGAAGAAGACTCGGCCCACCCGGGTTTGGAGAAACCTGGCCTAGTCCGAGTTTGCTTGGTGGCCTGCCGGGTAAGGAGAGATTCGGCCCAGCCTAGCCCTTCTCCCCTTTTTCTTTATTCTTTAACTGCTTATTCACTGTTTTATCTCTCACAACCAACCCATGATTTTGAGGTCCCGGGGATTACATCCCCGACATATTCTATATGCTTTTTTAGCTTTTGAAATACATCCAGGTCGGTAAATGAACTGTGGACATCTATCTCTTGTATAGTGTCATTTGTGTGATGAACCAAAATACTTCACACTTAAGACATGTTGCTGGTGACTGCCTAATGTATACTGGCACATGCTCTTGGTGCTGCATTTTCTGATCAATTGATATGATTTGTAACACTCAGTCACTGATCGGAGTATTTTAGTGTGTGCAATATTTTGCATGTATACCTTAGAATATGACTTGCTATTACTCTTAGAACCTGAGTAGTTTTGTACCAATCTGAGTAGTTGTAAAATGCTGTGCCAAGCTGCATGAAAGGCACAAGCTAGCTTCCATACTTGCAGAAAATTCAACAGAAAATGAGCTACTAAAATTTGTCATTTGCTATTTGCACAAGCTGCATAGTGGTCTGTTTTATAGGAACAAGAAGATTTTAACCTATCCAAATAAAAATATGTTTCAGCAACTATTTTCAGAAAAAATGATGCAGCATGACTATTTTCAGGCGGACCATGTCCTTAAGGCAGTGGCGGAGCTGGCTGAGATGGAGGCAGATCGAGCATGGCCCCAGGGCGGAGCTGCCGACGAGAAGCCGACGTCGTCGGAGAGAGAGAGAGCTGAGACGGTGCTATCGGTGAGAAGGTGACATCGCAGGAGAGCTGAGATAGAGCTGCCGGCGAGAAAGTGATGTTGCCGGAGAACTGAGATGGAGCTGCAGGTTCTGTTCAAGACCGACTCCCCATCTATGTCTGATGTGTTGATAAAAGTAAAACTGTGGATTATTTCAGTTTTATACTACTATCATTTATTCATGGAAACTGATAATACATCTGATCAAATCATCAATGCATTTCCATAGTGTTTTAGAAATAATGTGCCAATGGATTTATTTAGGAGAAGTTGAATTATTCTAGAAAGTGTGGTTAGGAGATACTGCAAAATGAGCATCGTTTGGTTTTCTATGTACTCGATGTTCTACTTTGTATGCACCTTCTGTTTAATACATTGGTCATCATGTATCCAGATATTTCTGTACTTCGGAGGATTTATTAATGCACTCGTTGGCGATGATTAGATCATTTGCTCTTATTAGGTACTACCATGATTTTCGTGACAACATATTCATGAATCAAAACACTTGGCATTTTGAAGTCATAAAGTTGATGAATCGCATCTGAATATTGTGACATACAAGGATATCAAAACATGATAAAACTTATGGCTTAAATCCTGTCTCACTTCCTCGCTGTGTAGTTGCTCCTTTATATTGGAGCAGATCCTTTACTAATAGGTTAATCAGCTTATGTTGTGTCCTTTGCTCAGTTTAAATACATTTTTAGATGGGTATGTTAATTAGGAACACTCATCGTTTACATGTTTGATTATAGTTGATGTTTTGTAGAATACATTTAAGCTCATTGCAAGTAGTTGCATTCATGCTGTCAAAACCCTATAAAACGTACCACGACGGTGGAAGAATGTGAAAAAGGGTAGCATAAGGAGAGGAGGCACGGAAATCCTAACCACTACGGGAAAACGTCAACACGCCGACGGCCTTTTTATACGCCGACGGCCAAATGTTGGGGCTGTCGGCGTATAATGGAAGCCGATAAAGCCGACGGATGGCCCGTCGGCGTAATAAACCCCGTCGGCGTAGACTTACATACGCCGACGGCGGCCGTCAGCGTCAATTACACCGTCGGCGAAAGAGGCCCCACTAACGGCCGCCCAAACGGTCAATAAACGGCCGTCTTCCCTGTGGAGCTACGCCGACGGTTATGCCGTCGGCGTATTTGTAACATAGACGCCGACGGCATAACCGTCGGCGTATATGTATTTTTTTTTTAGTTTTACTTATTTCTTTATTTACTTTCATTTATTTCTGTATATAATATTTATGTATAAATTGGGTCTGTAATTTATGTATTAATTGGGTCTATAATTCCCGTCCCTATTTCTGTATCCCACCCGCATAAAATAACGGTTTGATTCTTCCGGAACCCGCATGAACTTAGCGTTTGAACGGTTCGATCTCGAGAAAGAGGAACAACATATGAAGAAAATATAGGTGGGCACACACACACAACATTCAGCTATCAGAATCATTCCCAGCACTTACCTTTTCTGATGGCCGTAGACGGAAAAGCTAGGGTTTTTCTCCAGCGGGTCTAGGGTTTCGCCGGAGAGGGGCTCCGGAGCGTCGGAACCCCACCAAAAGCTAGGGGGTGTCATATCACATGTGTACAAGTGTGTTTTGGGTTGTTGATGTCCAAGATCCTCCCCGAGGTGTGACCGGCTTCACGAGCGTCACTGTTTCCTTAGAGAGTTTCTGGGCATAGAGCTGGAAACTCCCACATGGGGCGAACTGGGGGGAATCGTTTGCAAGAGTTGGGGTATATATGTGTTTTTATTGTACATAGTGACTAACCTAACCCAACCAAGCAAAAATATCCACTTAGCTAGCCACTTTCGACGCCCGTACCGGCCGTAGACGGAAAAGCTAGGGTTTTTCTCTAGCGGGTCTAGGGTTTCGCCGGAGAGGGGCTCCGGAGCGTCGGAACCCCACCAAAAGCTAGGGGGTGTCATATCACATGTGTACAAGTGTGTTTTGGGTTGTTGATGTCCAAGATCCTCCCCCGAGGTGTGACCGGCTTCACGAGCGTCACTGTTTCCTTAGAGAGTTTCTGGGCATAGAGCTGGAAACTCCCACATGGGGCGAACTGGGGGGAATCGTTTGCAAGAGTTGGGGTATATATGTGTTTTTATTGTACATAGTGACTAACCTAACCCAACCAAGCAAAAATATCCACTTAGCTACCCACTTTCGACGCCCGTACCGGCCGTAGACGGAAAAGCTAGGGTTTTCTCCAGCGGGTCTAGGGTTTCGCCGGAGAGGGGCTCCGGAGCGTCGGAACCCCACTAAAAGCTAGGGGGTGTCATATCACATGTGTAAAAGTGTGTTTTGGGTTGTTGATGTCCAAGATCCTCCCCCGAGGTGTGACCGGGCTTCACGAGCGTCACTGTTTCCTTAGAGAGTTTTCTGGGCATAGAGCTGGAAACTCCCACATGGGGCGAACTGGGGGGAATCGTTTGCAAGATTTTGGGGTATATATGTGCTTTTATTGTACATAGTGACTAAACTAACCCAACCAAGCAAAATATCCACTTAGCTACCCACTTTCGACGCCCGTACCGGCCGTAGACGGAAAAGCTAGGGTTTTCTCCAGCGGGTCTAGGGTTGCGCCGGAGAGGGGCTCCGGAGCGTCGGAACCCCACCAAAAGCTAGGGGGTGTCATATCACATGTGTACAGTGTGTTTTGGGTTGTTGATGTCCAAGATCCTCCCCCGAGGTGTGACCGGCTTCACGAGCGTCACTGTTTCCTAGAGAGTTTCTGGGCATAGAGCTGGAAACTCCACATGGGGCGAACTGGGGGGAATCGTTTGCAAGAGTTGGGGTATATATTGTTTTTATTGTACATAGTGACTAACCTAACCCACCAAGCAAAAATATCCACTTAGCTACCCACTTTCGACGCCCGTACCGGCCGTAGACGGAAAAGCTAGGGTTTTTCTCCAGCGGGTCTAGGGTTTTCGCCGGAGAGGGGCCTCCGGAGGCCGTCAGAACCCCACCAAAAGCTAGGGGGTGTCATATCACATGTGTACAAGTGTGTTTTGGGTGGTTGATGTCCAAGATCCTCCCCCGAGGTGTGACCGGCTTCACGAGCGTCACTGTTTCCTTAAGA
>QRDG01000068.1:843957-868347 GCA_012064385.1 Puccinellia tenuiflora | reverse complement strand
CCGGAGACGGAAAAGCTAGGGTTTTTCTCCAGCGGGTCTAGGGTTTCCGGAGAGGGGCTCCGGAGCGTCGGAACCCACCAAAAGCTAGGGGGTGTCATATCACATGTGTACAAGTGTGTTTTGGGTTGTGATGTCCAAGATCCTCCCCCGAGGTGTGACCGGCTTCACGAGCGTCACTTTTTCCTTAGAGAGTTTCTGGGCATAGAGCTGGAAACTCCCACATGGGGCGAACTGGGGGGAATCGTTGCAAGAGTTGGGGTATATATGTGTTTTATTGTACATAGTGACTAACCTAACCCAACCAAGCAAAAAGATCCACTTAGCTACCCACTTTCCGACGCCCGTACCGGCCGTAGACGGAAAAGCTAGGGGTTTTCTCCAGCGGGTCTAGGGTTTCGCCGGAGAGGGGCTCCGGAGCGTCGGAACCCCACCAAAAGCTAGGGGGTGTCATATCACATGTGTACAAGTGTGTTTTGGGTTGTTGATGTCCAAGATCCTCCCCCGAGGTGTGACCGGCTTCACGAGCGTCACTGTTTCCTTAGAGAGTTTCTGGGCATAGAGCTGGAAACTCCCACATGGGGCGAACTAGGGGAATCGTTTGCAAGAGTTGGGGTATATATGTGTTTTTTATTGTACATAGTGACTAACCTAACCCAACCAAGCAAAAATATCCACTTAGCTACCCACTTTCGACGCCCGTACCGGCCGTAGACGGAAAAGCTAGGGTTTTTCTCCAGCGGGTCTAGGGTTTCGCCGGAGAGGGGCTCCGGAGCGTCGGAACCCCACCAAAAGCTAGGGGGTGTCATATCACATGTGTACAAGTGTTGTTTTGGGTTGTTGATGTCCAAGATCCTCCCCCGAGGTGTGACCGGCTTCACGAGCGTCACTGTTTCCTTAGAGAGTTTCTGGGCATAGAGCTGGAAACTCCCACATGGGGCGAACTGGGGGGAATCGTTTGCAAGAGTTGGGGTATATATGTGTTTTTATTGTACATAGTGACTAACCTAACCCAACCAAGCAAAAATATCCACTTAGCTACCCACTTTCGACGCCCGTACCGGCCGTAGACGGAAAAGCTAGGGGTTTTCTCCAGCGGGTCTAGGGTTTCGCCGGAGAGGGGCTCCGGAGCGTCGGAACCCCACCAAAAGCTAGGGGGTGTCATATCACATGTGTACAAGTGTGTTTTGGGTTGTTGATGTCCAAGATCCTCCCCCGAGGTGTGACCGGCTTCACGAGCGTCACTGTTTCCTTAGAGAGTTTCTGGGCAATAGAGCTGGAAACTCCCACATGGGGCGAACTGGGGGGAATCGTTTGCAAGAGTTGGGGTATATATGTGTTTTTATTGTACATAGTGACTAACCTAACCCAACCAAGCAAAAATATCCACTTAGCTACCCACTTTCGACGCCCGTACCGGCCGTAGACGGAAAAGCTAGGGTTTTTCTCCAGCGGGTCTAGGGTTTCGCCGGAGAGGGGCTCCGGAGCGTCGGAACCCCACCAAAAGCTAGGGGGTGTCATATCACATGTGTACAAGTGTGTTTTGGGTTGTTGATGTCCAAGATCCTCCCCCGAGGTGTGACCGGCTTCACGAGCGTCACTGTTTCCTTAGAGAGTTTCTGGGCATAGAGCTGGAAACTCCCACATGGGGCGAACTGGGGGGAATCGTTTGCAAGAGTTGGGGTATATATGTGTTTTTATTGTACATAGTGACTAACCTAACCCAACCAAGCAAAAAGATCCACTTAGCTACCCACTTTCGACGCCCGTACCGGCCGTAGACGGAAAAGCTAGGGTTTTCTCCAGCGGGTCTAGGGTTTCGCCGGAGAGGGCTCCGGAGCGTCGGAACCCCACCAAAAGCTAGGGGGTGTCATATCACATGTGTACAAGTGTGTTTTGGGTTGTTGATGTCCAAGATCCTCCCCCGAGGTGTGACCGGCTTCACGAGCGTCACTGTTTCCTTAGAGAGTTTCTGGGCATAGAGCTGGAAACTCCCACATGGGGCGAACTGGGGGGAATCGTTGCAAGAGTTGGGGTATATATGTGTTTTTATTGTACATAGTGACTAACCTAACCCAACCAAGCAAAAAGATCCACTTAGCTACCCACTTTCGACGCCCGTACCGGCCGTAGACGGAAAAGCTAGGGTTTTTCTCCAGCGGGTCTAGGGTTTCGCCGGAGAGGGGCTCCGGAGCGTCGGAACCCCACCAAAAGCTAGGGGGTGTCATATCACATGTGTACAAGTGTGTTTTGGGTTGTTGATGTCCAAGATCCTCCCCCGAGGTGTGACCGGCTTCACGAGCGTCACTGTTTCCTTAGAGAGTTTCTGGGCATAGAGCTGGAAACTCCCACATGGGGCGAACTGGGGGAATCGTTTGCAAGAGTTGGGGTATATATGTGTTTTTATTGTACATAGTGACTAACCTAACCCAACCAAGCAAAAATATCCACTTAGCTACCCACTTTCGACGCCCGTACCGGCCGTAGACGGAAAAGCTAGGGTTTTTCTCCAGCGGGTCTAGGGTTTCGCCGGAGAGGGGCTCCGGAGCGTCGGAACCCCACCAAAAGCTAGGGGGTGTCATATCACATGTGTACAAGTGTGTTTTGGGTTGTTGATGTCCAAGATCCTCCCCCGAGGTGTGACCGGCTTCACGAGCGTCACTGTTTCCTTAGAGAGTTTCTGGGCATAGAGCTGGAAACTCCCACATGGGGCGAACTGGGGGGAATCGTTTGCAAGAGTTGGGGTATATATGTGTTTTTATTGTACATAGTGACTAACCTAACCCAACCAAGCAAAAATATCCACTTAGCTACCCACTTTCGACGCCCGTACCGGCCGTAGACGGAAAAGCTAGGGTTTTTCTCCAGCGGGTCTAGGGTTTCGCCGGAGAGGGGCTCCGGAGCGTCGGAACCCCACCAAAAGCTAGGGGGTGTCATATCACATGTGTACAAGTGTGTTTTGGGTTGTTGATGTCCAAGATCCTCCCCCGAGGTGTGACCGGCTTCACGAGCGTCACTGTTTCCTTAGAGAGTTTCTGGGCATAGAGCTGGAAACTCCCACATGGGGCGAACTGGGGGAATCGTTTGCAAGAGTTGGGGTATATATGTGTTTTTATTGTACATAGTGACTAACCTAACCCAACCAAGCAAAAAGATCCACTTAGCTACCCACTTTCGACGCCCGTACCGGCCGTAGACGGAAAAGCTAGGGTTTTTCTCCAGCGGGTCTAGGGTTTCGCCGGAGAGGGGCTCCGGAGCGTCGGAACCCCACCAAAAGCTAGGGGGTGTCATATCACATGTGTACAAGTGTGTTTTGGGTTGTTGATGTCCAAGATCCTCCCCCGAGGTGTGACCGGCTTCACGAGCGTCACTGTTTCCTTAGAGAGTTTCTGGGCATAGAGCTGGAAACTCCCACATGGGCGAACTGGGGGGAATCGTTTGCAAGAGTTGGGGTATATATGTGTTTTTATTGTACATAGTGACTAACCTAACCCAACCAAGCAAAAATATCCACTTAGCTACCCACTTTCGACGCCCGTACCGGCCGTAGACGGAAAAGCTAGGGTTTTTCTCCAGCGGGTCTAGGGTTTCGCCGGAGAGGGGCTCCGGAGCGTCGGAACCCCACCAAAAGCTAGGGGGTGTCATATCACATGTGTACAAGTGTGTTTTGGGTTGTTGATGTCCAAGATCCTCCCCCGAGGTGTGACCGGCTTCACGAGCGTCACTGTTTCCTTAGAGAGTTTCTGGGCATAGAGCTGGAAACTCCCACATGGGGCGAACTGGGGGGAATCGTTTGCAAGAGTTGGGGTATATATGTGTTTTTATTGTACATAGTGACTAACCTAACCCAACCAAGCAAAAAGATCCACTTAGCTACCCACTTTCGACGCCCGTACCGGCCGTAGACGGAAAAGCTAGGGTTTTTCTCCAGCGGGTCTAGGGTTTCGCCGGAGAGGGGCTCCGGAGCGTCGGAACCCCACCAAAAGCTAGGGGGTGTCATATCACATGTGTACAAGTGTGTTTTGGGTTGTTGATGTCCAAGATCCTCCCCCGAGGTGTGACCGGCTTCACGAGCGTCACTGTTTCCTTAGAGAGTTTCTGGGCATAGAGCTGGAAACTCCCACATGGGGCGAACTGGGGGGAATCGTTTGCAAGAGTTGGGGTATATATGTGTTTTTATTGTACATAGTGACTAACCTAACCCAACCAAGCAAAAAGATCCACTTAGCTACCCACTTTCGACGCCCGTACCGGCCGTAGACGGAAAAGCTAGGGTTTTTCTCCAGCGGGTCTAGGGTTTCGCCGGAGAGGGGCTCCGGAGCGTCGGAACCCCACCAAAAGCTAGGGGGTGTCATATCACATGTGTACAAGTGTGTTTTGGGTTGTTGATGTCCAAGATCCTCCCCCGAGGTGTGACCGGCTTCACGAGCGTCACTGTTTCCTTAGAGAGTTTCTGGGCATAGAGCTGGAAACTCCCACATGGGGCGAACTGGGGGGAATCGTTTGCAAGAGTTGGGGTATATATGTGTTTTTATTGTACATAGTGACTAACCTAACCCAACCAAGCAAAAATATCCACTTAGCTACCCACTTTCGACGCCCGTACCGGCCGTAGACGGAAAAGCTAGGGTTTTTCTCCAGCGGGTCTAGGGTTTCGCCGGAGAGGGGCTCCGGAGCGTCGGAACCCCACCAAAAGCTAGGGGGTGTCATATCACATGTGTACAAGTGTGTTTTGGGTTGTTGATGTCCAAGATCCTCCCCCGAGGTGTGACCGGCTTCACGAGCGTCACTGTTTCCTTAGAGAGTTTCTGGGCATAGAGCTGGAAACTCCCACATGGGGCGAACTGGGGGGAATCGTTTGCAAGAGTTGGGGTATATATGTGTTTTTATTGTAACATAGTGACTAACCTAACCCAACCAAGCAAAAAGATCCACTTAGCTACCCACTTTCGACGCCCGTACCGGCCGTAGACGGAAAAGCTAGGGTTTTTCTCCAGCGGGTCTAGGGTTTCGCCGGAGAGGGGCTCCGGAGCGTCGGACCCCACCAAAAGCTAGGGGGTGTCATATCACATGTGTACAAGTGTGTTTTGGGTTGTTGATGTCCAAGATCCTCCCCCGAGGTGTGACCGGCTTCACGAGCTGTCACTGTTTCCTTAGAGAGTTTTCTGGGCATAGAGCTGGAAACTCCCCACATGGGCGAACTGGGGGAATCGTTTGCAAGAGTTGGGGTATATATGTGTTTTTATTGTACATAGTGACTAACCTAACCCAACCAAGCAAAAATATCCACTTAGCTACCCACTTTCGACGCCCGTACCGGCCGTAGACGAAAAGCTAGGGTTTTTCTCCAGCGGGTCTAGGGTTTCGCCGGAGAGGGGCTCCGGAGCGTCGGAACCCCACCAAAAGCTAGGGGGTGTCATATCACATGTGTACAAGTGTGTTTTGGGTTGTTGATGTCCAAGATCCTCCCCCGAGGTGTGACCGGCTTCACGAGCGTCACTGTTTCCTTAGAGAGTTTCTGGGCATAGAGCTGGAAACTCCCACATGGGGCGAACTGGGGGGAATCGTTTGCAAGAGTTGGGGTATATATGTGTTTTTATTGTACATAGTGACTAACCTAACCCAACCAAGCAAAAAGATCCACTTAGCTACCCACTTTCGACGCCCGTACCGGCCGTAGACGGAAAAGCTAGGGTTTTTCTCCAGCGGGTCTAGGGTTTCGCCGGAGAGGGGCTCCGGAGCGTCGGAACCCCACCAAAATTTTTGGGAATATTTTTTTGTTGGTTTTGAAATATTTAATAATATTATTGTGGAGTAAAACTAAAATTGTGATTAACTTATAGTAATTAAAAAGGAAAAATAGCAATTTAAAAAAAGGGTACGCCGACGGCATTGCCGTCGGCGTATAGGTGACCTTAATTAACCGGGGGATGCAAACAAAAAACCAAAAAATCCTCTCCCCGCGCCCATCTCTCCCCGCGCCTCCTCCTCGATCCGCCGCCGCCTCCTCCCCGCGCCGCCGCCTCCTCCCCGCCGCCGCCTCCTCCCCGCGCCGCCACCTCCTCCCCGGCCGCCCCACCTCCTCCCTCCTCGGCCGCCCCACCTCCTCCTCCTCGCGCCGCCGCCTCCTCTCCGGCCGCCCCACCTCCTCCCTCCCCACCACCTCCCTCCCTCCCCGGCCGCCCCACCTCCTCCCTCCCCAGCCGCCCCTCTCCTCCTCCCTCCCCGGCCGCCCCACCTCCTCCCTCCCCACCACCTCCCTCCCTCCCCGGCCGCCCACCACCTCCCTCCCTCCCCAGCCGCCCCACCTCCTCCCTCCCTCGCCGGCCGCCCCACCTCCTCCCTCCACACCTCTCCCCTCCCTCCCCGGCCTCCCCTCCCTCCCTCCTCCCCAGCCGCGCCGATCTCTTTCTGTAGCATCGCTCCGCCGACAAGCCGTCGACCGGGAACACGTCGGTGAACTGGACGCCGACATGCATGCCGTTCGGGCACCTCCATGACCACCCCGCCATGCTGGTGAGTTTTTGCTCCGTCCATGATGTCTCAGATACTCCCCTCTCCTCCTTCTCACTTGTGTGCTCTATGTAATTTTTATGCAGTGAATCGACGGCAGCGCGTCCGTCGCCTTCGGCGCATCGTATCCAGTTGTCTCCTGCTCCTTCCAGTGACCAAACAGAGGCACATAGCTTCGATGAGCCTGTGCATCATCTGGACCAAGCCGTAGCTGTGGCACCCTCTACCTTCTTCTTCATCGAGCCGCAGGCGTCGCTGGTCACCATTGACGTAGCTCGAATTCCCCTTCGTCAATCTGCCTCCTTCCGCTCCTGTTCGAGGCAGAGACCGAGCTAGGTGAGATATCAGTCCCAGTGCAAGGTTTCCCCGCTCCACTTTAGTACCTTTCTGTTACTGCTACTACCATGGGTGTGCGACTGTGGGTGCTGCGGCCGTGCATGCTGCTCTGTTTGTCGGCGAGTTTAGATAGACACGACTCTTTAATAAATAGGTTCCCAGCTCGCCAACGCAAGAAACGGCACTCGTCTTAATTGAGAAAATTGCTTGAAATAGTTGATCTTGTGTCTCTCTGTTCGAAGAACAGAGCTGCACATACGAACTACTTCTTCCTCTCTCCAGCTAGTAACAAGCTGACGTGTGTCTCACTAACGCTAATTTTTTTTCGATAAAGACACTAATGCTAAATTTCTGAAACTTGTAAACATTGTAGAGAAATAACCACATATCCAAATGAGATCAAATTTATATGTAAATTCAAGTTTTCATACGTACTATTTAATAAAAATATGTTTGTTGTCATTACTGTTAATATGAAATTCAGTTTTTATTGAGTTGCTAAAAATCCTAAAATTGCCCTATTCAACATAGAGGAATTCATATATTTCATTCTAGGAATCCAAATCAATTGATTCCAGTTGCATTAGTTATGTATTTCAATGTTGCATGTCATTACATGCATTTCATAGTTTGACATCTGGTCATTACATGCCTTTGTTGATTTTGCTCTTGAATGCCTTTATTAAAAATACCGTGTTAAGTTTTTTTAATGTTTTCTTTAAGAGTAACACAGTATTTTTATCGAGCATGTACCAACCTAAAAGCTTCTTCTCTTTCATTAAGCTAATTGTGATTCTTGCATCTTGTCATTCAACAATCTTGCAATCTCTATTTCCGTCAATATAGTTACATACATCTTGTTTTGCACTAACTTTGTTAGATAATCCTAAATTCATTGTCTTTCTATTCATCTCTCTACATCCATAGAACAGAACATGTTTCTTTAAACATCACAATATGAATTGTATCTGAATGTTTTCTAATTTGCTAGGAACTAAAAATTCTCTATTTTCTATAGTAAAATCTAATTATTTTCCCTTCTTAATGCAAACACGGGAAAAGCTTCGATGTCTTAATTCTTAAATAAACCGTTCATATTTGAGGATCCAAAGAGCAATGTGAAAGTAACTACAAATGAATATTAATCATGTGAGGATTGAAGGAGCAGTGTACAATCCAGTTTGAATGTCATTGTCGAGATAAAAAATATTGAAATTTAAACAACTTACAAATTATTTACGTTAAAATGTCTTTTGCATTTTCTCATTATTGAAGACACTGACAGCAACATAAGCTAGGTCAATTAAAAGTCATCGAACATTAATTACACAGCTCGGAGGTGCCAATTTTCAGTTTTTTCTTTAAAAAGTGTGAACAGAGTGTGGTCTAATTTTAATATAGCCAAGAATATTTAGGAGAAGGAAATAAATAAATGTACCATTTATGATATCACAGGTTGGATATTAGACTACAAAAAAAAACTACAGAATACTACCATAGGCAAGTAGAAATGAGTTTTATGAAGGGTAATACATTCGAATGTAATTAATAAACAGGTTTTAAGATATTCTCCCAAAAAAATATGACAAAGGCTGAAATTAGCTTATGTTCTTGCATGCATTGATTAAAAGAAACTACCTAAAGATGCTGCTGAGAATACATTTGAGAGAACCATTTAGATCAAGCCTGCAATACTTATCATGTGCTGTATACCTCTACATCTTCAAAATTTACAATATTATTACGACCAAAGACTACAAATTGAAGAAATAAATAATTCATTCTGTAGTTCATTAACGCAATTGGAGTAGAGGAAGACAAACCTGCATAAGACCTTACAACTAAATATCAAGGAATTCAATCAGAAAGTTACTAATATACAATTGTGCTGCCCTGCAAGAGAAAGATAAATAATCCCTGACATAGATGTACGTACCTTGTCTGTGTATTATCCATAATTAATTGTTTACCCTTTCTCAATGCAGGTGATTGACCAAGATGAGCCAAGGCAAAGAGTCATCGGGCTCCTTGCTCAAGAGGTTTAACCAAAGGAAAGCCACTAAAAGTGGCCGGGCGCCTATCCCGAACCCGCGGTACTTGGAGGACAGTGGTGAGCCAGGAGGCTCTGGACGAGGGGCAGGTGCCGATGCACCTCCTTCGAGGGGACGAGGTGGAGGTCGAGCACGCGGTGCGGGAGGTCGAGCACGCGGTGCGGGAGGCCGAGCACGAGGTGCAGGCCGAGCACGAGGTGGGGGCGACGTGTCTTCGGACATACCCTCCGCCTCTGGCGACGTGGGAGGTGAGGAGACGTCGTCTCGAGACGATGCTCCGGAGTCTCGAGGCGAGGGGACGGAGTCTCGAGGCGAGGGGACGGAGTCCTCCACGTCGCAGAAGAAGCCAAAGATTCGTGGGGAATCCATGGTCCCCCCCGAGTCAAAGGAACCTGCTACCGAGGAGGAGAAAACCCTCATTACGCCTAATGGGATTGAGTAAGTGACTACCCTAACTTTGAACATGGTAATTTCATTGTGGTCAGTACAATTTGACATGTACTAATGTTTAATTATTGTGCAGCAATTGGAAATTTCCTCAAGGTGCCCGTGCGCCTAACACCATGATCGGCGCTTTGGTTAGGAAGTTTTGGCCGGGCTTGTACAGCACGGTCCCCAACGGCGAGAGGAAGCTAGCCACCAGTTGGCTAGACTATCAGGCTGCTGATCACCCGGGCTTCGGGAAATGTTCTGACGCCGTGATCACCAAGTTTTGGGTAAGTTGAACTTTTTGAATTTCTTTCATAGTTGATGTCCCCACCGTGCTCTCACAAATTCTTTTTTCTGCATGATTGAAGAGATTCTACAGGGTACTCCCTGAGCACCGTGACATGGCGGACAGGACTTTGGAGGGGGCTTGCAAGAGGTTGACACGTCAACAATTTTACAATTGTAAGCATACCGCCATGAATCATTTCAGCTCTGAGAAGCTCTCGAAGAAGGCGCCGAAGCATGAGAATGTGGTCGAACCACCTGATATGACCATAGAGGATTACCTATCTGTAAGTAAATTGTCAATGAGATTACATGTTTCTGCTAAGTTGCAATTGTCTTATGTGTTCTTCACATGCGTATTGTTTTATCAGGTTATGCCAGAATGGTGCTATGGTAAGGCTGACGCGTGGGAGGCGTTGGCATCGAGGTGGCTTGGGGAGGACGCCGCGTTCAGAGCCTTGAGCGAGCGGAACAAGGCAAACCGCGGGACGTCGGGGACACATTGTGCGGGAGCCCACTCCCATGGGCGCTTCAAGGAAAAGCTGGTATGGGTCCTTATTTGATGGCTTTCATTCATTTCCCCCCATTTTCCTAATTTGATACGCATACCACATTTTTGGCAATGCAGGAGGGCTCCTTGGGTCCTATGACGGACATGCAGGTATGGGAGAGGATGAAGATGAAGAAGCCCGATCTATCCGAGCCTCAGCCCTCGCTTCCCACTTTCTACAACAACGCCGGCGAGAACATAAAGGCGTACAAAGAGGTATTCACCGGTCTTAATCCGGAGGTGGATGACCCTCTTGAGCATGACACCGACCATAGGGCGTTGATCCTCGCCGGGCACGGTTGGGAGCATGGGCGTTCACTCTGTCTTAATGCGGTAACCCCGCATACTCCTGACTTGGGGCTCGTGCGTATCAAGGCTACACTCACCGCCGATGAGCCCCCTGTCATGCCTCCTCGACAGCCTTCCCGAGCTCGCCCTGATGTAAGTTTTCCTCAATTTCATTCCTTTCCGGCATTCGTTCCTAGATAAGTTGCTAAGTTGATGAGATTCGTTCTATTTTGAAATTGTAGGCTGCATTCGAGGCAGCCTTCGAGGCCGCTTACAAGGCCTATGAGGCGGACTATGAGGCGTGGCTGCAGAAGAGAGCGGCGTATGACGAGTGGCAAGAGTTGCGCGATGCTGTAAGTTTCAACTTTCATATTTGTAATATGACAAGTCTCATTTCCTCTAGTTCCTACTTTTTCTACAAGTCCTGACATCAAAACTATCTTGTAGAGAGATGAGAGGTTTCATGCCACTGGAGAGCGGGAGCAGCTGCCTCCGCGTCCACCTAACGCGGGGATGCCGCCCAAGTGCCCATCGAGGGAAGCGGTCGCCATCGCCTTCAAGCAAAGGACTCCGGTAAGTTATTGCCAAACCAGTTGTTACCGCCGTACCGTGCTTTCAGCGTTGCTAACTTGGACTCAACCATGTAGGGCACGGCATGCTCCATGACTGCACCCTTTGGTCGTGCTTCTGGGTCGCCGGCCTCAGCCCGCGCTCTCGTGCGGCATGGCGATGCCTCGCCGGATGCCACACCGTCCCGTCCCTCCTCGGATGCCACACCGTCGCCGGGTTCCCAGTGTGATTCGACGGCGGGTGGCCCAAGACGTCGGACGCCTCAATTTACCCTATCGGAGCTGGGTACCTCGAGTGAGCCGCAGCCGTAGGGTGTAGTGCGTCGGGTGTGAGTTCGAACATTTTTTGTGCCATTTTGGACGAGTTCGACTTTGTAGATGTGAATTTTGGATTATATGTGTGATTTGAATTTTGTATGATGCTTTGTTATATGTATATATGATATTTATGTGAGTTTCTGTGATTTTATAATTTTTTGTAAATTTATTTCAATTTAAAATCTGCTGGAAACCAGGATCCAGAAAATCTGGTTTCTGAAAAATTATGGTCAGTGATACGCCGACGGCAATGCCGTCGGCGTAGGATGTCTGACAGCGCACCAGCGGCAACGTCGCCCTTACGGTGAGTCATACGCCGACGGCATTGCCGTCGGCGTACGAAGCTCGCTGAACATGCAGGTGGACCCGGTTTGTCAGAGCCGTGGCTTATGTGTGCTTATACGCCGACGGCATTGCCGTCGGCGTATGATTCGCAGACGGAGACGGAGACGGACGGACGTTTTGTGGGTCCCACCACGCGTACGCCGACGGCTGGTTTATACGCCGACGGCAATAATCGTACGCCGACGAATGCAAACGCCGACGGCCAGACGCCGACGGCGGCCGTCGGCCTACGTCTACGCCGACGGCAAGGGAGCTTACGCCGACGGCTTCCGGCCGTCGGCGTATTGTCTGTTTCCGTAGTGGCTAGGCCCAACACGCAGTTGACTAGAAATTCATGTAAACGCTACCTAACTACCTATATAAAGACAGGTAGGGGCACCCGAAGAAGCAGCACGCAACAGATCTCGACTACGCCAGACAACACCCGCCACCGGCGGCTACCCTGTAAACACAACTATGATCATGCAGTGACTTATAGCAGGATGTACCGATCCTCCATCGCGGGTACGTGAACCTGGGTAACACCGTGTTTGCCAATCTCGCTCCCGGAATCTCCTACGCCGTCTAATTCACCTCTCGTAAGATACCCCGGGTAGTATCTGCCATGATAATCCCACGACAGTTGGTGTCATCTCTGGAAAAAAACGACGCCTAAAGTGGTTATCCGGACGGGATCTATCATCATCATCAATGGCAGTCAGATCGCATCTGGTTGGTCATCTTCTTTGACGTGTCCGATCTTCATCAACAATGACGCGCTCGATGCTAGATCCAATCTCACGACTCGCGAGGGGTGCAGTTGCGGCGGCCGTCCAGCAAGAAGACACGTACGCAGATTCAGCGCATTACCCGCAGGCGATCGTCAAGCATGCAGGTCCCCTTCAAGCTACGCGTGTACGCAGTTCGATCGGGGCATCCGGGTCCCTCCAAGCGAGCGACTTGACGGAAGCAACTACCACATCTCCTGTATGAGTTGGTCTCCAATTCAATCCCGTGGTGGCCAAATTCTTTTTGGTTTTGGATCAAGTCCCGAGGAGCCAGATCCAAGTCAGAAGAAGAAAAAGAGGATGACGTCCAGAAGCAAGGCATTGATCGGTGCATCAAGTCCTATATATTCGATCCATTTACAACGCAGAAATTTTGTGAATGCCAGGGATTGGATTTTCCACTACCTAGACAGGTCGTCAAGTTTGGAACGGACTTTGCTAGCTGTTACTGTGTGGCATCTGTGGGATGCACGCAACGGGGTTCGCAATGGAGAATCGATGATAAACCCCAACAGTTTAGCTGATAAAATTAAAGCCTATGTTGAGATGATCGAGCAGCACCTATTCAAGCAGACTACTAACCAAAGGCGTGTATCCTCTAGTTCTTTGCCCCATTGGATGCCGCCACCGGAAGGTACTGTTTTTATCAGTGTAGATGCTGCTCTGTTTGCTTCTTTTTCAAAGATGGGGATGGGCGTCGTGATCAGGGACCACATCGGTACGTGCTTGCTTGCAGTCAAGTCTTTGATGCGGTTACGGCGCCAGAATTTGCCGAAGCTCTTGCTGTCAGGCGTGCTTTATATCTAGCCAGAGAAGAAGGCTATAACAAGATCATTTTAGCCTCAGACTGCCTTTCGGTGATCAAGCGGATCCTGAGCCCTGCTATGGATCGGACTGGCATTGGAGTTGTTATCCAAGATATCAAAGTGATCGCTGGAGAGTTCTTATCTGTGACTTTCTGTCACATTAGTCGCCTTCGTAATGTATCAGCACATCTTTTAGCTCGCAGAGCAGAACTTCTTGTTTTCTCAATTTTCCGTGATGGGCTCCGGAGTTCATCCGAGATGCTCTCTGTAATGACTCTATTTGATCAATAAAGTGTTGTTTACCCTAAAAAAAAAAAAGTCCTGAGAAAATTTGGTCTGCCCAAAGGAAACAGTATCTATATCGATAAATCGATAAATCCTTGGAAACCATTACGTGACCTAGTTCCTTGGCTGGTCACGTTATTTCTTACTCAATCCGATCACCTCTTTTTGATTATTTTATACATTACTTATTTTATTACTAAGATCTAATCATCCACATGCATGTCTATTTCTTATGCATGCCTCGTTGGAACGATGAAACCGTGTGGGTGCAAGCTTGGATTGGCCAGGGACGCGACGCCCCTGTACGCATACGCTCAAGCCGCATCTCCTTCGTGACTATTGCCAACATGCCGTCGTCGATTCCAGTCATCAGGACAACTGTGACCGTCATCCGTCGCGATCTGGCCGACCTCATCTTCGACGCAAAAGCCGGTTTGGGTTGTGTTGTCTCCGGCTACGCCGACCTCGACGGGCTGCGGAGCCCCACGGACTCACTTCGCGTCATCCGCGACCCAACAGCCACAACGTCCACAACCCGACAGTCATGGCGTCCACGACTCGGAAGCTTCCACATTTACTTCGACAAGTCGACATCATCCACGCCTCGACGTTCGCATCGCGGACAATTACGAACGTCACCAACCTGCTGTGGACCACCTCTTCCTCGACACCGCGGCGTCAAGAGCACGTTGTTTTGGCTTAATTGCCTACTACAACCTACACGTCATCAACAACTAAGTCGATTTAATATTTGAATTACTCAGTCAATATATAATATGCTTCGGCCGCACCCGACGCTGGGGGCTATGCCCTACAAGGCACTCGCATACTTTGTCTTGGCCGCACCCGACACTCGGGTGATGTGCCTCTTAAATTACTCGGGTTCTCAACACCCGTCATGCTTTAACCTCTGCGCACCACCGCTTTACACGCGACGCCCGAGTAGCTGACCCTTCCTGAACGTCGAACCCTTGAACTCCGACCCGGTTGCAGCCCAATTGACAGGTCGGCAAGGTGCAGAGACAGAGGGCGTCAGGCTAACGAAAAGGCGTAGCGTACGGTGCAAAAGTGTCGCCCGAGTCGAAGCACCGCCTACCAACAGGCCATACCCGACTCCACGAGTCGACGAATTATTGGAAAACTACACCGGTTGCCCCTTCAGGAGTTGATTACTGTCATCCCACGAGAGTCGACGCGTGTCCTCCTCCGGGAATCGACGTGTCCCTCTTCCCTCAGCCAACAGAAGATAAAGCGTGGGGTTAGCTTCAGAATAACTCGAGTCTATGCCCGACTCTACGAGTCGAACATAGCCTCGGGGGCTACTCTCACCAGGAGCTCTGGTCGCACACCTGACACTCGGCGGCTGCGGCTGCGCCACATAAGTCCGGATTCGAGTCCTACCGGCTAAACGTTGGTCGACTCCGTCCGTTACATCGACTCCGCCACACCTACTCCGCCGCGTAGACTCTGGTTCGCCACGTCGAGTCCCTTGCATCTACTCCGCCGCGTCAACTCCGTCCGCCACGTCGAGTCCAGCATGTCTACTCCGCCGTGTCGACTCCGCCGCGTCAAGTCCAGCATGTCTACTCCGCCGCGTTGACTCCGTCCGCCGCCTCGAGTCCGCTACGTCTACTCCGCCGCGTCGACTCTGTCCTCCGCATCGAGGTCGTCACATCTACTCCGCCGCGTTGACTACGTCCGCCACGTCGAGTCCGCCACGTCGATGCACTTTCGATTGTCCTCCACGGGAACCGATGGACTTTCGACTCTTAGTCTCCGCCCAACTCTTCGACTCGTCCAGAGACTCGAGGGCTACTTCCATCGGGTCCTCCCAGCCGAGTACCTCCTGGGAAGGCTTAAAACACAATAACCCACATACGGGTCGATGTACGCACTCGACGAGCTGCGTTTCCCAGATTGCCTCCGTGGCAACAGATCTCTGGATGCCACGTCTACGACGTGAAGGTAAGACCCATAGATCCGCTCTACTGGCCTGGGAGTCACCTCAGACTGCGCCTACTCACTTAACATCCGTACCCACGGTACAAAGAAAACCCTGATGTACGCGTTGGGTACCACACATATTGCGAGAGTCAAGATTCTGTAAGGCCTCCACGGCATGAATCTGGTTATACTTGCCTTTCCGGGTTCGAGTTCGGGGACTCGAACTTGAAGTAGCTTAGCATTGTTTTGCCCGAGTGCAGTTAACTGGACCCGATCCGTCGAGTGTTCAAGGCTTGCTAAGCAATATCCCTTGACTACAAACTATCTTAATGGGGCACCCGTCGATGCACTTCTGACTCGGTGATGCTCCTCTACATGATCATCGACTACGCTTACCCGACTTTCCATATCGACTAGAGACTCGGGAGTTCGACAACGACATTGCTCCTGAGTTTCTTCCGCAAAACCGACACTCAGGGGCTCGGCTACAACATCGCCCCCGACCGTGGCTACGACGTAATGTCTAGACGACCACCACGGCGCAGATGTGCGGCGCACCGGAGTCCTCTACTTTGACTTCGGCAGCCTCTACTTCGACGCAACATCTTCTACTACGACTTCGGCATCATCTACTTTGACTTCGACAGTTTCTACTTTGACTCGCCATCCTCTGCATGATGAACCGGCACAGACTCCACGTTCCAGGAAGACAATGTTACCGTCGGCCACAAGACACATGAGACCCTCCACGCGATTCTTCGAATCACCCGAAGGCTCGGAGGCTACTGACGAGGATATGGCCTCCGGTATCCTCATGGAGGTGCAATGTGGCCCATTATGGAGGTGGCCCAGCTAGGCCCAACACGCAGTTGACTAGAAATTCATGTAAACCTTACCTGGCTAACTATATAAAGCCAGGTAGGGTCACCCGAAGAAGCAGCACGCAACAGATCTCGACTACGCCAGACAACACCCGCCACCGGCGGCTACCCTATAAACACAACTATGATCATGCAGTGACTTATAGCAGGATGTAGCGATCCTCCACCGCGGGGACATGATCCTGGGTAAACAACGTGTTTGCCAATCTCGCTCCCGGAATCTCCTATGCCGCCTAACCCACCTGATGGGGGGATACTTTATAGGTAGGCCCATGGACCCGGAAATTAGACCCGCCAAGACCAAGAAGGCCAAAGCCGAGTCACGTTTCAAGTTACATGGGCTGGGCTGGAGACAAGCCGACCTAGGCCCATAACGAAGGAGGGACTCGCCAGAGAAGAGTTCAAGTACAACCCGGAGTTCTAACTTGGAAGGACAAGACCTAGAGTAGGACTCCGTGTTAGAGTGTGACTCGGTACAAGTTGTAAGTCCAGGGACCCAGCCACCTTTATAAGGAGGGCCCTGGACCTTAGATCGACAAGCTTTTAGAGGTTCACAAGATCTCAAGTCTGAGAATCCCTAGAACACCAGAGAGAAGTCGTCGACTCCTGAACTAGAGGAGCCGACGCCCTGTAATCGAGATCAAGTCTAAAGCAATAAAGTCGAAGCAGGAAGTAGGTCTTTACCTCTATCAAGAGGGGCCGAACCTGGGTAAATCCTCGTCCCTTAGCGAGATTAACAACTTCCACGTACTTCGATCGTCAATGGCCCCAGAACTCATCTTCCTTGAGGAAGAACTCGCCGTGACAACCCCACGACAGTTGGCGCCCACTGTGGGGCCTATGATGAAAGGAGTTGAGATCGTGGGAGCAGCTCGCCGGGCCATGGAGAAACTCTCCATCGGGCGAGTCTACACCGATGAGCACGGAGAGACCGAGATCGATGACTCCGGCTGGACTCCTGAGTTGCAGGAAGTCGACGAGGGTTATCAGTTCGTTTTCGGAGGAATCAATATATTCGTTGGCATGATTAGGACGTCGGGAATTCGCTCTAACTCGGCGGAATCAGTCTCAGAGCCTACGGTTGTCGTCGAGTCCGACGGCGAGGAGTCGGTCGGCACATCAGAAGTCGGCACCATCGCCGAGCCAGAAGAAGAGCAGAACCAGGCTGAGAAGCCGGGGATGCTGCAAGATCCAAGCTCAGACTCAGATTATGACGTAGACTCGGAATCCATCTTGCCCTTGTTCGAAGATCGGCTTGGGTACGGTATTGAGGAGGAAGATTATGCGGAGTCGCCAGTACGCACCCGCGTCGTTGGAGTCTATATGTCTGGGAACGGTGGAAACAAGTTTGATCCAAGTTTGTTGACGAAAGAAATCAATGCAAGTAACGCTGTAGAATGGGCGGCTGAGTTGACCAGCGCTCGTGCTGCATTGGAGAGGCAACTAGCAGATGTCACAGAAGCAAATCGCAGGTTGGCAGAGGAGCGGGGCCCGGGTCCAAGCTGAGTCCCAGGTAGTGCGGAGTCGCCGCGAGGAGCTCACTTCAATTCAGCATCGCAGAGCCAGGAGTTGCATGCGCGATGGAGTCCACATCAATCCAACAACTTTGTTCACCACACCCAATGGTCCAGGCACAGGAGCCGGGCCAGGGAGTTCAACGGCTGCAGGAGGCGCCGCAGGTGGAGGAGCACCACCACCACCACCCCCGGAAGGAGCCGGAGGCAATGGCACCAACGGACCACCACCTGATGGAGGAGTCGGAGGAGGAGCAGCTGGTGGCATGGGACCTCAGCCTAACAGATTTCATACTCCAGAGGGACATTATTCTAATCCAATGGACAACGTTCATGCGACAACTATAAGGTTGGAGAACATCGTGATACCAGAAGGACCGGTGGGTCAGGAGACTCGTGATGCTATTGAGATGTTGAAGACAGCATTGACTCAGCAAGCCCTTTATCCGGCGTTTCCAGATGCAAGTAGGCTACACTCAACACCGTTCAACTCGGGCACGAGGAGTCGGCACGGCGAGTTTAACCCGGCCAACTCCACAAGCGAAAGGCGCTGTGAACGAGAGAGAAATAGAGCAAACATACCAACTACCTCACGAGCTCAACTTGTAGTCGATAAAGCAAGACAACAACGAGAAAGGGAGGCAGCCAGGGCTCGGGAGGCTGAAAAAGGGACAGAGCGCTAGCTGGTGCAGCTAACCCGCCTCAGCCAACCAGGGCGCACACAGAGTTGACTTCTCCTGGTGCTTCTCCTGCATTAATAGGACCAGAGTGCCTGTCAGATGCCATCAGATCCGAGTCCTTCCCCAACAGCTTCAAGGAGCCGCACAAGGTTCCAAATTACGAGCCCAACATGGACCCGACCTCTTGGTTAGGCACCTATGGGATGGCGATGAGTATCCGCAATGCCACAGGTAATTTGTGCGCTAAATTCATGTATCTTATGATGGAGGAGCAGCCAAAGTTTGGATGTGTAACTTGCCTCCTAGATCAATCAATCAATTCCTGGGACCAGTTGAAGGCGGTTTTTATTCAGAACTTCCAGGGAACGTGCAAAAAGCTTAGTACCATAGAGGACTTGGAGCGGTGTGTTCAGAGGATGGGAGAGTCAGCAAGGCATTGGATAAAGCGGGTGTCGGAGATCATCAACTCCTCGCAAGGACTCCCACCAGTTTATTGCTAATGGCAATGGAGAGAAATTGTAGCTACAACCCCTCGATTTGGAAGCTGGATCGCATGAAGAAGAGCCTGAATCAGGGTATTCCCCTTACGATTGGTGAAATCATGGCGGGTGCTAATAAGCACGCTGCCACAGACAGAACCAAGGACCAGGAGGAGGGAAGCAAAGGACATGGTGGCAATGGTCAGAACCAGAACCAAAATCAAAATCAGCACCAAGGAGGTAGCAAACGGCCATATGGAGACAACTCTGACCTGGTGGCCAATACAAACACCGGGATCAGACGCAAGGATAACAATTCTCAAGGGTACCAAGGGCGTAGGCCAACTACAGAGGAGGTTCTGGCGAGTCCATGCCCTAAACACGCCAAGAACGGAAAGTGTGGTCATACCTTGGGACAGTGTGTGGATCTGCAGCGTGGCAGGTTTGCAGGACCAGGAAATAGGAACAACAATGGATATAGAGGAAACAATGGTGATGGAAGACCCGGTAACCACGGCGGAGGAGCTGGCAATAATCCCAACCAACCTCAAGGAGGAGGTAACCAGCAGGGCGGGTTCCAGCAAAACCCGAAGCAGCTCCATGATGGCAATGGGCAATATTATGTCACAACCCGGCAGCAGAACCCGAGTCATGGCAGTTATCATGTCTTTACAACAAGCACGTCCAAGCGTGCCAGGAAGTTGAAGGTCCGGGTTGTTAATGCAGTGGAGCCGTGTAGCGACCCCAGATTCAGGGTTATACATAAGTGTTATGTGCTCTTAGACTTGATAGCCGAGAGTTACTGGGTACCAATCCCAGGCAGCATTTCACTGCAGGCGTGCCGGGAACACCGGTCACACAAAACCCCTCGGAAGACTACGTACCACATCTAATCATAACCACGAATGCATAACAAGGAATCCTAGGACCTTGTTAAGCTGTCGGACTCGGCCTCAGAGTTATACAGAAATGCTATGTGTCACTGGTCATGCTACGTAGCCGAGGGTTACTGGGTTTACCACTCCCAGGCCGAGTAAACATCGGCAGGCATGCTTGGAATGGATCATCGGCACCACAACCCCTCGGCTAAGCCATAAAACGGGCATAGCCAAAACTGCATAACAAAGATCCCAAGAACCATTCCTCTCAACCGTGCACTTTATATCCATACACGCATCATGCACGGGAGAGGTTGTAACAACCGGTACAGGGCAGTGACTCTACGACAAGAAGCAAACATACAACTCTTATTAGAGTAAGATAGCAAAATACACGCAGAGGTCACATGACCCAACATTACATCATACAACGGAAGGCAAATTATGTTGCTATTCAACAAGTTTAACAAAAGGCCTAAGAGGCCAGAAATAAGCAACGGTGACATCCCACACTACAGATTCCAGGCTGCTACCTGGGAACCCCAAACTACTCGTCGATGTCCACGTAGAAACCTCCATTGGTGGTATCTTCGGCTCTGTCAAAATAAAGTAGCGGAAGGCCTGAGTACAGAGCTCAGCAAGACTATAACCCGTTACGGTAATGCATAAGTTAGAAAGCTGTTTGTGGGCTAATCTTTGCATAAAGCCAACTTTTGAATAGAGGGAGACGAAGTAGAAATCCGTCTACTCAGAAGTTTTGTAAAAGGGATAAGAGAACACTTTTACCTCCTTCAATCATCTTTGGAAACCACCAGAATCACTATCAGCTGAATCTGCTCTACTAGGATCACTCCCTCGACTCACCCTCGAGAAAGCAATCCACACACGTTGTCATCAAGTTTCATGATTAGGTTCATATTCTTTATGATCACAGAATCTGTTACCAAGTCGTCCATAACCATGGACACGGCTTTTCGAAAAGATTTACCCTGCAGGGGTGTACAGTTTAGTCCACACGTGCCAACCGACTCTTAATGCCAGATCATTAGCACGCTTCCGAGGGTGCCGGCAGAGGGTGGTCGACCACGACTCTTAGGTTGCCTAGATATGCCCATGAGCCAACCCAAATAGGGCCATTCCGCCATTAACAAGAGATGGCCATCTCCTGACGGTCCCTATTTCTGTGCGTGGGGACCAAGATCAGTTCGTCCTTCACTTGTCCCCAGACACGACCTATCTTTTCTCCAAAACATTTTCTTACACACCCGCAGATAGAAATCGCAAACTACGTGTCTCACAGGCATAGCTAAACAAGTAACAGCCGAGTGGGGTTCCTCAGCCCGCGTGTGTCGTACTCTCAGTCTTGGTTTCAGAGGCGAGAACTCGGGTCCTAAGGCGGCAAGAACAAGACAACCCACCACATCCCACCGTGGCCTTATTGTCCAAGCCTTTTAGTCAAATTAACATGTTCACATCAACTTTCCTCGTTATCCTGTCATGCTAGATTCGATCGTAGCTCTGATTCATCACTGGACGGATCAGAACATAAAGCTAAGCATGGCTAAGCAACACACATGTATAGGCTCTGGCGACACACAAGCAAACCTAATCATGCTAGGATGGATGAACAGGTACTAGGCGACAAGGGGGAACATGCAAGATAGGCTGACTCTACCTATCGACCAAAAGCTTTGGAACCGATATGATGCTTATCAGAAAACAATACTTGAAAATATGGGATCAGATAGAAGAAGGGGTTGTGCTTGCCTTATTGAGCGATAATAAAAAAATATAAAGTTGGTGGGATCTTCTGCTTGACTTGATTATTGATGATCAAGTATTCGCCATTTGTCGTCAATATCCGTGCATTCGTCGTTGGTGGTGCTGATCTTCACTTCGGAATTTCTCGAACTCGAACTCGTTCTACCAGAGAAAAACGAAGCACCGGAAAGAAACGACAACAAACATTCAACATGGCATCGATGCAATGCGCATAGTAAAAATGATGACATGACAAGTTAATGAATTTAGGTTAAACCCTAAAATATAATAATCAATTTAAATGAGGTCTAACTCAATTATTGGGGAAAAACCCCTAAATCAACTAGCGGTGATGTTTTAGTGATTTTAAGTAACCTTTGATTTAAGTTATTTAAGCATGCATGATTTTGATATAAATGAATAGATCTCATTTTTCTGCAAATTTTGGTCTATTAATCATATTTTTCTGAATTACAGAAATAAAGATATTGAATTTACAAAATAATTCATTTTCTGGAATTTCTAAAATTGTTAAATATCTGACAGAGGGGACCCACCCATCAGGGTTTTATTATTTTCCAAAATCATTCCTAAATTATAAAAACGCTGACATCTTGGACCCACATGTCAGGCATTTATGATTTACCAAAAACATTTTCTTAAATATTAAAACGCTGATAGGCCGACCCCACAGTGACGTCAGCATGACGTCACCGACTGGAGACACGGCTCTGCCGGCGACGGTCCGGCCGATTCCGGCCGCGCCTGAGGACGCGGTCACGCGCGTTGGACGCGCGAGGAGGAGAGGAGCACGGGGGTGGCGGTGCTGGGACCATTTGGTCACCGGAGTTGCTCCGGCGACCATGGCCAGCGGCGGCCGAGGCGGAGCACGTCGGGGACGGCGAGCTAGGGCGGAAGAAAGAGAGAGGAGGGGTGCGCGAGCACCCGTAGCTCACCAGGAGCTCAATGGCGTGCTCGGGGAGGCGCGGAGAGGCCGGACGGCGATGAGGACGTGCGCGCCACCGACGGCAGGAGGCGGAAGTCGGCGGCACGATTCGCCCGATTGGGGGCGTCCCGGCAGGCACGACTTGAGGAGGAGGAAGAGGAGATCGAGGCGGAGCTCACGGAGGCCTCAGTTCGCCGCGAGGTGGCCGGAGTCGACGGCGCAGCACGTCGGCCGGAGCTAGGGTTTCCGGCGGATTGCAGAGAAACAGAGAGAGGGAGAGCGAAAGGGGAAGCGAGTGAGGAGGAAGAGGGAGATGCGGACGGCACTGGGGTCTTATCCCCTCAAGCAAGGGCACAGGCAGGAGGTGGCATCAACAGCGGCAACGGCTTGTCCATGGCCAGAAAGCCAGGAGGAAGAAGAAAGAAGAAATAGAAAAGACATTTTGTAGAAAACCCCCTAGGTTTTGAGGAAATTTGTTAGGTTACTAGAGCAGCCCCAAAAATTATGAAACTTTTATGTTGGCCAACAATAATACAAAGAGGCCCCACAATTTGTTGCAAGAGTTTTGGGGACTTTTTACCACATTTAAAATTAGGGAGGGGAAATAACCATTTTACGGTTTCCCTTTTATTTTAATGTACCATAAATTTCTTAATGCAAGAATTAATGCATGCTATGCTCATGATTAACTATTTTACACAATAATAGAAACATGGGTTGTTACAGTCTACCCCCCTTATAGGAATCTCGTCCCGAGATTCAAAGCGAGAAAGAGAAGGAAGGGGTTACATCGGTCTTCAACAATATTTTCGAAGAAATTTGTTGGTAGCATCATGACTTCGAGATCTTCATCCATCGGCTATAAAGGAAAGAGGGAACATTCTGGAAGGATGGATCTTCAAAAAGATCGAGTATTCCACGGTCAACTCATGGAAGGAGATTTCATAACAATCCTTGAGTTGAGGAGAAGGATACACGTCAAGGTAAGAGAAGAAAAGAGAAGTTCAATCTTCGTAGGCAATTGTTCCATGCTTGAGTAGAGAAGAAGCATCAAAGGTAGCGAGGAGTTTAATTGCCTTAATACCATAAGGAGGCACTCTTTAAGAAGAAGAAGGGTGACCCGTAGAAGGAAGTTGAATCATGCTGCAAAAGGAACCTTTGACCTTCAACATCGTAGTCTCTTTTTGGCATGATTACAAAAGGCGGAAGAATCCCGTGGCTCACTTCACACCACCAGGATGAATAGACAACAGGGATTCGAGACACTATAAGGAGGAAGGGCACATTCTTAGGCTTCAATCTTCTGGCAAAAAAAACACGTTTGCCACAAGATTAAAAGTCTAGGGTCCTTACGTGACTGACGAATTCACACAATGTGTGAGTTATTAGAACTTCAAGTTCAAACAATAGGGAAGAGAAGAGCATTGGTCATCGACCAGCTGAAATTACTTTCAATGTGGAAAACCTCCTGAAGGAGTCATTGCCACAAGAGAAAGGTAGAAAGGATCGACCGAGAGACATTTAGCAACACTGCTCTAGTGTTCTCCTTGATGTTCTAGATACCAATATCAAGCTTTTGGACTAGCCTTCAATCGGTCATCAAGTAAAGGTCGGACTTCAAGATTGAAAGGAAACCATAAGGAACAACTTCTAGAATAAGTTGTGCAGAAGATCCTCATGGAGAGTGGTTGTTCTTAGCGAATCAAGAGATTATGGCAATAGGCCTTCCAGCTAAGTGTGTCAACCGCAACATCAAGCTTGCTAGAGA
>QRDG01000068.1:608369-843271 GCA_012064385.1 Puccinellia tenuiflora | reverse complement strand
GTGGTTCGAAGAACCAGCTTACTCACAAACTTGACATCACGGTCAAGTGACAACCTGGCGATACTTCTAGAAAGACAACTAGAATATCACGAACCACCGTATGTCATTGAGTTCGAAAAGAGTCTTGCTTTTCAAAGCAAAACGATTTGATCTTGAGAGTTTCGGCATGAACCTAACTCTTCGACCGAGATATGCGCCTGAACAAATGGACTTGGCAGCACAGTCAAACTCAACATAGCGATCAGATTACCAATCATGCTAAGAATGACACCAATCTCCTTGGATTTCAAAGCAATAAGAATTGCTAAGGGTATCCGATAGCCACATCAATACGCGCACCCAACATTCTCGAACATAAGTAGCTCAGAGGATAGGTGTATAAGGATACGTAAGAGCATCACTTCATCAAGTACGTCATGAGACTCAGCTCGACCTCTTGATATATAAGAGTGTGACACTCCAAGGTAGAACAGAACAGAATAAAATGAGACCTCTTAGTTCTGCGGATTACAACACTTTGACCTGGTCCTAGAAATGGACAAGGTACTGGAGTTTGTTTCTCCGAACATCCCAAAGTGGAATGCTTGATAGAGACCACAAGAAGCATCGTGCAATGGAAAACTCCAGTACACAACTACAACTTGGCTACCAATTGGCAGACGAAGGTCGGAAAGCAACAAAAGAAGAGGAACACGCTCAAGATAAACCTGAGATCATGGTGGATGCACAAGTAATACTCTTCCGTAAAACCCATGCTGAAAAAGAAGGTGTGGCAAAGTCACGAGCCTAGATGAGACTCATAAAGAGCACTCTTGTCGTGTCCGTTTGGTTCCATGACAGAACCTCTGCCATAGCTAGTGGTAGGGAAGGCCATAGCAATCGCGATTCAATCATGACAACTACCACAAGCTCGAGGCTAGAACTGAAGTTACCAGCCATCCTGAGGTGGTTAAATGGTTAAACCTTACTCAGGTGTCAAAGGAATGGATCTTGGGTTAAAGGTCAGCTTCATGTACTAAGATTCACACAAATAACATGATCACCACATGGTTGAGAAACCACATGATCGAAACACACTAGAATCTAGCACAATCCGGGACCTTCGGTTCAAGTCCAAGGGTTAAAACCCAAAGAAAAGAGTTACTACTATTTGAGCGACACAAAGGACACCACAAAATAGCAATCATGAGGTAACCTCTAGAAACCATACACAATTTCCGAAGTACCCAAACAAAGAAAAGGAGGCATCCGAGGGAAAAGGAAACCTCAAAACCTAGAACAGAAGATTATGGGACCCACAAACCTGAAAGATTATGATGGAATGAAATCTCTCAGTTGAAACAACAAGAATAGGGAACTCAGAACACACACCAGACTCTGGAGAACTCCACACTAGGTCAACTGGTTAAGAAACGACATGTGCTCGAGGCACCTAGGATTTGAACGACCAGATGAGATAGTAAAACCTTTTCAACCCAAACAAGGTAAGATAACCCAGAATTAGGACAATACCAGGTAAGGAGTAAAAAGAATCCTAATGAGATTTTCACAACTCATTTTTTTTTGGTTCAAAATAGTTTTCACAAGTACTAGACTCAACATCGACCAGCAGTAAGGGTTTCCTACAGGCAGTCCTGCTCTGATACCAAAAACTTGTAGCGACCCCGGATCCAGGGTTATACATAAGTGTTATGTGCTCTTAGACATGATAGCCGAGAGTTACCGGGGTACCAATCCCAGGCGGCATTTCACCGCAGGCGTGCCGGGAACACCGGTCACACAAAACCCCTCGGAAGACTAGCACATCTAATCATAACCACGAATGCATAACAAAGAATCCTAGGACCTTGTTAAGCTGTCGGACTCGGCCTCAGAGTTATACAGAAATGCTATGTGTCACTGGTCATGCTACATAGCCGAGGGTTACTGGGTTTACCACTCCCAGGCCGAGTAAACATCGTCAGGCGTGCTCGGAATGGATCATCGGCACCACAACCCCTCGGCTAAGCCATAACACGGGCATAGCCAAAACTGCATAACAAAGAGCCCAAGAACCTTTCCTCTCAACCGTGCACTTTATATCCATACACGCATCATGCACGGGAGAGGTTGTAACAACCGGTACAGGGCAGTGACTCTACGACAAGAAGCAAATATACAACTCTTATTAGAGTAAGATAGCAAAATACACGCAGAGGTCACACGACCCAACATTACATCATACAACGGAAGGCAAATTATGTTGCTATTCAACAAGATTAACAAAAGGCCTAAGAGGCCAGAAATAAGCAACGGTGACGTCCCACACTACAGATTCCAGGCTGCTACCTAGGAACCCCAAACTACTCATCGATGTCCACGCATAAATCTCCATCGATGGTATCTTCATCTCTGTCAAAATAAGGTAGCGGCAGGCCTGAGTACAGAGCTCAGCAAGACTATAACCCGTTACGGTAATGCATAAGTTAGAAGCTGTTTGTGGGCTAATTTTGCGTAAAGCCAACTTTTCAATAGAGGAAGGCGAAGTAGAATTCCGTCTACTCAGAAGTTTTGTAAAAGGGATAAGAGAACACTTTTATCTCCTTCGATCATCTTTGAACCCACCAGAATCAACATCAACATCAACTGCTCTACTAGGATCACTCCCTCGACTCTCCCTCGAGGAAGCAACCCGCACACGTTGTTATCAAGTTTTACGAATATGTTCAAGTTGTCATCTATGATCAAACAGCAAGACCCAAGTCGTCCTTAACCGTGGACACGGCTATTCGAATATATTTATCCCTGCAGGGGTGTACAATTTGGTCCACATGTGCCAACCGACTATTAATGCCACTAGATTTGCACACTTCCTAGGGTGCCGGCAGAGGGTGGTTGACCACGACTCTTAGGTTGCCTAGATGTGCCGATAAGCCAACCCAAATAGGGCCATTCCGCCATTAACAAGAGATGGCCATCTCCTGACGGTCCCTATTTCTGTGCGTGGGGACCAAGATCAGTTTGTCCTTCACTTGTCCCCAGACACGACCTATCTTTTCTTCAAAACATTTTTCACACACTTGCAAATGGAACACGCCAAACTACGTGTCCTACGGGCACACCTAAACAAGAAACAGTCGGGCGGGGTTCAAGGGCCCGCGTGTGTCGTACTCTTAGTCTTGGTACATGCGATGAGAACAAGAGGTCCTAGGGCGGCAAGAACAAGACAACCCACCACATCCCACCGTGGCCTCATTGTCCAAGCCTTTTAGTCAAATTAACATGTCCACCATAAAAATCCTCGATATCCTGACATGCTAGATTCATTCGTATTGCTGATACATCGACATGACGGATCAGAGCATAAGCTAAGCATGGCTAAGCATGTAAACATATATAGGGCTCTGGCGACACACAAGCAACCCTAATCATGCTAGGATGGATAAACAGGTACTAGGCGACAAGGGGAACATGCAAGATAGGTTGACTCTACCTATCGACCAAAAGCTTTAGAACCGCTATGATGCTTATCAGGAAACAATACTTGAAAATATGGGAGCAGATAGAAGAAGGGGTTGTGCTTGCCTTATTGAGCGATAAACACGATATACAAACTTCGGGAAAACAGGGTGATTGACTTGTCGATCCATAATCATTTGTCGTCCATCGGCATTGTTGACCTTCACATCGAAATCGTCCTCGATATCGACACCCATTCTATCGGAGGAAATGAAACACCGGAAAACAGAAACGACAAACACTCAACATGGCATAATGCAATGCGCACAAATGTATGAATGACAAATTACATGTATTTGAATTAAACCCTAAAACATGATAATCAATTTAAATGGAGTCCGAATTAATAATAATCGGAGAAACTCCACAATTGCCTGAAGTGGCATTTTTGTTATTCTAAACAACTCTTAATTGAAGTTGTTCAATCATGCATGATTTTGATATAAATAGATAGATCTCATTTTTCTGCAAATTTCGGTATTTTATTCATATTTTTCTGAATTACAGAAATAAAGATATGGAATTTACAATTTAATTAATTTTCTGGAATTTCTAAAATTATTAAATATCTGACAGAGGGACCCACTGTCAGGTATTTATCATTTACAGAAAATAATTTCAGAAAAAGAAAAGGCCACGCTGACGTCAGCATAACGTCAGCAGCCTCTGGCCGTGGCCATGTCGAGCACGGGCTCGACGACCAGGCGCGAGGGCTCGCGCGGAGGGGCGCGTTGGACGCGGCGGACGACGACGAACTATCTGGTGGCAGCGCCGCCTGTTTAGGGTCGCCGGAACACTCTCGATGATCGACTCCAGCGGCGGCGTACGACGGCGCTCGGTGCTAGAGCACCACAGAGCGACAGGGAGAGGGAAAAGAGGTCCTCACGGACCGTGAGCTCACCAGGAGCACGCTGAGGTCGACAGTGTTGGCAGAGGGGGCCGGACGGCGACGGAATCATCCATGATGGCGGCGACCGTGGTCGGAGAAGACCGGCTCGATTCGGGCGATTTACGGTGTCCCGGCATGCGGTGCTCGACGAGGAGAGAGAGGAGATCGAGGCGGAGCTCACGGAGGCTTCAGCTCGTCCGGCGGTGGTCGGAGACGACGGCAAGCGCGGCGGCCGACGAGCTAGGGTTTCGGGTCGCGGTCAAGTTCCAGATAGAGGGAGAGCGAGTGAGGAGGGAGAGGGGGATGCGGACGACGCTGGGGTCTTATCCCCTCAAGCAAGGGCACAGGTAGGAGGTGGCACGGCAGCTGCGGCGGATTGACACGCTGCTCGTCCTTCTGTCCAAAGGAAGAAGAAGGAAAACAGAGAAAGAAAAGGAACTTTCCAGAAAACCCCCTGGACTTTAAGGAAATTAGTTAGGCTACTAGAGCAGCTCCAAAAATTATGAAACTTTTTATGTAGGGCCACAATAATATAAAGAGGCCCCAAAAATTATTGCAAGATTTTTGGGGACTTTTTACCACATTTAAAAATAAGGAGGGGAAATAACCATTTTAGGGTTTCCCTTTTATTTTAGAGTACCATAAATTTCTTAATGCTAGAATTAATGCATGCTATGCTCATGATTAAATATTTTAAACAATAATAGAAACATGGGATGTTACAACAGTCCATGGTTTTCGGGTCCCGGGAGGATTTCGATGCCCTGAGAGCCCCGGTAAACGACTCTAGCGGCATCGTGAAGACTCGTGATTTCGAGCATTATTGGCCGTTTTCGTGGGCTGTGGTCCACGATTTTTGGGTCCCGGAAGGATTTCGATGTCATGTGACCCCCAGTACACGACTCTAGCGCCATCGCCAAAACTCGTGATTTCGGGCATTTCTGGCCGTTTTAGTGGGCTGTGGTCCATGATTTTCGGGTCCCGGGAGGATTTCGATGCCCTGTGAACCTCGGTACATGACTCTAGCTGCATCCCAAAACTCGTGATTTCTAACATTTCTGGCCGTTTTCATGGGCCTATAGTCCACGGTTTTTGGGTCCCGGAGGATTTCGATGCCCTGTGACCCCCTGTACACCACTCAAGGGATATCGTCAAAACTCGTGTTTTCGGGCATTTCTGTCCGTTTTTGTGGGCTATAGTCCTTGGTTTTTGGGTCCCGGGAGGATTTAAACGACTCTAGCGGCATCGTCAAAACTAGTAATTTCGGGCATTTCTGGCAGTTTTCGTGGGCTACAGTCTACTTTTTTTGTTTCCCGGGAGTATTTCGATGCCCTGTGACCCATGATACACGACTCTAGTGGCATCGTCAAAACTTGTGATTTTGGGCATTTCTGGCCGTTTTCGTGGGTTATATAGTCCACGGTTTTCAGGTCCCGGGAGGATTTCGATGCCCTGTCACCCCGGGTACACGAATCTAGCGGCATCACAATTTCTGGCCGTTTTCATAGGCTACAGTCCACGGTTTTCGGGTCCCATGAGGATTTCGATGCCTTGTGTCCTTCGGTACACGACTCAAGCGGCATCGTCAAAACTCGTGATTTCGGGCATTTCTGACCGTTTTCGTGGGCTATAGTCCACGGTTTTCTAGTCCCGGGAGGATTTCAATGCCATGTGACCCTCGGTAGACGACACTAGCGGCATCGTCAAAACTCGTGATTTCGGGCATTTCTGGCCGTTTTAGTGGGCTATGGTCCATGATTTTCGGGTCCCGGGTGGATTTCGATGCTTTGTGAACCCCGGTACACGACTCTAGCTGCATCCCAAAACTCGTGATTTCGGGCATGTGTGGCCGTTTTCGTGTTCTATAGTCCACGGTTTTTGGATCCACGGAGGATTTCGATGCCCTGTGACCCCCTGTACACCACTCAAGGGATATCGTCAAAACTCGTGATTTCGGGCATTTCTGTCCGTTTTCGTGGGCTATAGTCCTTGGTTTTTGGGTCCCGGGAGGATTTAAAAGACTCTAGCGGCATCGTCAAAACTCCTAATTTCGGGCATTTCTGGCCGTTTTCGTGGGCTACAGTCCACGGCTTTTGTTTCCCGGGAGTATTTCGATGCCATGTGACCCATGATACACGACTCTAGCGGCATCGTGAAAACTTGTGATTTCGGGTATTTCTGGCCGTTTTCGTGGGTTATATAGTCCCCGGTTTTCAGGTCCCGGGAGGATTTCGATGCCCTGTCACCCCGGGTACACGAATATAGCGGCATCACCATTTCTGGCCGTTTTCATAGGCTACAGTCCACGGTTTTCGGGTCCCACGAAGATTTCGATGCCCTGTGTCCCCCGGTACACGACACTAGCGGCATCGTCAAAACTCGTGATTTCGGGCATTTCTGGCCATTTTCGTGGGCTATAGTCCACGGTTTTTGGGTCCCGGGAGGATTTCGATGCCCTGTGACCCCCGGTACACGACTCTAGCGGCATCGTCAAAACTCATGATTTCGGGCATTTCTGGCCGTTTTCGTGGGCTATAGTCCACGGTTTTCGGGTCCTGGGAGGATTTTGATGCCCTGTGACCCCCGGTACACGACTCTAGCGGCATCGTCAAAACTAGTGATTTCGAGCATTCCTGGCTGTTTTCGTGGGCTAAGGTCTACGATTTTTAGGTCCCGGGAGGATTTCGTTGCCCTGTGAACCCGGTACACGAATCTAACAACATCGTCAAAACTCGTGATTTTGGGCATTTCTGGCTGTTTTCGTGGGCTATAGTCCACGGTTTTTGGGTCCCGGGAGGATTTCGATGCCCTGAGAGCCCCGGTAAACGAATCTAGCTGCATCGTGAAGACTCGTGATTTCGAGCATTATTGGCTGTTTTCGTGGGCTATAGTCCATGATTTTTGGGTCCCGGAAGGATTTCGATGTCGTGTGACCCCCCGGTACACGACTCTAGTGCCATTGCCAAAACTCGTGATTTCGGGCATTTCTGGCCGTTTTAGTGGGCTGTGGTCCATGATTTTCGGGTCCCGGGAGGATTTCGATGCCCTGTGAGCCCCGGTAAACGACTCTAGCGGCATCGTGAAGACTCGTGATTTCGAGCATTATTGGCCGTTTTCGTGGGCTATAGTCCACGATTTTTGGGTCCCGGAAGGATTTCGATGTCATGTGACCCCCGGTACACGACTCTAGTGCCATTGCCAAAACTCGTGATTTCGGGCATTTCTGGCCGTTTTAGTGGGCTGTGGTCCATGATTTTCGGGTCCCGGGAGGATTTCGATGCCCTGTGAACCCCGGTACACGACTCTAGCTGCATCCCAAAACTCGTGATTTCGGGCATTTCTGGCCGTTTTCGTGGGCTATAGTCCACGGTTTTTGGGTCCCGGGAGGATTTTGATGCCCTGTGACCCCCCTGTACACCACTCAAGGGATATCGTCAAAACTCGTGTTTTCGGGCATTTCTGTCCGTTTTCGTGGGCTATAGTCCTTGGTTTTTGGGTCCCGGGAGGATTTAAAAGACTCTAGCGGCATCGTCAAAACTCCTAATTTCGGGCATTTCTGGCCGTTTTCGTGGGCTACAGTCCACGGCTTTTGTTTCCCGGGAGTATTTCGATGCCATGTGACCCATGATACACGACTCTAGCGGCATCGTGAAAACTTGTGATTTCGGGTATTTCTGGCCGTTTTCGTGGGTTATATAGTCCCCGGTTTTCAGGTCCCGGGAGGATTTCGATGCTTTGTGAACCCCGGTACACGACTCTAGCTGCATCCCAAAACTCGTGATTTCGGGCATTTATGGCCGTTTTCATGGGCTATAGTCCACGGTTTTTGGGTCCCGGAGGATTTCGATGCCCTGTGACCCCCTGTACACCACTCAAGGGATATCGTCAAAACTCGTGCTTTCGGGCATTTCTGTCCGTTTTCGTGGGCTATAGTCCTTGGTTTTTGGGTCCCAGGAGGATTTAAACGACTCTAGCGGCATCGTCAAAACTCGTAATTTCGGGCATTTTTGGCCGTTTTTGTGGGCTACAGTCCACTTTTTTTGTTTCCCAGGAGTATTTCGATGCCCTGTCACCCATGATACACGACTCTAGCGGCATCGTCAAAACTCGTGTTTTCGGGCATTTCTGTCCGTTTTCGTGGGTTATATATAGTCCACGGTTTTCAGGTCCCGGGCGGATTTCAATGCCCTGTCACCCCGGGTACACGAATATAGCGGCATCACCATTTCTGGCCGTTTTCATAGGCTACAGTCCACGGTTTTCGGGTCCCTGGAGGATTTCGATGCCCTGTGACCCCCGGTACACGACTCTAGCGGCATCGTCAAAACTCAAGATTTCGGGCATTTCTGGCTGTTTTCGTGGGTTATGGTCCACGATTTTCTTGTCTCGGTAGGATTTCGATGCCCTGTGACCCTCGTTACACGACTCTAGCCGCATCGCCAAAACTCGTGATTTCGGGCATTTCTGGCTGTTTTCGTGGGCTATGGTCTACGATTTTCGGGTCCCGGGATGATTTTGATGCCCTGAGACCCCCGGTAAACGACTCTAGCGGCATCGTCAAGACTCGTGATTTCAAGCATTGCTGGCTGTTTTCGTGGGCTAAGGTCTACGATTTTTGGGTCCCGGAAGGATTTCGATGTCATGTGACCCCCGGTAAACAACTCTAGCGGCATCGTGAAGACTCGTGATTTCGAGCATTATTGGCCGTTTTCGTGGGCTATAGTCCATGATTTTTGGGTCCCAGAAGGATTTCGATGTCATGTGACCCCCGGTACACGACTCTAGCGCCATCGCCGTTTTCGTGGGAGGATTTCGATGCCCCGTGAACTCCGGTACACGATTCTAGCGGCATCGTCAAAACTCATGATTTCGGGCATTTCTGGCCGTTTTCGTGGGCTATAGTCTACGGTTTTCGGGTCCTGGGAGGATTTTGATGCCCTGTGACCCCCGGTACACGACTCTAGCGGCATCGCCAAAACTCGTGATTTCGGGCATTTCTGGCCGTTTTAGTGGGCTATGGTTTACGGTTTTCGGGTCCCGGGAGGATTTCGATGCCCTGTGACCCCCGGTACACGACACTAGCGGCATCGTGAAGACTCGTGATTTCGAGCACTATTGGCCGTTTTCGTGGGCTATAGTCCACGGTTTTCGAGTCCCGAAAGGATTTCGATGCCATGTGACCCTCGGTACACGACTCTAGCGCCATTGCCAAAACTCGTGATTTCGGGCATTTCTGGCTGTTTTCGTGGGCTATGGTCTACGATTTTCGGGTCCCGGGATGATTTTGATGCCCTGAGACCCCGGTAAACGACTCTAGCGGCATCGTCAAGACTCGTGATTTCGAGCATTGCTGGCTGTTTTCGTGGGCTAAGGTCTACGATTTTTGGGTCCCGGAAGGATTTCGATGTCATGTGACCCCCGGTAATCGACTCTAGCGGCATCGTGAAGACTCGTGATTTCGAGCATTATTGGCCGTTTTCGTGGGCTATAGTCCACGATTTTTGGGTCCCGGAAGGATTTCGATGTCATGTGACCCCCGGTACACGACTCTAGCGCCATCGCCGTTTTCATGGGAGGATTTCGATGTCATGTGATCACCATTTCTGGCCGTTTTCATAGGCTACAGTCCACGGTTTTCGGGTCCCACGGGGATTTCCATGCCCTGTGTCCCCCGGTACACGACTCTAGCGGCATAGGCTACAGTCCACGGTGTTCGGGTCCGTGGGCTAAGGTCTACGATTTTCAGGTCCCGGGAGGATTTCGATGCCCTGTGAACCCGGTACACGAATCTAGCGGCATCGCCAAAACTCGTGATTTTGGGCATTTCTGGCCGTTTTCGTGGGCTATAGTCCACGGTTTTCGGGTCCCGGGAGGATTTCGATGCCCTGTGAGCCCCGGTAAACGACTCTAGCGGCATCGTGAAGACTCGTGATTTCGAGCATGATTGGCCGTACCGGGGGTCACAGGGCATCAAAATCCTCCCAGGACCCGAAAACCGTGGACTATAGCCCACGACAACGGCCAGAAATGCCCGAAATCATGAGTTTTGACGATGCCGCTAGTGTCGTGTACCGGGGGTCACAGGGCATCAAAATCCTCCCGGGACCCAAAAACCGTGGACTATAGCCCACGAAAACGGCCAGAAATGCCCGAAATCACGAGTTTTGACGATGCCGCTAGTGTCGTGTACCGGGGGTCACAGGACATCGAAATCCTCTCGGGACCCGAAAACCGTGGACTGTAGCCTATGAAAACGGCCAGAAATGGTGATGCCGCTATATTCATGGACCCGGGGTCACAGGGCATCGAAATCCTCCCTGGATCCGAAAACCGTGGACTACAGAACACGATAACGGCCACACATGCCCGAAATCACGAGTTTTTACGATGCCGCTAGAGTCGTGTATCATGGGTCACAGGGCATCGAAATACTCCCGGGAAACAAAAAAAGTGGACTGTAGCCCACGAAAACGGCGATGGCGCTAGAGTCGTGTACCGGGGGTCACATGACATCGAAATCCTTCCGGGACCCAAAAATCGTGGACTATAGCCCACGAAAACGGCCAATAATGCTCGAAATCACGAGTCTTCACGATGTCGCTAGAGTCGTTTACCGGGGCTCACAGGGCATCGAAATCCTCCCGGGACCCGAAAACCGTGGACCACAGCCCACTAAAACGGCCAGAAATGCCCGAAATCACGAGTTTTCGCAATGCCGCTAGAGTCGTTTACCGGGGGTCTCAGGGCATCAAAATCATCCCAGGACCCGAAAACCGTGGACTATAGCCCACGAAGACGGCCAGAAATGCCCGAAATCATGAGTTTTGACGATGCCGCTAGAATCGTGTACCGGAGTTCACGGGGCATCGAATCCTCCCACGAAAACGGCGATGGCGCTAGAGTCGTGTACCGGGGGTCACATGACATCGAAATCCTTCCGGGACCCAAAAATCGTGGACTATAGCCCACGAAAACGGCCAATAATGCTCGAAATCACGAGTCTTCACGATGCCGCTAGAGTCGTTTACCGGGGGTCACATGACATCGAAATCCTTCCGGGACCCAAAAATCGTAGACCTTAGCCCACGAAAACAGCCAGCAATGCTCGAAATCACGAGTCTTGACGATGCCGCTAGAGTCGTTTACCGGGGGTCTCAGGGCATCAAAATCATCCCGGGACCCGAAAATCGTAGACCATAGCCCACGAAAACAGCCAGAAATGCCCGAAATCACGAGTTTTGGCGATGGCGCTAGAGTCGTGTACCGAGGGTCACATGGCATCGAAATCCTTTCGGGACTCGAAAACCGTGGACTATAGCCCACGAAAACGGCCAGAAATGCCTGAAATCTTGAGTTTTGACGATGCTGCTAGAGTCGTGTACCGGGGGACACAGGGCATCGAAATCCTCATGGGACCCGAAAACCGTGGACTGTAGCCTATGAAAACGGCCAGAAATGGTGATCACATGACATCGAAATCCTCCCACGAAAACGGCGATGGCGCTAGAGTCGTGTACCGGGGGTCACATGACATCGAAATCCTTCCGGGACCCAAAAATCGTGGACTATAGCCCACGAAAACGGCCAATAATGCTCGAAATCACGAGTCTTCACGATGCCGCTAGAGTCGTTTACCGGGGGTCACATGACATCGAAATCCTTCCGGGACCCAAAAATCGTAGACCTTAGCCCACGAAAACAGCCAGCAATACTCGAAATCACGAGTCTTGACGATGCCGCTAGAGTCGTTTACCGGGGGTCTCAGGGCATCAAAATCATCCCGGGACCCGAAAATCGTAGACCATAGCCCACGAAAACAGCCAGAAATGCCCGAAATCACGAGTTTTGGCGATGGCGCTAGAGTCGTGTACCGAGGGTCACATGGCATCGAAATCCTTTCGGGACTCGAAAACCGTGGACTATAGCCCACGAAAACGGCCAGAAATGCCTGAAATCTTGAGTTTTGACGATGCTGCTAGAGTTGTGTACCGGGGGACACAGGGCATCGAAATCCTCATGGGACCCGAAAACCGTGGACTGTAGCCTATGAAAACGGCCAGAAATGGTGATCACATGACATCGAAATCCTCCCACGAAAACGGCGATGGCGCTAGAGTCGTGTACCGGGGGTCACATGACATCGAAATCCTTCCGGGACCCAAAAATCGTGGACTATAGCCCACGAAAACGGCCAATAATGCTCGAAATCACGAGTCTTCACGATGCCGCTAGAGTCGTTTACCGGGGGTCACATGACATCGAAATCCTTCCGGGACCCAAAAATCGTAGACCTTAGCCCACGAAAACAGCCAGCAATACTCGAAATCACGAGTCTTGACGATGCCGCTAGAGTCGTTTACCGGGGGTCTCAGGGCATCAAAATCATCCCGGGACCCGAAAATCGTGGACCATAGCCCACGAAAACAGACATAAATGCCTGAAATCACTAGTTTTGTCGATGGCGCTAGAGTCGTGTACCGAGGGTCACATGGCATCGAAATCCTTTCGGGACTCGAAAACCGTGGACTGTAGCCCACGAAAACAGCCAGAAATGCCCAAATCACGAGTTTTGACGATGCTGCTAGAATCGTGTACCGGAGTTCACGGGGCATCGAAATCCTCCTGGGACTCGAAAATCATGGACCATAGCCCACGAAAACAGGCAGAAATGCCTAAAATCACTAGTTTTGACGATGCCGCTAGAATCGTGTACCGGAGTTCACGGGGCATCGAAATCCTCCCGGGACTCGAAAACCGTGGACTGTAGCCTATGAAAACGGCCAGAAATGGTGATGCCGCTAGATTCGTGTACCCGGGGTGGCAGGGCATCGAAATCCTCCCGGGACCTGAAAACCGTGGACTATATAACCCACGAAAACGGCCAGAAATGCCTGAAATCACAAGTTTTCACGATGCCGCTAGAGTCGTGTATCATGGGTCACAGGGCATCGAAATACTCCCGGGAAACAAAAAAAAGTGGACTGTAGCCCACGAAAACGGCCAGAAATGCCCGAAATTACTAGTTTTGACGATGCCGCTAGAGTCGTTTAAATCCTCCCGGGACCCAAAAACCAAGGACTATAGCCCACAAAAACGGACAGAAATGCCCGAAAACACGAGTTTTGACGATATCCCTTGAGTGGTGTACCGGGGGTCACAGGGCATCAAAATCCTCCCGGGACCCAAAAACCGTGGACTATAGCCCATGAAAACGGCCAGAAATGCCCGAAATCACGAGTTTTGGGATGCCGCTAGTGTCGTGTACCGGGGGTCACAGGGCATCGAAATCCTCCCGGGACCCGAAAACCGTGAACTATAGCCCACGAAAACGGCCAGAAATGCCCAAAATCACGAGTTTTGGCGATGCCGCTAGATTCATGGACCCGGGGTCACAGGGCATCGAAATCCTCCCGGGACCTGAAAATCGTAGACCTTAGCCCACGGACCCGAACACCGTGGACTGTAGCCTATGCCGCTAGAGTCGTGTACCGGGGGACACAGGGCATCGAAATCCTCGTGGGACCCGAAAACCGTGGACTGTAGCCTATGAAAACGGCCAGAAATGGTGATGCCGCTATATTCGTGTACCCGGGGTGACAGGGCATTGAAATCCGCCCGGGACCTGAAAACCGTGGACTAGGCATAGGCTAGTGAAATCCGCCCGGGACACGACTCTAGCGGCATAGGCTACAGTCCACGGTGTTCGGGTCTGTAGCGGCATAGGCTACAATCCATCGCCGTTTTCGTGGGAGGATTTCGATGTCATGTGATCACCATTTCTGGCCGTTTTCATAGGCTACAGTCCACGGTTTTCGAGTCCCACGAGGATTTCGATGCCCTGTGACCCCCGGTACACGACTCTAGCGGCATCGTCAAAACTCGTGATTTCGGGCATTTCTGGCCGTTTTCGTGGGCTATAGTCCACGGTTTTCGGGTCCCGAAAGGATTTCGATGCCATGTGACCCTCGGTACACGACTCTAGCGCCATCGCCAAAACTCGTGATTTCGGGCATTTCTGGCTGTTTTCGTGGGCTATGGTCTACGATTTTCGGGTCCCGGGAGGATTTCGATGCCCTGTGACCCCCGGTACACGACACTAGCGGCATCGTCAAAACTCGTGATTTCAGGCATTTCTGGCCGTTTTCCTGGGCTATAGTCCACGGTTTTCGGGTCCCGGGAGGATTTCGATGCCCTGAGAGCCCCGGTAAACGACTCTAGCGGCATCGTGAAGACTCGTGATTTCGAGCATTTCTGGCCGTTTTTGTGGGCTATAGTCCACGATTTTCGGGTCCCGGGAGGATTTCGATGCCTTGTGACCCCCGTTACACGACTCTAGTGGCATCGCCAAAACTCGTGATTTCGGGCATTTCTGGCCGTTTTCGTGGGCTATGGTCCACGATTTTCGGGTCCTGGGATGATTTTGATGCCCTGAGACCCCCGGTAAATGACTCTAGTGGCATCGTCAAGACTCGTGATTTCAAGCTTTTTTGGCCATTTTCGTGGGCTATAGTCCACGGTTTTCGGGTCCAGGGAGGATTTCGATGCCCTGTGACCCCGGGTCCATGACTCTAGCGGCATCGCCAAAACTCGTGATTTCGGGCATTTCTGGCCGTTTTCGTGGGCTATAGTTTATGGTTTTTGGGTCCCGGGAGGATTTCGATGCCCTGTGACCCCCGGTACACGACACTAGCGGCATCGTCAAAACTCGTGATTTCGGGCATTTCTGGCTATTTTCATGGGCTATAGTCCACGGTTTTCGGGTCTCGGGAGGATTTCGATGCCCTGTGACCCCCGGTACACGACACTAGCGGCATCGTCAAAACTCGTGATTTCGAGCATTTCTAGCTGTTTTAGTGGGCTATGTTCCATGATTTTCGGGTCCTGGGAGGATTTTCATGCCCTGTGAACCCCGGTACATGACTCTAGCTGCATCGCCAAAACTCTTGATTTTGGGCATTTCTGGCCGTTTCAATGGGCTATAGTCCACGTTTTTCGGGTTCCGGGAGGATTTCGATGCCCTGAGATCAGGGTGCAAGCGGGACGAGCTGCGGGAGCCCGCGTTCGCGCCGCATAGGGCCGCAATGGCTACGCGGTACGCCGCGAATGAGCCGCGTATGAACCGCGGATTTTGCGGCGCCGCGCGCGCCGCATATGTCTTCCCCTGCCGACTCCTGCTGCTGCTTCTTTCCCCTTCTTCTCTGCTCCCGCGACGGCTCCGACCGGCTCCGGCTGAACTGCGGCTTCTTCTCCCAGCGGCAGGCGTGCAGGGTCACCCTGTACCAGGACGCGCACGCACCGGACACCTTCGCGCCCACCATCCCGCTCGCCGGCGGCGGGCTGTACAAGCCCGGCAAGTGCTGGGAAGACCTGTTCGACGCCATCAGCAACGCGCGGCACCTGGTGTACGTCACCGGCTGGTCCGTGTTCACCGAGATCACGCTCGTGCGGGACGGCCGCCCCGGTGGCGAGGCCACCCTCGGTGGGCTCCTCAAGCGCAAGGCCGCCGAGGGCGTGCGCGTGCTCATGCTGGTGTGGGACGACGCCACCTCGCGGTGGTGGTTGAGTGCCATGGGCCTCACTTGGAGCGCCATGAACACGAGCGACGAGCTGACTGCCAGGTTCTTCCGCGGCAGCCGCGTGCAGTGCATCCTCTGCGAGCGGAACATGAGCGTCGTCAGCACCATCGGTCAGACTGAGAGGCCTCTGGACACACCCATGGTCAGCTTCCTCGGCGGCATCGACGTGTGCGACGGGCGCTACGACACGCAGTCGCACTCCCTGTTCAGGACGATAGGCACGGGGCAGGCGCACGGCAAGGACTTCCACCAGCCCAACTTCGATGGCGCGGATATCGGCAAGGGCGGGCCAAGGGGGCCATGGCGCTCCGGCGGCGGCACCTCGCGATCCCCTCCGTCCTGCGAGTCGTATGCGGGACATATGCGGCTACCGCGGGCCGGCCCGCTTATGCCACTTATTTCTACACCAGCACCGCGGGCTTCCGCATACACAGATAAGTGGCTTGGCAAAGCGGCGCCGCGACCGGCCCGCTCCCGCTTGCAGCCTGACCCTGAGACCCCGGTAAGCGACTCTAGCGGCATCGTCAAGACTCGTGATTTCGGGCATTTGGCCATTTTCGTGGGCTATAGTCCAAGGTTTTTGGATCCAGGGAGGATTTCGATGCCCTGTGACCCCGGGTCCATGAATCTAGCGGCATCGCCAAAAACTCGTGATTTCGGGCATTTCTGGCCGTTTTAGTGGGCTAAGGTCCATGATTTTCGAGTCCTGGGAGGATTTCGATGCCCTGTGAACCCCGGTACAAGACTAGCTGCATCCCAAAACCCGTGATTTCGGGCATTTTCTAGCCGTTTTCATGGGCTATAGTCCACGGTTTTTGGGTCCTGGAGGATTTCGATGCCCTGTGACCCCCTGTACACCACTCAAGGGATATCGTCAAAACTCTTGATTTCGGGCATTTCTTTCCGTTTTCGTGGGCTATAGTCCTTGGTTTTTGGGTCCCGGGAGGATTTAAACGAATCTAGCGGCATCGTCAAAACTCGTAATTTCGGGCATTCCTGGCCGTTTTCGTGGGCTACAGTCCACGGTTTTTGTTTCCCGGGAGTATTTCTATGCCCTGTGACCCATGATACACGAGTCTAGCGACATCGTCAAAACTCGTGTTTTCGGGCATTTCTGGTCGTTTTCGTGGGTTATATAGTCCACGGTTTTCAGGTCCCAGGAGGATTTCGATGCCCTGTGACCCCGGGTACACGAATCTAGCAGCATCACCATTTCTGGCCGTTTTCATAGGCTGCAGTCCACAGTTTTCGGGTCCCACGAGGATTTCGATGCCCTATGTCCTCCGGTACACGACTCTAGCGGCATCGTCAAAACTCGTGATTTTGGGCATTTCTGGCCGTTTTCGTGGGCTATACTCCACGGTTTTTGGGTCCCGGGAGGATTTCGATTCCCCGTGAACTCCAGTACACGACTCTAGCAGCATCGTCAAAACTCGTCATTTCGGGCATTTCTGGCCGTTTTCGTGGGATATAGTCCACGGTTTTCAGGTCCCGAAAGGATTTCGATGCCATGTGACCCTCGGTACACGACTCAAGCGGCATCGTCCAAACTCGTGATTTTGGGCATTTCTGGCCGTTTTCTTGGGCTATAGTCCGCGGTTTTCGAGTCCCGAGAGGATATCGATGCCCCGTGACCCATGATACACGACTCTAGCGGCATCGTCAAGACTCATGATATCGAGCTCTTCTGGCCGTTTTCGTGGGCTATAGTCCTTGGTTTTTGGGTCCCGGGAGGATTTAAACGACTCTAGCGGCATCGTCAAAACTCATAATTTCGGGCATTTCTGGCCGTTTTCGTGGGCTACAGTCCACGGTTTTTGTTTCCCGGGAGTATTTCGATGCCCTGTGACCCATGATACACGAGTCTAGCGGCATCGTCAAAACTTGTGTTTTCGGGCATTTCTGACCGTTTTCATGGGTTATATAGTCCACGGTTTTCAGGTCCCAGGAGGATTTCGATGCCCTGTGACCCCGGGTACACGAATCTGGCGGCATCACCATTTCTGGCCGTTTTCATAGGCTACAGTCCACGGTTTTCGGGTCCCACGAGGATTTCGATGCCCTGTGACCCCCGGTACATGACTCTAGCGGCATCGTCAAAACTCGTGATTTTGGGTATTTCTGGCCGTTTTCGTGGGCTATAGTCCACGGTTTTTGAGTCCCGGGAGGATTTCGATGCCCCGTGACCCCTGGTACACGACTCTAGCGGCATCGTCAAAACTCGTGATTTCGGGCATTTCTGGCCGTTTTCGTGGGATATAGTCCGCTATTTTCGGGTCCCGGAAGGATTTCGATGCCATGTGACCCTCGGTACACGCCTCTAGCGCCATCGCCAAAACTCGTGATTTTGGGCATTTCTGGCCGTTTCGTGGGCTATAGTCCGCGGTTTTCGAGTCCCGGGAGGATTTCGATGCCCCGTGAACTCTGGTAAACGACTCTAGCGGCATCGTCAAGACTCGTGATTTCGAGCTCTTTTTGGCCGTTTTTGTGGGCTATAGTCCACGGTTTTCGAGTCCCGGAAGGATTTCGATGCCCTGTGACCCCCGTTACATGACTCTAGTGGCATCGACAAAACTCGTGATTTCGGGCATTTCTGGCTGTTTTCATGGGTTATGGTCCACGATTTTCTTGTCTCGGGAGGATTTCGATGCCCTGTGACCCCCGTTACACGACTCTAGCGGCATCGTCAAAACTCATGATTTCGGGCATTTCTGGCCGTTTCCTGGGCTATAGTCCACTGTTTTCGGGTCCGGGAGGATTTTGATGCCCTCGACCCCCGGTAAACGACTCTAGCGGCATCGTCAAGACTCGTGATTTCGAGCATTTCTAGCCGTTTTAGTGGCTATGTTCCATGATTTCGGGTCCCGGGAGGATTTCGATGCCCTGTGAACCCCGGTACAAGACTAGCTGCATCGCCAAAACTCGTGATTTCGGGCATTTCTGGCTATTTTCATGGGCTATAGTCCACGGTTTTCGGGTCCCGGGAGGATTTCGATGCCCTGTGACCCCCGGTACACGACACTAGCGGCATCGTCAAAACTCGTGATTTCGGGCATTTCTAGCCGTTTTAGTGGGCTATGTTCCATGATTTTCGGGTCCCGGGAGGATTTCGATGCCCTGTGACCCCCGGTACACGACACTAGCGGCATCGCCAAAACTCATGATTTTGGGCATTTCTGGCCGTTTTCGTGGGCTATAGTCCACGGTTTTTGGGTCCCGGGAGGATTTCGATGCCCTCTGTCCCCCGGTACATGACACTAGCGGCATCGTCAAAACTCGTGATTTTGGGCATTTCTGGCCGTTTTTGTGGGCTATAGTCCACGGTTTTCGAGTCCCGGGAGGATTTCGATGCCCCCCCTGGTACACGACTCTAGCGGCATCGTCAAAACTCGTGATTTCGGGCATTTCTGGCCGTTTTCGTGGGCTATAGTCCACGGTTTTCGGGTCCCGGGAGGATTTCGATGCCCTGTGACCCCGGTAAACGACTCTAGCGACATCGTCAAGACTCGTGATTTCGAGCTCATTTGGCCGTTTTCGTGGGATATAGTCCACGGTTTTCGGGTCCCGGAAGGATTTCGATGCCATGTGACCCTTGGTACACGACTCTAGCGCCATCGCCAAAACTCGTGATTTCGGGCATTTCTGGCTGTTTTCGTGGGCTATGGTCTAGGATTTTCGCGTCCCGGGAGGATTTCGATGCCCTGTGACCCCGGGTCCATGAATCTAGCGGCATCGCCAAAACTCGTGATTTCGGGCAATTCTGGCCGTTTTCGTGGGCTATAGTCCACGGTTTTCGGGTCCCGGGAGGATTTCGATGCCCTGAGAACCCCGGTAAGCGACTCTAGCGGCATCATCAAGACTCGTGATTTCGAGCATTTCTGGCCGTTTTCGTCAGCTATAGTCCACGATTTTTGGGTCCCGGAAGGATTTCGATGTCATGTGACCCCCGGTACACGACTTTAGCGCCATCGCCAAAACTCGTGATTTCAGGCATTTCTGGCCGTTTTCGTGGGCTATGGTCCATGATTTTCGGGTCCCGGGAGGATTTCGATGCCCTGTGAACCCCGGTACAAGACTAGCTGCATCCCAAAACTCGTGATTTCGTGCATTTTCTGGCCGTTTTCATGGGCTATAGTCCACGGTTTTTGGGTCCTGGAGGATTTCGATGCCCTGTGACCCCCTGTACACCACTCAAGGGATATCGTCAAAACTCGTGATTTCAGGCATTTTTGTCCGTTTTCGTGGGCTATAGTCCTTGGTTTTTGGGTCCCGGGATGTAACGCCCCAAGATCGATACTATGCAGACTTAGCGATTTCCGCCAAATCCGCATAATAACGATCCTAGAGGACGCCCACCAGGCATAATGTGCAGGTCGCAACACACACGTTATGCGGGTGGAATTGTGATAACATTACAACAGTTCTCGATGGAACCCACAAAAGAACATATATATACAACAACGACTCACCGAGTCAAAAGCAAAGGTACAATACAAAGATCCAAATAACAACGGAAGCGGGTAGCGTCCGACTACGGACAAGATACAAATTGGACTAAGAGTCCTGAAGATAAGCAAAAGCACCATATCCCTGCCCAGGCCAAGCCTAGCCGGAGGGATTCCCAAGCTAACGTCGTCAGACTTCAAACCTGTTTGGCTGCATTGGAATAGCAGCCCCGAAGGGGTCAGTACTAGTAGAAGTACTGGCAAGTAATACTCACAAGATATCAAAGCTGGAATTCCGAGGAAAAGGGGTTAGCGATTGAGGCGGCAGCAATCAGCACTAACAACCTATAGAGACACACTACAACAATCGTCTAATAGAGAGGAGGTAAGAGAGCGCATAGGTAACCAACTATACTAACACCAAACATACCCAGCCAATTCCTTACCAGCCCGTTTATCCCACGAGCAGCAAGCCCAAAGGCACTCACACAGTTGGCAATTTTATAATTTATTATTGAAGTAGCTCTATCTTACTAATCAAATTATTAACATCAGGTGTAAGTTGTCTATGATCTTGTTAGCCAGCACATTTCACCAAGTCGTCCATAACCGCGGACACGGCTTTTCGAAAAGATTTAACCCTGCAGGGGTGCACAAATGAAACCACACGCACTTCAACCCTTGTTGCCATGCAATTAGCACACTTCCTAAGGTGTGCCGGCAGGGTATCCGACGCTACACTTTCCTTCACTACCACACATGTCCAGGGAACCACCTAGCTAATCCTGACCCACCTTGAAAGTCCGGCCGAAGCTCCGAGGTGGACCTAACCGTTTGCGCCTATGGCTAGGTGACACAGACTACCATGAGCTGGTCACTTCGCATCATACCGCAAGCCCTACGTAAGTAACCACGTATCCATCTTACCATATCATCCGCGCTTGTAACCGTAGAAACACCCGAACTACTTGTGGCGCCCTGGACAAGGCTGCAGATCTGGTACTAGGTCGAGGGGAGTCCCATTTCCTCCCACATGTGGGTAGTGCGCTCAGTCTTGGATCAGAGGACAAGAACTCGGGTCCTAGGCGACACTAGCAGAACAAATCACCACGATTGGCCTTCCGCCGGTGCCTTATCTTCATTAATTATTCCCATCGCCAAACATTAAAGATTATCATGTGAATTTAACCCAACTATCAAATTATAACAAGACTAGAACATGACTCGAGCAAAACAAGCCTAAGCATGCACTACGACTCGCAAGGCCAACAAGATAAACAAGCAACAGGTTAATAGGATGTGGGGGTGGGGCATATCATGGCTGCAAGGTAAACATGCATATAGGATCGAGACACAAGCATCGCAATATAAGGCTAGCAAGGAACAAAAGATAGGAGGTGTGAGAGGCAGAAGACAAGCAAAGATAGCAAGGGAGTATCACTTGCCTGCAATCCGGTAGAGGTAGCAGAACCTGTCGTTGCTCACATCAACTCAACGTCCTATTCCCGAAGAAGCAACAAACACTGGAAACATAAAAAGATGCATTTTACTTCTATGGCAAAAGAAGCGGCATGTTGATGCAATGCATGCATGATATGGCAAGACATGAGAAGGTGCAATTAAGCCAAATTAAACGAAACCGAGATTCCGACATTCAATTATTAGATTTAAGTTATTTTTCTAACCATCAAAATTAAATGTTATTAGCAAGTCTAAACAATGCATGGGTGAGCTACTCAAAATTAAATGGAACCGGGTAAACAATTAAATTTGAACCCACATATTCCATATTTAATTATTTAGGTGATAAACAAAACACAACTAAAATGCAATTACATGATGCACTCATGAGCATGGATGGCATATTCAAATTCCTTACATTTTTCTGATCAAAATTCATATAATATATTTTGCAATTGGAGTTATAGATCCAAAGAAATGATATAGAACATAATTTGCAAAACAAATAAAAAAACAGAAATGGGGGTGGCTGGGGATCGAACTTGGGCTGGCCGGGAGAGGAAACAGAGAGCAAAGCCACTGGGCTGCGGGTGTGTTGGTGATGGTATCTGTCTCGCCAGGTAGATAAAGAATGAGGGCGCTGTTAACTGAATTTTGGACAGGAAACTGCAGACTTCGGTTCAGAGTGTCATCGACGGAATGATCTGCAGCGGAGCTGCTGATGGTTCATGCGCGGGCTCGGGAGCTCCAGGGTGCAGGGGGCGGTGTGGTGCAGCTGGTGATGCGGGTGGGTGCGTGCACGCCTGGAGAGGCGGGGTTGGAAGCAAGCACCAACCGCAGCAGCAGCGCGTGCGGACAAGGACCTGCTGCCATGGACGACGGAGACGTACACGAGCGGATCGACAGGAACTGGAAGCAATCGAGCAGGAGGAGATAAGGGGAGGGTGTGGTGCTCACAGGGGGTCGTTGATGTACTCGTTCAGGTCGGGGAAGCCCGTAGTTGCCGGAATCGAAGATCTCCCGCCGGTGGTCATCGTGGATGTCGTGGAAGAAGTCGATGCGTGCGGCGATCCCCGGCTCGATTCTTTGCGCGTGTTGGTCGTAGGCATTGCCGCGGTTCTCCTGGACATGGCGGCGTGGCTTGGGGAGGCGCGTACTGGCGAGGACGTCGACGGCGGCCGGCCTTGACGCTCTGGAGCACGACCGGAGCAAGCTCGATCCCGCGAAGAAGAGGAGGGTCAAGGTGGATCTGAGGCAGGGGATCGAAGGATAGGAGACAAGGACAGCTCCTGGACATGGGGGAAGAGGCTTGCGGCGGTCCATGGCGACGACACGGTGGAGCTCTCCATTGGTGGCCTTCGGTGGAGAGAAGAAGAAGCAGAGAAAAAGGAGAGGAAGATGGCGGCGTGAGGGAAGGAGAGGAAGGAGGAGGCGGCTAGGGTTTTGGAGGAGGGACCCGAGGCGGCTTTATAGGCAGGGCGCTGGTGTAGGTGGCATGGTGGAGGGAGGCGACGGCGCGGCCACGAGTGGAGTCGCGCATCTCGCGTGAGAGGAGGAAGGCGACAAAAGGATCGAAGAGGTAAGCGGGCCGGCTCGGGCCAGGAGAAAAGAAGGAGTGATGGGCTATAAGAAAAGGTGGGCTCCGGCTTGCTGGGAAAAAATTCCAGGAATTTCCCAATTTCGAAATTAGGAAAAGGGGAAGAAAGATAGGGAAAAAGATAGAAAGATTTAGGGAAGAAAGGGAGAAAAGAAAAGAGAGAAAGAAAGACAAAAGGAGAGATGTGAAAATAAAAAAAGGAAGGAGAGAAAAGAAATAGAGAGAAGTTTGCAAACAATTCCAAAATTTCATTTTAATTAAAACATATTTGTTAAATACTCCCAAATAATATTTTGAGAATTATTTTGTAAATAGAAAAGAGAGATGGGTGAATTTATTAAATCCTCGAATTATTTGGCAAAACAAAATAGGTTTGCTAAAATAATATTTTTGATTTTTTTTATTTGCTAAAAAAAATGCAAGGTGATAGATGATGATGTCATGATGATGCTAAAATAAAATAACAAGCAAATTCTAATTTGGGGAAAACCCCGGGGCATTACACGGGAGGATTTAAACGAATCTAGCGGCATCGTCACAACTCGTAATTTCGGGCATTTCTGGCCGTTTTCGTGGGCTACAGTCCACGGTTTTTGTTTCCCGGGAGTATTTCGATGCCCTGTGACCCATGATACACGAGTCTAGCGGCATCGTCAAAACTTGTGATTTCGGGCATTTCTGGCCGTTTTCATGGGTTATATAGTCAACGGTTTTCAGGTCCCAGGAGGATTTCGATGCCCTGTGACCCCGGGTACACGAATCTAGCGGCATCACCATTTCTGGCCGTTTTCATAGGCTACAGTCCACAGTTTTTGGGTCCCACGAGGATTTCGATGCCCTATGTCCTCCGGTACACGACACTAGCGGCATCGTCAAAACTCGTGATTTTGGGCATTTCTGGCCGTTTTCGTGGGCTATAGTCCACGGTTTTTGGGTCCCAGGAGGATTTCGATTCCCCGTGAACTCCGGTACACGACTCTAGCAGCATCGTCAAAACTCCTGATTTCGGGCATTTCTGGCCGTTTTCGTGGGATAGTCCACGGTTTTCGGGTCCCGGTAGGATTTCGATGCCATGTGACCCTCGGTACACGACTCTAGTGGCATCGTCAAAACTCGTGATTTTGGGCATTTCTGGCCGTTTTCGTGGGCTATACTCCACGGTTTTCGAGTCCCGGGAGGATTTCGATGCCTGTCCGTGAACTCCGGTAAACGACTCTAGCGGCATCGTCAAGACTCGTGATTTCGAGCTCTTCTGGCCGTTTTGGTGGGCTATAGTCCTTGGTTTTTGGGTCCCGGGAGGATTTAAACGACTCTAGCGGCATCATCAAAACTCGTAATTTCGGGCATTTCTGGCCGTTTTCGTGGGTTATATAGTCCACGGTTTTCAGGTCCCAGGAGGATTTCGATGCCCTATGACCCTGGGTACACGAATCTAGCGGCATCACCATTTCTGGCCGTTTTCATAGGCTACAGTCCACGGTTTTCGGGTCCCAGGAGGATTTCGATGCCCTGTGACCCCCGGTACACGACACTAGCGGCATCGTCAAAACTCGTGATTTTGGGCATTTCTGGCCGTTTTCGTGGGCTATACTCCACGGTTTTCTAGTCCCGGGAGGATTTCAATGCCTGTCCCCCCGGTACACGACACTAGCGGCATCGTCAAAACTCATGATTGTGGGCATTTCTGGCCGTTGTCGTGGGCTATAGTCCACGGTTTTCGGGTCCTGGGATGATATCGATGCGCTGAGACCCCCGGTAAACGACTCTAGCGACATCGTCAAGACTCGTGATTTCGAGCTCTTCTGGCCGTTTTCGTGGGATATAGTCCACGGTTTTCGGGTCCCGAAAGGATTTCGATGCCATGTGACCCTCGGTACACGACTCAAGCGCCATCGCCAAAACTCGTGATTTCGGGCATTTCTGGCTGTTTTCGTGGGCTATGGTCTACGATTTTCGGGTCCCGGGAGGACTTCGATGCCCTGTGAACCCCGATACACGAATCTAGCTGCATCGCCAAAACTCGTGATTTCGGGCATTTCTGGCCGTTTTCATGGGCTATAGTCCACGGTTTTCGGGTCCCGGGAGGATTTCGATGCCCTGAGACCCCCGGTAAGCGACTCTAGCGGCATCGTCAAGACTCGTGATTTCGAGCTCTTCTGGCCGTTTTCATAGGCTACAGTCCACGATTTTTGGGTCCCGGAAGGATTTCGATGTCATGTGACCCCTGGTACACGACTTTAGCGGCATCGTCAAAACTCGTGATTTCGGGCATTTCTGGCCGTTTTCGTGGGCTATGGTCCATGATTTTCGGGTCCCGGGAGGATTTCGATGCCCTGTGAACCCCTGTACACCACTCAAGGGATATCGTCAAAACTCGTGATTTCGGGCATTTCTGTCCGTTTTCGTGGGTTATAGTCCTTGGTTTTTTGGGTCCCGGGAGGATTTAAACGACTCTAGCGGCATCGTCAAAACTCGTAATTTCGGGCATTTCTGGCCGTTTTCGTGGGCTACAGTCCACGGTTTTTGTTTCCCGGGAGTATTTCGATGCCCTGTGACCCATGATACACGAGTCTAGCGGCATCGTCAAAACTTGTGTTTTCGGGCATTTCTGGCCGTTTTCGTGGGTTATATAGTCCACGGTTTTCAGGTCCCAGGAGGATTTCGATGCCCTGTGACCCCGGGTACACGAATCTAGCGGCATCACCATTTCTGGCCGTTTTCATAGGCTACAGTTCACGGTTTTCGGGTCCCACGAGGATTTCGATGCCCTATGACCCCCGGTACATGACTCTAGCGGCATCGTCAAAACTCGTGATTTTGGGCATTTCTGGCCGTTTTCGTGGGCTATAGTCCACGGTTTTCGAGTCCCGGGAGGATTTCGATGCCCTGTGACCCCCGGTACACGACACTAGCAGCATCGTCAAAACTCGTGATTTCGGGCATTTCTGGCCGTTTTCGTGGGATATAGTCCACGGTTTTCGGGTCCCGGTAGGATTTCGATGCCCTGTGACCCTCGGTACACGACTCTAGCGGCATCGTCAAAACTCGTGATTTTGGGCATTTCTGGCCGTTTTCGTGGGCTATAGTCCACGGTTTTCGAGTCCCGGGAGGATTTCGATGCCTCGTGAACTCCGGTAAACGACTCTAGCGGCATCGTCAAGACTCGTGATTTCGAGCTCTTCTGGCCGTTTTGTGGGCCATAGTCCACGGTTTTCGAGTCCCGGAAGGATTTTGATGCCCTATGACCCTGGGTACACGACTCTAGCGGCATCGCCAAAACTCGTGATTTCGGGCATTTCTGGCTGTTTTCGTGGGCTATGGTCTACGATTTTCGGGTCCCGGGAGGATTTCGATGCCCTGTGAGCCCCGGTACACGACTCTAGCGGCATCGTCAAAACTCGTGATTTCAGGCATTTCTGGCCGTTTTCCCTGGCCATAGTCTACTGTTTTCGGGTCCCGGAGGATTTTGATGCCCTGCGACCCCCGGTAAACGACTCTAGCGGCATCGTCAAGACTCGTGATTTCGAGCATTTCTAGCCGTTTTCGTGGGCTATGGTCCATGATTTTCGGGTCCCGGGAGGATTTCGATGCCCTGTGACCCCCGGTACACGACACTAGCGGCATCGTCAAAACTCATGATTTTGGGCATTTCTGGCCGTTTTCATGGGCTATAGTCCACGGTTTTTGGGGTCCTGGAGGATTTCGATGCCCTGTGACCCCCTGTACACCACTCAAGGGATATCGTCAAAACTCGTGATTTCGGGCATTTCTGTCCATTTTCGTGGGCTATAGTCCTTGGTTTTTGGGTCCCGGGAGGATTTAAACGACTCTAGCGGCATCGTCAAAACTCGTAATTTCGGGCATTTCTGGCCGTTTTCGTGGGCTACAGTCCACGGTTTTTGTTTCCAGGGAGTATTTCGATGCCCTGTGACCCCGGGTCCATGAAACTAGCGGCATCGTCAAAACTTGTGATTTCGGGCATTTCTGGCCGTTTTCGTGGGTTATATAGTCCACGGTTTTCAGGTCCCAGGAGGATTTCGATGCCCTGTGACCCCGGGTACACGAATCTAGCGGCATCACCATTTCTGGCCGTTTTCATAGGCTACAGTCCACGGTTTTCGGGTCCCATGAGGATTTCGATGCCCTATGTCCCCGGTACACGACTCTAGCGGCATCGTCAAAATTCGTGATTTTGGGCATTTCTGGCCGTTTTCGTGGGCTATAGTCCGAGGTTTTCGAGTCCCGGGAGGATTTTCGATGCCCCGTGAACTCTGGTACANCTGCGCTCCACGGAACTCAGGAGCTGGGCGACCCAAGATCGCTCAACTTATACAGGTCTTTCTCGAACATGAGGTTGCCCTTCTCCTTAACTTGCAGAAACTCGGTGAAGTTGGCGCCATCTACAAATTTTAAGCCAAATTTTAAGTTAGTTAGGTGACTTGGGCGCAAATTTTTGAATTCTTACATGAGGCAACAAGTGAGTCAAAATTTTAAACTTTGTGAAATTATGAGTGCGTAAAATTTTAAGGATTCCGAAGAATTTTAATATTAGTGAATAGAATTTTGCAAATATGAGAGGGTTGGGAGATAAGAAGTTTTCAAAAATATTTTCACTCCTTTGTTTTAGAAATTACTTTTGTAACTCCTATCTAACGGCCATGCTAACTAAGGTCTCCTATGGTCAAGATGCGCTCTGATACCAACTCTGTGGGGACCCCGGACTAGCTGTCCGAAATACCCGATTATGGTTCACACAACGATCCATGATCAGTCTGTCGTTGCCCATAATCCGAATTGGATACCAAGTTTACATCCATTTCAGTACCGCATTAAAGTCTTACATAGTAGGTCACTTAGACCAAGTCTTACATAGGTGCCTTCAAGGGCCAAATCAAAAGCATTCAGCGGAAGCTACGTAGTAGAAGTCCAACGCGTCCTAGCGACGACCGACAGGCAGTTGACTCACGAAGATCCCTAGTTCGCATAGAAGTCTCCATACTCCGCTTCAGCGTAGTTTTCCTCGGGATCTGGCTAAGACAATAGCCCGGGACGAAACCAGTATGAGCACAATTTGTACTCGCAAGCCACTCCTCTACTGAGTATGCAGCAGTTTTAAGTTGTTCTCTTCAGCACTTTTAGTTATTATTCTATCTCTATATCTTGATGAAAAGGTAAGAAGAGATTTACTACTATCTTTAGAGAGAGAATCACAATTTTATTATTTATCCAAAACTCCTCCTTTTTCCCGACCACGGACTCATCATGGTCTCTTTTCCTCCACACTCATACCACTCCATCTGGTATAGTTGGGTAACATTATTTCCTTATTTTTCCAATCTTGCACATTTTATCAAAAACTTTGCACATGGTCTAGTAGGGCCTCCCAACTGTCCATATCCGAGGACTCGGCTATTCGAATAGTTTTATACCCTCTGCAGAGGGTAGCACGCTTTTCCCACACCCATCCGGTAGCTCATCGTGTCTGCCACGTCCCGCCATACAAGGTGTATGCGAAGTTGAGCCACCGGCCATAGCCTTTCCTTTGCTCATGCTAGTATAGGACCCTACCCTTACGATTTCACCATTCCTTCAACACCTAGTACAGGATCCCCCGTCGAGGAACCTAGATGTAAGGACTCGTAGTTTGCCCGGCGAGCGCGAAGCTCTTCAATCCCGCACAAGTCAACATATTGCCGGGACCCAGGTCAGGGGTTAGAGTCGCCATGCTCATCCCCTCATGCATAACGGAGTCGTCTCCGTCGATGAGGTATCCAGTACTAACACGAGCAAACTATATGACTACGCCCGTTCCCATATTTGGGTAGATGTGGTCACACAGGTATTGGTTGGTCGACGTAAGTACTAGGACACAATGTGCATTTTCCATAAACAACACCATTTATCACTTCTCCACTTCAACACTGTCAATTCGGCATTTCATCATCAACTAGGTACTTTAAAAAGGAGTTTTGGAATAAATCATATTTTCCCATACTATAGTTTTAAGTATCTACTCTACATTCTACATAGGGTGATAAAGCAGTTTTCATATCCTTTGTGAAAAGGTTTCTTTTCAGAAAATCAGTACTACTACCTTAGGAAATTGCATGTGATTAATTTAGAGGTATGTAAATGCAAGCTCAGCGAAGTAGCTTGCCTTGCTCAACAAAGTGCTCGGGTTCCCTGCTTGCTCGAAGTAATCTCCTTCCTCGTAGTCTTCCGGCAACGTTCGCGTCTAATCGATAAACAAACAATACAAGCAAACATCACTAAACTAGACAAGCAAACATCACATCACAAGCAACATAACATCACAATTAGCTACTGAACACACAAGATAACACAATTTGGTTTCAAATTGACTTCATTAACCATTATTCATTTGCATCACAATTATGGCAGAAACTAGGGTTTCATGTTTAATTGCATAACTTGAGTTCTGTTGGTCACAAAAATATGAATTAAAATTCTACAGATAGCCACTGATTTATAGGAAACAACCCAATTGGATTTATTTCAATTTGAGTTATTAAACTCCCTGTATAAATGTTTTAATCCAGAATGTTGGTTTTCTTGTTTTTGCTACAACTCAAGTTAATTGTTTTCAAAAATTAAATCCTTTTAGGGGTGACTAGCATTGCTTAAATGTGAGCTAACAAAATTGGTTTGACCTCATTTGGATTAGTAGAGTATCAGAAACAAACAAGTTTAGGTTTTATACTTTCTGTGGCATTTTGATTATCATTAGTTATTCAAGAACCTAAATGGGGTGAAACCACTTTAGTTAGTTAGATAATTTCATAAGCTTTCCAGAACATTTTCATTTGCTATTTTTAGATTCCTAGATCTCAAGATATTCCTTTTAAATTTCTAATCAAATTTCTGACAGAGAAATTTACCTATTTTAAGTTTATCAATTAGCACATTTGGCATTTTCATTTTAAATCAGGGAATTACCCTTAATGATCATGGCCTGCATCAATGTGAAGATTACATGTTGTTCTAGCTACAAGATTTTAGTTGCTATTTTTCGGCCTCTGGTTCAATAGAAATTTGCATGGGAAGTGGGCTATGTTCTGTTATTGCAGTGTTGAGCTAACTGATTAGCTATATTGTCCAATTTAAATCTTTTAGCCAGATTTTAATTCAGGGTTTCAAACTACTTGCTCATGACAGTATGCTAACTATACTAACATGTCATTCCCAGGAATACTCCTAAATAAAATTAGGTGAATTAAGATCAACAGCTAAAAACAGAACTAAATATCTGTTTCAGAAACTTTTCTGAAACAGATAGAACATAGCTACTTTGTCCATTTATTCGAGCATGCTAGACTAAACATTTTGGACATACAAGACTTGCAGATGAATCTATGAATCGAGCTCTTTCCAACCATATCAAATTCATAATTTTTAGTGCAGTAGATTTCTCACAATTTAATTGCAAAGTGGGCTAATCTCTACTGTTATTTCCAGAGCAGTTTTCAGAAACTAATCGAACCGGTACGCTGCCGTTGGATCTAGATCCAACGGCCCACGTTCAAATCACCGGGGGTGACCTAAAATCGGCGGCGCCACCGCGCCGGCGGCACGGTGGTGGAACGGTGGGCTCACCTAGAGGGCTCGGTTGACGGCGGTGAGGGTGCAGATCGACGGCGGAGGCTCGGGAACGTCTACGGCGGAGTTGCGGGTCCTGGGATGCACGGGTCCGTCGGCGGCGAGCAGCTCCTCCTCCGCGGACACGAGATGTCGACGGCGAGCTCCTGGCAGCGTCCCTGTGCAAATTACGGCGAGGGAGTGAGCGTGAGGTGGGCGAGTGTGCACGACGGCTAGCTAGGGGAGGAAAAGAGAGGGTGGGAGTGGCCGCACGGCCACGGATTGGTCGTCGACCTCCTCGGCAGTGGCGGCGCTCTGAGGACGATGCAGGGCAGCAGCAGCTCTCCGGCAGCGATTCCGCCCTCCAGGCGGTGCACGAGAGAGGGTGGAATGGAGGGGGATAAGGTGGCGAGGCGGGGTGGTGTGGTGCGGTCGAAATCGTGCTCGGGCGGCTCGCTTAAATAGCCGAGCTCCGGCGCACGGTGGACTCGGTGCTGGGGCGGTCCAGCGGCCACACGGGCTCGCCGTAGGGTTGGCGCGAGGCCGGCTACGGTGTTGGGCCACTGAGGGGCACGGCTGTGGCGTGGAGGCGAGCTGGGCGTCGTGGTTGTGGGGGACGGCCTCGGAAGAGCTTGGGCGGCGCACGGGCACGCACGGGCGGCACGCCTCCGACGGTTTAGGGCTGCTGCTGGGCACGGTGCAGGCGCGAGAGGGGGCAGGAGAGGTGTAGGGTGCGGCTTTAGGGCTAGGTGGCCGGTGGGGGACGGTTTCCTCCACGGCGTGGCACGGCGGCATGGCCACAGGAGCGCTGCTCCCTGGCGATGATGAACGGCGATCAATGCGGCGGCTAGGGTGCTTCCCGCATGCAATTGAGGTACTGGGCAGGTTCGTGGGATGGAGAGAGGGGTTGGGGTGCAAAGAATCGACGAACAAATGACCGAATCCGTGGATTCAATCCTCAGTTCATCGGGTTTGGGGAAGAACAGGGTGGTGCATGCCACCTGTTCGACCAAATGTCTCAACAAAATTTAAATTCGAATTTTTGAAAATGGTTTCCACTTTTGGTGTCATGTATGTTAATAAGGATTTTTAGTGCTATGATGGTATTTTTTTGATAGTGCATCATAGCACATTTGGTGGTTTAAGATGATTAAAGAAAGAAATAGAATTTATATTTTGAAATTTTAAAATATATTTTGAAGAGGGAAAAGTTATTAGAGCTAAGTGGGAGTGAGCACTATGTCACCCCACTGGTTTTTGATTTAAAAGAAAATATTTATTTCTCATTAAGAGAAATTTGTGTGGCACTTGTCCCATTATTTCATGTGGTGGGGTTGCTTTCATTTTCTTTCTTTTATTCACACCTTTGCTTAGCAATCACACACATCAAGCAACAAAATGCAGGCAAACACACATAAGATAATAAAAGTTTTTGTTGGCCCACATTTTTGGAATTAATAATACTTATATTAATTCTGGGATGTTACATTTTCGTGGGCTATAGTACACGGTTTTCGGGTCCTGGGATGATTTCGATGCCCTGAGACCCCCGGTAAACGACTCTAGCGGCATCATCAAGACTCGTGATTTCGAGCATTTTTGGCCGTTTTCGTGGGCTATAGTCCACGATTTTTGGGTCCCGGAAGGATTTCGATGTCATGTGACCCCCGGTACACGACTCTAGCGCATCGCCAAAACTCGTGATTTCGGGCATTTCTGGCCGTTTTAGTGGGCTATGGTCCATGATTTTCGGGTCCCGGGAGGATTTCGATGCCCTGTGAACCCGGTACACGACTCTAGCTGCATCCCAAAACTCGTGATTTCAAGCATTTCTGGCCGTTTTTATGGGCTATAATCCACGGTTTTTGGGTCCCGGAGATTTCGATGCCCTGTGACCCCCTGTACACCACTCAAGGGATATCGTCAAAACTCCTGATTTCGGGCATTTCTTTCCGTTTTCGTGGGCTATAGTCCTTGGTTTTTGGGTCCCGGGAGGATTTAAACGACTCTAGCGGCATCGTCAAACTCGTAATTTCGGGCATTCTGGCCGTTTTCGTGGGCTACCAGTCCACTTTTTTTGTTTTCCCGGGAGTATTTTGATGCCCTGTGACCCATGATACACGACTCTAGCGGCATCGTCAAAACTTGTGATTTCGGGCATTTCTGGCTGTTTTCGTGGGTTATATAGTCCACGGTTTTCAGGTCCCGGGAGGATTTCGATGCCCTGTGACCCCGGGTACACGAATCTAGCGACATCACCATTTCTGGCCGTTTTAATAGACTACAGTCCACGATTTTTGGGTCCCGGGAGGATTTCGATGCCCTGTGGCCCCGGTACACGACACTAGCGGCATCGTCAAAACTCGTGATTTCGGGCATTTTTGGCCGTTTTCGTGGGCTATAGTCCACGGTTTTCGGGTCCTGGGAGGATTTCGATGCCCTGTGACCCCCGGTACACGACACTAGCGGCATCGTCAAGACTCGTGATTTCGAGCTCTTCTGGCCGTTTTCGTGGGCTATAGTCCACGGTTTTCGGATCCTGGGATGATTTCGATGCCCTAAGACCCCCGGTAAACGATTCTAGCGGCATCGTCAAGACTCGTGATTTCGAGCTCTTCTGGCCGTTTTCATAGGCAACAGTCCACGGTTTTCGGGTCCCACGAGGATTCAATGCCTGTGTCCCCCGGTAAACGACTCTAGCGGCGTCGTCAGAACTCGTGATTTTGGGCATTTCTGGCCGTTTTCGTGGGCTATGGTCTACGATTTTCGGGTCCCGGGAGATTTCGATGCCCTGTGAACCCCGGTACATGAATCTAGCTGCATCGCCAAAACTCATGATTTCGGGGCATTTCTGGCCGTTTTAATGGCTATAGTCGACGGTTTTCGGGTCCCGGGAGGATTTCGATGCCCTTAGACCCCCGGTAAGCGACTCTAGCGGCATCGTCAATCTCGTGATTTCGAGCATTTCTGGCCGTTTTCGTGGGCGATAGTCCACGATTGTTGGGTCCAGAAGGATTTCGATGTCATGTGACCCCCGGTACACGACGCTAGCGCCATCGCCAAAACTCGTGATTGCGGGCATTTCTGGCCGTTTTAGTGGGCTATGGTCCATGATTTTCGGGTCCCGGGAGGATTTCGATGCCCTGTGAACCCCGGTACACGACTCTAGCTGCATCCCAAAACTCGTGATTTCAAGCATTTCTGGCCGTTTTTTCATGGGCTATAGTCCACGATTTTTGGGTCCTGGAGGATTTCAATTGCCCAGTGACCCCCTGTACACCACTCAAGGGATATCGTCAAAACTCCTGATTTCCGGGCATTTCTGTACGTTTTCGTGGGCTATAGTCCTTGGTTGTTGGTCCCGGGAGGATTTAACGACTCTAGCGGCATCGTCAAAACTCGTAATTTCGGGCATGTCTGGCCGTTTTCGTGGGCTACAGTCCACTTTTTTGTTTCCGGAGGTATTTTCGATGCCCTGTGACCCATGATACACGAGTCTAGCGGCATCGTCAAAACTTGTGATTTCGGGCATTTCTGGCTGTTTTCGTGGGTTATATAGTCCAGGTTTTCCAGGTCCAGGGAGGATTTCGATGCCCTGTGACCCCGGGTCCACGAATCTAGCGGCATCACCATTCTGGCGTTTTTTTCATAGGCTACAGTCCACGGTTTCGGGTCCCACGAGGATTTCGATGCCCTGTGACCCCCGGTACACGACTCTAGCGGCATCGTCAAAACTCGTGATTTTGGGCATTTCTGGCCGTTTTCGTGGGCTATAGTTCACGGTTTTCGAGTCCCGGGAGGATTTCGATGCCCTGTGACCCCCGGTACACGACACTAGCGGCATCGTCAAAACTCGTGATTTCGGGCATTTCTGGCCGTTTTCGTGGGCTATAGTACACGGTTTCGGGTCCTGGGATGATTTCGATGCCTGAGACCCCCGGTAAACGACTCTAGCGGCATCATCAAGACTCGTGATTTCGAGCATTTCTGGCCGTTTTCGTGGGCTATAGTCCACGATTTTTGGGTCCCGGAAGGATTTCGATGTCATGTGACCCCCGGTACACGACTCTAGCGCCATCGTCAAAACTCGTGATTTCGGGCATTTCTGGCCGTTTTAGTGGGCTATGGTCCATGATTTTCGGGTCCCGGGAGGAGTTCGATGCCCTGTGAACCCGGTACACGACTCTAGCTGCATCCCAAAACTCGTGTTTCAAGCATTTCGGCCGTTTTCATGGGCTATAATCCACGGTTTTTGGGTCCCGGAGGATTTCGATGCCCTGTGACCCCCTGTACACCACTCAAGGGATATCGTCAAACTCCTGATTTCGGGCATTTCTTTCCGTTTTCGTGGGCTATAGTCCTTGGTTTTTGGGTCCCGGGAGGATTTAAACGACTCTAGCGGCATCGTCAAAACTCGTGATTTCGGGCATTTCTGGCCGTTTTCGTGGGCTACAGTCCACTTTTTTTGTTTCCCGGGAGTATTTTGATGCCCTGTGACCCATGATACCACGACTCTAGCGGCATCGTCAAAACTTGTGATTTTCGGGCATTTCTGGCTGTTTTCGTGGTTATATAGTCCACGGTTTCAAGGTCCCGGGAGGATTTCGATGCCCTGTGACCCCGGGTACACGAATCTAGCGACATCACCATTTCTGGCCGTTTTAATAGACTACAGTCCACGATTTTTGGGTCCCACGAGGATTTCGATGCCCTGTGACCCCCGGTACACGACTCTAGCGGCATCGTCAAAACTCGTGATTTCGGGCATTTCTGGCCGTTTTCGTGGGCTATAGTACACAGTTTTCGGGTCCTGGGATGATTTCGATGCCCTGAGACCCCCGGTAAACGACTCTAGCGGCATCAGTCAAGACTCGTGATTTCGAGCTCTTCTGGCCGTTTTCGTGGGCTATAGTCCACGGTTTTCGGGTCCTGGGAGGATTTCGATGCCCTGAGACCCCCGGTAAGCGACTCTAGCGGCATCGTCAAGACTCGTGATTTCGAGCTCTTCTGGCCGTTTTCATAGGCTACAGTCCACGGTTTTCGGGTCCCACGAGGATTTCGATGCCCTGTGTCCCCCGGTAAACGACTCTAGCGGCGTCGTCAGAACTCGTGATTTTGGGCATTTCTGGCCGTTTCGTGGGCTATGGTCTACGATTTTCGGGTCCCGGGAGGATTTCGATGCCCTGTGAACCCCGGTACATGAATCTAGCTGCATCGCCAAAACTCGTGATTTCGGGCATTTCTGGCCGTTTTAATGGGCTATAGTCGATGGTTTTCGGGTCCCGGGAGGATTTCGATGCCCTAAGACCCCCGGTAAGCGACTCTAGCGGCATCGTCAATCTCGTGATTTCGAGCATTTCTGGCCGTTTTCGTGGGCTATAGTCCACGATTTTTGGGTCCCAGAAGGATTTCGATGTCATGTGACCCCCGGTACACGACTCTAGCGCCATCGCCAAAACTCGTGATTGCGGGCATTACGGGCCGTTTTAGTGGGCTATGGTCCATGATTTTCGGGTCCCGGGAGGATTTCGATGCCCTGTGAACCCCGGTACACGACTCTAGCTGCATCCCAAAACTCGTGATTTCAAGCATTTCTGGCCGTTTTCATGGGCTATAGTCCACGATTTTGGGTCCCGGAGGATTTCGATGCCCAGTGACCCCCTGTACACCACTCAAGGGATATCGTCAAAACTCGTGATTTCGGGCATTTCTGTACGTTTTCGTGGGCTATAGTCCTTGGTTTTGGGTCCCGGGAGGATTTAAACGACTCTAGCGGCATCGTCAAAACTCGTAATTTCGGGCATGTCTGGCCGTTTTCGTGGGCTACAGTCCACTTTTTTGTTTCCCGGGAGTATTTCGATGCCCTGTGACCCATGATACACGAGTCTAGCGGCATCGTCAAAACTCGTGATTTCGGGCATTTCTGGCTGTTTTCGTGTTATATAGTCCACGGTTTTCGGATCCAGGGAGGATTTCGATGCCCTGTGACCCCGGGTACACGAATCTAGCGGCATCACCATTTCTGGCCGTTTTCATAGGCTACAGTCCACGGTTTTCGGGTCCCACGAGGATTTCGATGCCCTGTGACCCCCGTACACGACACTAGCGGCATCGTCAAAACTCGTGATTTTGGCCATTTCTGGCCGTTTTCGTGGGCTATACTCCACGGTTTTCTAGTCCCGGGAGGATTTCAATGCCTGTCCCCCCGGTACACGACACTAGCGGCATCGTCAAAACTCGTGATTTCGGGCATTTCTGGCCGTTTTCGTGGGCTATAGTTCACGGTTTTCGGGTCCTGGGAGGATTTCGATGCCCTGTGACCCCGGTACACGACACTAGCGGCATCGTCAAGACTCGTGATTTCGGGCATTTCTGGCCGTTTTCGTGGGCTATAGTCCACGGTTTTTGGGTCCCGGGAGGATTTCGATGTCCTGTGACCCCCGGTACACGACTCTAGCGGCATCGCCAAAACTCGTGATTTCGGGCATTTCTGGCCGTTTTAGTGGGCTATGGTCCATGATTTTCGGGTCCCGGGAGGATTTCGATGCCCTGTGAACCCGGTACACGACTCTAGCTGCATCCCAAAACTCGTGATTTCAAGCATTTCTGGCCGTTTTCATGGGCTATAATCCACGGTTTTTTGGGTCCCGGAGGATTTCGATGCCCTGTGACCCCCTGTACACCACTCAAGGGATTATCGTCAAAACTCCTGATTTCGGGCATTTCTTTCCTTTTTCGTGGGCTATAGTCCTTGGTTTTTGGGTCCCGGGAGGATTTAAACGACTCTAGCGGCATCGTCAAAACTCGTAATTTCGGGCATTTTCTGGCCGTTTTCGTGGGCTACAGTCCACTTTTTTTGTTTCCCGGGAGTATTTTGATGCCCTGTGACCCATGATACACGACTCTAGCGGCATCGTCAAAACTCGTGATTTCGGGCATGTGTGGCCGTTATCGTGTTCTATAGTCCACGGTTTTCGGATCCAGGGAGGATTTCGATGCCCTGTGACCCCGGGTCCATGAATCTAGCGGCATCACCATTTCTGGCCGTTTAATAGACTACAGTCCACGATTTTTGGGTCCCTGGAGGATTTCGATGCCCTGTGACCCCCGGTACACGACTCTAGCGGCATCGTCAAAACTCGTGATTTCGGGCATTTCTGGCCGTTTTCGTGGGCTATGGTTTACGGTTTTCAGGTCCTGGGAGGATTTCGATGCCCTGTGACCCCCGGTACACGACACTAGCGGCATCGTCAAAACTCGTGATTTCGAGCTCTCCTGGCCGTTTTCGTGGGCTATAGTCCACGGTTTTCGGGTCCCGGGAGGATTTCGATGCCCTGAGACCCCCGGTAAGCGACTCTAGCGGCATCGTCAAGACTCGTGATTTCGAGCTCTTCTGGCCGTTTTCATAGGCTACAGTCCACGGTTTTCGGGTCCCACGAGGATTTCGATGCCCTGTGTCCCCCGGTGAACGACTCTAGCGGCGTCGTCAGAACTCGTGATTTTGGGCATTTCTGGCCGTTTTCGCGGGCTATGGTCTACGATTTTCGGGTCCCGGGAGGATTTCGATGCCCTGTGAACCCCGGTACATGAATCTAGCTGCATCGCCAAAACTCGTGATTTCGGGCATTTCTGGCCGTTTTAATGGGCTATAGTCGATGGTTTTCGGGTCCCGGGAGGATTTCGATGCCCTAAGACCCCCGGTAAGCGACTCTAGCGGCATCGTCAATCTCGTGATTTCGAGCATTTCTGGCCGTTTTCGTGGGCTATAGTCCACGATTTTTGGGTCCCAGAAGGATTTCGATGTCATGTGACCCCCGGTACACGACTCTAGCGCCATCGCCAAAACTCGTGATTTCGGGCATTTCTGGCCGTTTTAGTGGGCTATGGTCCATGATTTTCGGGTCCCGGGAGGATTTCGATGCCCTGTGAACCCCGGTACACGACTCTAGCTGCATCCCACAACTCGTGATTTCAAGCATTTCTGGCCGTTTTCATGGGCTATAGTCCACGGTTTTTGGGTCCCGGAGGATTTCGATGCCCAGTGACCCCCTGTACACCACTCAAGGGATATCGTCAAAACTCGTGATTTCGGGCATTTCTGTACGTTTTCGTGGGCTATAGTCCTTGGTTTTTGGGTCCCGGGAGGATTTAAACGACTCTAGCGGCATCGTCAAAACTCGTAATTTCGGGCATGTCTGGCCGTTTTCGTGGGCTACAGTCCACTTTTTTGTTTCCCGGGAGAATTTCGATGCCCTGTGACCCCCGTTACATGACTCTAGTGGCATCGACAAATTTGTGATTTCGGGCATTTCTGGCTGTTTTCGTGGGTTATGGTCCACGATTTTCTTGTCTCGGGAGGATTTCGATGCCCTGTGACCCCGGGTACACGAATCTAGCGGCATCACCATTTCTGGCCGTTTTCATAGGCTACAGTCCACGGTTTTCGGGTCCCACGAGGATTTCGATGCCCTGTGTCCCCCGGTACACGACTCTAGCGGCATCGTCAAAACTCGTGATTTCGGGCATTTCTGGCCGTTTTCGTGGGCTATAGTTTACGGTTTTCGGGTCCCGGGAGGATTTCGATGCCCTGTGACCCCCGGTACACGACACTAGCGGCATCGTCAAAACTCGTGATTTCGGGCATTTCTGGCCGTTTTCGTGGGCTATAGTTCACGGTTTTCGGGTCCTGGGAGGATTTCGATGCCCTGAGACCCCCGGTAAACGACTCTAGCGGCATCGTCAAGACTCGTGATTTCGAGCATTTCTGGCCGTTTTCGTGGGCTATAGTCCACGATTTTTGGGTCCCGGAAGGATTTCGATGTCATGTGACCCCCGGTACACGACTCTAGCGCCATCGCCAAAACTCGTGATTTCGGGCATTTCTGGCCGTTTTAGTGGGCTATGGTCCATGATTTTCGGGTCCCGGGAGGATTTCGATGCCCTGTGAACCCGGTACATGACTCTAGCTGCATCCCAAAACTCGTGATTTCAAGCATTTCTGGCCGTTTTCATGGGCTATAATCCACGGTTTTTTGGTCCCGGAGGATTCGATGCCCTGTGACCCCCTGTACACCACTCAAGGGATATCGTCAAAACTCCTGATTTCGGGCATTTCTTTCCGTTTTCGTGGGCTATAGTCCTTGGTTTTTGGGTCCCGGGAGGATTTAAACGACTCTAGCGGCATCGTCAAAACTCGTAATTTCGGGCATTTCTGGCCGTTTTCGTGGGCTACAGTCCACTTTTTTTGTTTCCCGGGAGTATTTCGATGCCCTGTGACCCATGATACACGACTCTAGCGGCATCGTCAAAACTTGTGATTTCGGGCATTTCTGGCTGTTTTCGTGTTATATAGTCCACGGTTTTCAGGTCCCGGGAGGATTTCGATGCCCTGTGACCCCGGGTACACGAATCTAGCGGCATCACCATTTCTGGCCGTTTTAATAGACTACAGTCCACGGTTTTTGGGTCCCACGAGGATTTCGATGCCCTGTGACCCCCGGTACACGACTCTAGCGGCATCGTCAAAACTCGTGATTTCGGGCATTTCTGGCCGTTTTCGTGGGCTATAGTTCACAGTTTTCGGGTCCTGTGATGATTTCGATGCCCTGAGACCCCCGGTAAACGACTCTAGCGGCATCGTCAAGACTCGTGATTTCGAGCTCTTCTGGCCGTTTTCATGGGCTATAGTCCACGGTTTTCGGGTCCTGGGATGATTTCGATGCCCTGAGACCCCCGGTAAACGACTCTAGCGGCATCGTCAAGACTCGTGATTTCGAGCTCTTCTGGCCGTTTTCATAGGCTACAGTCCACGGTTTTCGGGTCCCACGAGGATTTCGATGCCCTGTGTCCCCCGGTAAACGACTCTAGCGGCGTCGTCAGAACTCGTGATTTTGGGCATTTCTGGCCGTTTTCGCGGGCTATGGTCTACGATTTTCGGGTCCCGGGAGGATTTCGATGCCCTGTGACCCCCGGTACATGAATCTACCTGCATCGCCAAAACTCGTGATTTCGGGCATTTCTGGCCGTTTTAATGGGCTATAGTCGACGGTTTTCGGGTCCCGAGAGGATTTCGATGCCCTTAGACCCCCGGTAAGCGACTCTAGCGGCATCGTCAATCTCGTGATTTCGAGCATTTCTGGCCGTTTTCGTGGGCTATAGTCCACGATTTTTGGGTCCCAGAAGGATTTCGATGTCATGTGACCCCCGGTACACGACTCTAGCGCCATCGCCAAAACTCGTGATTTCGGGCATTTCTGGCCGTTTTAGTGGGCTATGGTCCATGATTTTCGGGTCCCGGGAGGATTTCGATGCCCTGTGAACCCCGGTACACGACTCTAGCTGCATCCCAAAACTCGTGATTTCAAGCATTCCTGGCCGTTTTCATGGGCTATAGTCCACGATTTTTGGGTCCCGGAGGATTTCGATGCCCAGTGACCCTGTGGGGACCCCGGACTAGCAGTCCGAAATACCCTTGTGCCTACATCAGCGATCCCATGATCAGTGTGTCGCTGAGCACAATCAAACTGGTAATCAAAGAAAATCCATAAATACCGAAGGAATTTACTTACTTGACTGAAGTCATACTCTTCAATAGGTACTTGCAGCGGAAATCACCAAACAACGTGGAGCCCAAGTCATTCGCCTTAACCCTACAGGCAACTGACTGGGAAGCGCCCTAGTTCGCATTGACGTCAGTTCCGTCTCCTTCTTCAAGCTGCTCTTCCTTAAAATCTGGCTAAGACCATAGCCAGGGACGAAACCATTATGAGTACAATGGGAATTGTACTCGCAAACTACTCCTCTACTGAGTATGCACCAGTTTTAAGTTGTTTCCTATAGCACTTTTAGTTATTACTCTATCTCTATATCTCTGTTGAAAAAGACCTCTATATCTTTGTTGAAAAGAGAAGGATAGACTTTTGTTTAATAAATCTGTGTTTGAAAACTCTTATAACTTTATTTGAAAAAGGCAAGAAGAATTTTATAGCTTTTCGTGACCCTTGTATATTTTTCGAAAACATCTATAGCCTTTGTTGGAAAAGAAAAGAAGGCTTTTAGATCTTTTTCCCATAAAATTGTCTTTGTAAAGAGTTTCTTTTTAAAAGTGTTTTTCCCGAAAATATATGTTTGTTAAAAAAATAAGAAGTCCCTTTTTAAAACGTTTTTCCCGAAAAATCACCATTTTGTTTATTTATCCAAAACTCCTCCTTTTTCCCGACCATGTCTCATCATGGTCCATTTATTTTCCAACAACTCATACCACTCTCTTTGGTATAGTTGGGTAACAGCATCTCCACTTTTGTTTCCTTTCTTAAACTTTTCCAAAACTTGCACATCTTTGTAAAACTTTGCACATGGTCTAGTAGGGCCTCCCAACTGTCCATATCCGAGGACTCGGCTATTCGAATAGTTTTTACCCTCTGCAGAGGTAGCACGCTTTTCCCACACCCATCCGGTGGCTCATCGTGTCTGCCACGTCCCGCCATACAAGGTGTATGCGAAGTTGAACCACCGGCCATAGCCTTTCCTTTGCTCGTGCTAGTATAGGACCCTGCCCGTACGAATTCACCATTCCTTCACACCTAGTACAGGATCCTCCGTCAAGGAACCTAGATGTAAGGACTCGTAGTTTTGCCCGGCGACCCAAAGGTGGACCTTCAATCCCTCAATCCATCAGATTGCCGAGACCCAGGTCAGGGGGTAGGTCGCCATGACCATCCCCTCATGCATAACGGAGTCATCTCCGTCGATGAGGTATCCAGTACTAACACGAGCAAACTATATGACTACGCCCGTTCCCATATTTGGGTAGATGTGGTCGCACAGGTTATTGGCTGGTCGACGTAAGTACTAGGACACAATGTGCATTTTCCATAAACAACACCATTTATCACTTCTCCACTTCAACACCGACAATTCGGCATTTTCTCATCAACTAGGTACTTTAACAAGGAGTTTGGAATAAATCATATTTTTCCCATCCTATAGTTTTAGGTGTCTACTCTACATTCTACATAGGGTGATAAAGCAGTTTTCATATCCTTTGTGAAAAGGCTTTTCAGAAAATCAATACCACTACTTTAGGAACTTGCATGTGATTAAATTAGAGGTATGTAAATGCAAGCTCAGCGAAGTAGCTTGCCTGTTTTCAGCATAATGTCCCTGGACTTCTCCTCACTGATCAAAGAAATAAACTCTGATTCTTCTCCAATAAATCCTTTCCAAGTTCACCTAGGTAGCGTTAGTATCTAGCGTCGCAAAAAGGAAAGAACACAATCAACACACAGTAGGACACTCCAACAACAATCATCAAGCAATTACTAACAAACAACAATCATGATGGAAAACTATTAGTTAACAAACAAGTTTGGCAGTCACCTCACTACTCATGTTTATAAAAATATGGTTAAAGTTGTGATTAAGCATCTTATTTAAACAGGAATACTTCAGACAAAAGTTAATCCACCAATTACTTTCTTTAATTCTAAATATCTTACCAAGCTATGGTAGAGATATTGCTAGATACTCAACTTAAGACAACCAAGTTTACAAGCAAAGCAATTATATTAATCACACAAAATAATCTAATCATCAAAATAAACAAGCAATACATACCATTTCTAACTACTCAATCAAGCATCACAACATCTCTCAAGCATCACACATAGCTACTGCACTTACAAAGCAACACAATTTGATTTCAATTTATTTGAATTATCTATTATTTAATTGTGTCACAATTAAGGAAGAAACTAGGGTTTCCTGTTTAATTGCATAACTTTTGTTATGTTGGTCACAAAAATAAAACTAAAATTCTATAGATAGCTACTGACTTATAGGAAACAACCCAATTGGATTTATTCAAGTTGAGTTATTAAACTCCCTGTATAAATGTTTTAATCCAGAATGTTGGTTTTCTTGTTTTTTCTACAACTCAAGTTAATTGTAATAAAAAATTAAATCCTTTTAGGGATAGCTAGTATTGCTTAAATGTGAGATAACCAAATTGGTTTGACCTTATTTGGATTAGTAGAGTATCAGAAACAAACAAGTTATGTTTTATACCTTCTGTGGCATTTTGATTATCATTATTTATTTATTAACCTAAATGGGGTGAAACCACTTTAGTGAGTTAGATAATTTCATAAGCTTTCCAGAACATTTTCATTTTCTATTTTTTGATTCCTAGATCTCAAGATATTGAATTTCAAAGTTCTAGTCAAATTTCTGACAGAGAAATTTTACCTATTTTAAGTTTATCAATTAGCACATTTGTCATTTTCATTTTAAATCAGGGATTTACCCTACATGATCATGGCTTGCATCTCTGTGAAGATGGCATGTTCTTCTAGCTACAAGATTTTAGTTTGCTATTTTTAGGCCTCTGGTTCAATAGCAATTTGCATGGGAAATGGGCTATCTTTATTATTTCATGTGCTAAGCTAAACTGGTTAGCTATCTTTTCCATTTTAAATCTTTTACACAGATTTTATTTTGGGATTACCAAGTCTTGATCAAAGCAGTACACTAATCATAATAACATGTCATGCCAAGAATTACTCCTAAATAAAATTAGGTGAGTTAAGATCAACAGCTAAAAACAGAAATAAATATCTGTTTCAGAAACTTTTCTGAAACAGATAGGACAGAGCTACTTTGTCCATCTATTCGAGGATGCTAGACTAAACATTTTGGACATACAAGACTTGCAGATGAATCTATGAATCGAGCTCTTTCCAACCATATAAAGTTTGTAAATTTTGGTTCCGTGGATTTTTCATAATTTGATTGCAAAGTTAGCTAATCCAATCTGTTTTTCTCAGACTTAGCAGTTTTCAGAAATAAACGAATCGGTACGCGGCCGCTGGATCAAGATCCAACGGCGCTGGAGGCACGCATCGGCGACGACGCTAAACCAGCGGCGCCACCGTGCGGCCGGCGGCGATGGGCGTGAAATTCCTCACCTAGAGGTGCTCGTGGACGGCGGCGACGGCTGGAATCGGTGGCGGAGTGTCGTGGGAGCTCGTGGGCTGAGTTGTAGGTCGCGGGGCAGCGTGGTTCGTCGGCGGCGAGCAGGATGTCCTCCACGGGCCCAGAACGTCGACGGCGGCTCCTGGTGGCGTTCCTGTGGACGAAATGGTGCAATTTGTGAGCGTGCGGCGGCGGTGGAGCATGGCGAAGCAGAGGGAATGAAGAGAGGAGAGGAAAGGTGGTGGCACAGCCACGGATTGGTCGCCGACCTCCTACGGCACAGCGGCGCGGCGCGAGGCGCCGTGGGCTGCAGAGGCTCCGGGGCTGCGTCTCCGCCCTCCTGGCGGTGTACTAGTGAGTGGAGAGTAAGGGAGTGGTGCTGGGGTGGAGTGGAGAAGTGGCGAGGCGCGGGTGGCCATTTTATAGCCCGCCGGCCGGTCCATGGTGGACACGGCGCGGGGGTGGTCCAGTGGGCGAGCGGGCGCGCCATAGGGGCGGTGCGAGGGCGGCTACGGTGTCGGGGTGCAGAGGAGCAAGGGGGGCTGCGTGGAGGCGAGCTGGGCGAGCTCGAGGTGGGGGACGGCCGCGGCGTGCTCTGTGCGAGCTCGGGCGGTGCACGGGCACGCACGGGTGTCGAGCTCCCGGCGGGTTTGGGCTCCTGCTGGGCGTGGTGCGGGCGCGAGAGGGGGCAGGAGAGGTGGTAGGGAGCGGCGTTGGGTAGCTAGGCCAGTGGGGGACGGCCTCCTCCACGGCGTGGCAGGGCGGCATGGCCACAGTGGCCGTGCTCCCTCGGATGGCGACGATAAATGCGACGGCTAGGGTTGTTCCCGCGCGGGTTTGAGACGCTGGGCGGGTCCGTGATGTGCAGGGGAGTGGTGTGGCGCAAGGAATCGAAGAACAACAACTCGAACCCTCCAATTTGATCCGAAGTTCTTCGGTTTGGGGATGAACTCGGGCTCTGCCCTCCAGGTGTTCGACAAAATGTGTCAACGAAATTTTAATTCAAAATTTTGAGTTTTTCTTCCACAATTGGCTCCCTATGTATTAATAGAGATTTTTGGTGCCATGACATAATTTATTTGATAAGTACTTCATGGCACATTTGGTGATTTTTCAATGATAAAGAAAGAATTTAGGATTTTAAATTTAGGTTTTTGAAAATATCTTTTGAAGAGGGAAGAGGTACAAGAGTAATGTGGAGGTGATCATCATGTCACCCCACTGATTTTTGGTTTAAGAGAAAATATTTATTTCTTCTTAGGGAAATTTTTGTATGGAACTTGTCCCATTATTTCATGTGGTGGTGTTGCTTTTATTTCTTTTCTTTTCATTCACACCTTTGCTTAGCAATCACACACATCAAGCAATAAAACACAACAATACTCACATCACAACCATGACCACACAATTCAAACCATATGAATTAATCACACCACCATTTCTATAATTAACAATATTGTCTTGGAAAAATGGTCACACTCAATTATGACAAGATGATGTTTAAAGAAATGTCTCAACTCATAACTTAATTGTTTTCAAAAAGGTTTGAGAAAGGAAATATGTGGGGTAATATATTTCCCACTAGTGTTGTTTTAAAACGGAGTGGAAATCAGGGTTTATAAAATGGGAGTTGCATATACATGCAAAATATCATGGTTAGCTTTAGATAGGAGATAACATATAGATCTCCATATTTTTGGGAACACATAATTTTGGAAATACCTTTGCTTTCTCAACTAAAGGGTATTTTATTTGTTGCTGAAATCAAACATCACTGGAATAAACTTTGGCCAAAATAAGATTGAAAAAGATATATGGAATCTACTCTTGTCATAACATGAGCACCAAGTTTAATATATTTTACTTGGGCTGGGTTCTTGGATTAATATTTACTAGTCAAACAACATAAACAACAAGTCACACAAGGTCAAACAGAACAATATAAAGAGAAACACAATCATTAGTGAAGAAATTTCAAAAAGTTTTTGTTGGTTCTGAATTTTGGATCTTGTTAATTCTTATTATAAATTTGGGATGTTACAGACCCCCTGTACACCACTCAAGGGATATCGTCAAAACTCGTGATTTCGGGCATTTCTGTACGTTTTCGTGGGCTATAGTCCTTGGTTTTTGGGTCCCGGGAGGATTTAAACGACTCTAGCGGCATCGTCAAAACTCGTAATTTCGGGCATGTCTGGCCGTTTTCGTGGGCTACAGTCCACTTTTTTGTTTCCCGGGAGTATTTCGATGCCCTGTGACCCATGATACACGAGTCTAGCGGCATCGTCAAAACTTGTGATTTCGGGCATTTCTGGCTATTTTCGTGGGTTATATAGTCCACGGTTTTCAGGTCCCGGGAGGATTTCGATGCCCTGTGACCCCGGGTACACGAATCTAGCGGCATCACCATTTCTGGCCGTTTTCATAGGCTACAGTCCACGGTTTTCGGGTCCCACGAGGATTTCGATGCCCTGTGTCCCCCGGTACACGACTCTAGCGGCATCGTCAAAACTCGTGATTTTGGGCATTTCTGGCCGTTTTCGTGGGCTATAGTCCACGGTTTTCGAGTCCCGGGAGGATTTCGATGCCCCGTGAACTCCGGTACACGACTCTAGCGGCATCATCAAAACTCGTGATTTCGGGCATTTCTGGCCGTTTTCGTGGGCTATAGTCCACGGTTTTCGGGTCCTGGGATGATTTCGATGCCCTGAGACCCCCGGTAAACGACTCTAGCGGCATCGTCAAGACTCGTGATTTCGAGCATTTCTGGCCGTTTTCGTGGGCTATAGTCCATGATTTGGGTCCCGGAAGGATTTCGATGTCATGTGACCCCCGGTACACGACTCTAGCGCCATCGCCAAAACTCGTGATTTCGGGCATTTCTGGCCGTTTTAGTGGGCTATGGTCCATGATTTTCGGGTCCCGGGAGGATTTCAATGCCCTGTGAACCCGGTACACGACTCTAGCTGCATGCCAAAACTCGTGATTTCGAGCATTTCTGCCCGTTTTCATGGGCTATAATCCACGGTTTTTGGGTCCCGGAGGATTTCGATGCCCTGTGACCCCCTGTACACCACTCAAGGGATATCGTCAAAACTCCTGATTTTGGGCATTTCTTTCCGTTTTCGTGGGCTATAGTACTTGGTTTTTGGGTCCCGGGAGGATTTAAACGACTCTAGCGGCATCGTCAAAACTCGTAATTTCGGGCATTTCTGGCCGTTTTCGTGGGCTACAGTCCACTTTTTTTGTTTCCCGGGAGTATTTCGATGCCCTGTGACCCATGATACACGACTCTAGCGGCATCGTCAAAACTTGTGATTTCGGGCATTTCTGGCTGTTTTCGTGTTCTATAGTCCACGGTTTTCGGATCCAGGGAGGATTTCGATGCCCTGTGACCCCGGGTCCATGAATCTAGCGGCATCACCATTTCTGGCCGTTTTAATAGACTACAGTCCACGGTTTTTGGGTCCCACGAGGATTTCGATGCCCTGTGACCCCCGGTACACGACTCTAGCGGCATCGTCAAAACTCGTGATTTCGGGCATTTCTGGCCGTTTTCGTGGGCTATAGTTTACGGTTTTCGGGTCCTGGGAGGATTTCGATGCCCTGTGACCCCCGGTAAACGACTCTAGCGGCATCGCCAAGACTCGTGATTTCGAGCTCTTCTGGCCGTTTTCGTGGGCTATAGTCCACGGTTTTCGGGTCCCGGGAGGATTTCGATGCCCTGAGACCCCCGGTAAGCGACTCTAGCGGCATCGTCAAGACTCGTGATTTCGAGCTCTTCTGGCCGTTTTCATAGGCTACAGTCCACGGTTTTCGGGTCCCACGAGGATTTCGATGCCCTGTGTCCCCCGGTAAACGACTCTAGCGGCGTCGTCAGAACTCGTGATTTTGGGCATTTCTGGCCGTTTTCGCGGGCTATGGTCTACGATTTTCGGGTCCCGGGAGGATTTCGATGCCCTGTGAACCCCGGTACATGAATCTAGCTGCATCGCCAAAACTCGTGATTTCGGGCATTTCTGGCCGTTTTAATGGGCTATAGTCGATGGTTTTCGGGTCCCGGGAGGATTTCGATGCCCTAAGACCCCCGGTAAGCGACTCTAGCGGCATCGTCAATCTCGTGATTTCGAGCATTTCTGGCCGTTTTCGTGGGCTATAGTCCACGATTTTTGGGTCCCAGAAGGATTTCGATGTCATGTGACCCCCGGTACACGACTCTAGCGCCATCGCCAAAACTCGTGATTTCGGGCATTTCTGGCCGTTTTAGTGGGCTATGGTCCATGATTTTCGGGTCCCGGGAGGATTTCGATGCCCTGTGAACCCCGGTACACGACTCTAGCTGCATCCCAAAACTCGTGATTTCAAGCATTCCTGGCGGTTTTCATGGGCTATAGTCCACGATTTTTGGGTCCCGGAGGATTTCGATGCCCAGTGACCCCCTGTACACCACTCAAGGGATATCGTCAAAACTCGTGATTTCGGGCATTTCTGTACGTTTTCGTGGGCTATAGTCCTTGGTTTTTGGGTCCCGGGAGGATTTAAACGACTCTAGCGGCATCGTCAAAACTCGTAATTTCGGGCATGTCTGGCCGTTTTCGTGGGCTACAGTCCACTTTTTTGTTTCCCAGGAGTATTTCGATGCCCTGTGACCCATGATACACGAGTCTAGCGGCATCGTCAAAACTTGTGATTTCGGGCATTTCTGGCTATTTTCGTGGGTTATATAGTCCACGGTTTTCAGGTCCCGAGAGGATTTCGATGCCCTGTGACCCCGGGTACACGAATCTAGCGGCATCACCATTTCTGGCCGTTTTCATAGGCTATAGTCCACGGTTTTCGGGTCCCACGAGGATTTCGATGCCCTGTGTCCCCCGGTACACGACTCTAGCGGCATCGTCAAAACTCGTGATTTTGGGCATTTCTGGCCGTTTTCGTGGGCTATAGTCCACGGTTTTCGAGTCCCGAGAGGATTTCGATGCCCCGTGAACTCCGGTACACGACTCTAGCGGCATCATCAAAACTCGTGATTTCGGGCATTTCTGGCCGTTTTCGTGGGCTATAGTCCACGGTTTTCGGGTCCTGGGATGATTTCGATGCCCTGAGACCCCCGGTAAACGACTCTAGCGGCATCGTCAAGACTCGTGATTTCGAGCTCTTCTGGCCGTTTTCGTGGGATATAGTCCACGGTTTTCGGGTCCCGAAAGGATTTCGATGCCATGTGACCCTCGGTACACGACTCAAGCGCCATCGCCAAAACTCGTGATTTCGGGCATTTCTGGCTGTTTTCATGGGCTATGGTCTACGATTTTCGGGTCCCGGGAGGATTTCAATGCCCTGTGAACCCCGGTACATGAATCTAGCTACATCGCCAAAACTCGTGATTTCGGGCATTTCTGGCCGTTTTCATGGGCTATAGTCCACGGTTTTCGGGTCCCGGGAGGATTTCGATGCCCTGAGACCCCCGGTAAGCGACTCTAGCGGCATCGTCAATCTCGTGATTTCGAGCATTTCTGGCCGTTTTCGTGGGCTATAGTCCACGATTTTTGGGTCCCAGAAGGATTTCGATGTCATGTGACCCCCGGTACACGACTCTAGCGCCATCGCCAAAACTCGTGATTTCGGGCATTTCTGGCCGTTTTAGTGGGCTATGGTCCATGATTTTCGGGTCCCGGGAGGATTTCGATGCCCTGTGAACCCCGGTACACGACTCTAGCTGCATCCCACAACTCGTGATTTCAAGCATTTCTGGCCGTTTTCATGGGCTATAGTCCACGGTTTTTGGGTCCCAGAGGATTTCGATGCCCTGTGACCCCCTGTACACCACTCAAGGGATATCGTCAAAACTCCTGATTTCGGGCATTTCTTTCCGTTTTCGTGGGCTATAGTCCTTGGTTTTTGGGTCCCGGGAGGATTTAAACGACTCTAGCGGCATCGTCAAAACTCGGAATTTCGTGCATTTTTGTCCGTTTTCGTGGGCTACAGTCCACTTTTTTTGTTTCCCGGGAGTATTTCGATGCCCTGTGACCCATGATACACGACTCTAGCGGCATCGTCAAAACTTGTGATTTCGGGCATTTCTGGCTGTTTTCGTGGGTTATATAGTCCACGGTTTTCAGGTCCCGGGAGGATTTCGATGCCCTGTGACCCCGGGTACACGAATCTAGCGGCATCACCATTTCTGGCCGTTTTCATAGGCTACAGTCCACGGTTTTCGGGTCCCACGAGGATTTCGATGCCCTGTGTCCCCCGGTAAACGACTCTAGCGGCATCGTCAAAACTCGTGATTTTGGGCATTTCTGGCCGTTTTCGTGGGCTATAGTCCACAGTTTTCGAGTCCCGGGAGGATTTCGATGCCCCGTGAACTCCGGTACACGACTCTAGCGGCATCATCAAAACTCGTGATTTCGGGCATTTCTGGCCGTTTTCGTGGGCTATAGTCCACGGTTTTCGGGTCCTGGGATGATTTCGATGCCCTGAGACCCCCGGTAAACGACTCTAGCGGCATCGTCAAGACTCGTGATTTCGAGCTCTTCTGGCCGTTTTCGTGGGATATAGTCCACGGTTTTCGGGTCCCGAAAGGATTTCGATGCCATGTGACCCTCGGTACACGACTCAAGCGCCATCGCCAAAACTCGTGATTTCGGGCATTTCTGGCTGTTTTCGTGGGCTATGGTCTACGATTTTCGGGTCCCGGGAGGATTTCGATGCCCTGTGAACCCCGGTACATGAATCTAGCTGCATCGCCAAAACTCGTGATTTCGGGCATTTCTGGCCGTTTTCATGGGCTATAGTCCACGGTTTTCGGGTCCCGGGAGGATTTCGATGCCCTGAGACCCCCGGTAAGCGACTCTAGCGGCATCGTCAATACTCGTGATTTCGAGCATTTCTGGCCGTTTTCGTGGGCTATAGTCCACGATTTTTGGGTCCCAGAAGGATTTCGATGTCATGTGACCCCCGGTACACGACTCTAGCGCCATCGCCAAAACTCGTGATTTCGGGCATTTCTGGCCGTTTTAGTGGGCTATGGTCCATGATTTTCGGGTCCCGGGAGGATTTCGATGCCCTGTGAACCCCGGTACACGACTCTAGCTGCATCCCACAACTCGTGATTTCAAGCATTTCTGGCCGTTTTCATGGGCTATAGTCCACGGTTTTTGGGTCCCGGAGTATTTCGATGCCCTGTGACCCCCTGTACACCACTCAACGGATATCGTCAAAACTCGTGATTCCGGGCATTTCTGTACGTTTTCGTGGCCTATAGTCCTTGGTTTTTGGGTCCCGGGAGGATTTAAACGACTCGAGCGGCATCGTCAAAACTCGTAATTTCGGGCATTTTTTGGCCGTTTTCGTGGGCTACAGTCCACTTTTTTGTTTCCCGGGAGTATTTCGATGCCCTGTGACCCATGATACACGACTCTAGCGGCATCGTCAAAACTTGTGATTTCGGGCATTTCTGGCTGTTTTCGTGGGTTATGGTCCACGATTTTCTTGTCTCGGAAGGATTTCGATGCCATGTGACCCTCGGTACACGACTCTAGCGCCATCGCCAAAACTCGTGATTTCGGGCATTTCTAGCTGTTTTCGTGGGCTATGGTCTACGATTTTCGGGTCCCGGGAGGATTTCGATGCCCTGTGAACCCCGGTACACGACTCTAGCTGCATCGCCAAAACTCGTGATTTCGGGCATTTCTGGCTATTTTCATGGGCTATAGTCCACGGTTTTCGGGTCCCGGGAGGATTTCGATGCCCTGAGACCCCCGGTAAACGACTCTAGCGGCATCGTCAAGACTCGTGATTTCGAGCATTTCTAGCCGCTTTCGTGGGCTATTGTCCACGATTTTTGGGTCCCGAAAGGATTTCGATGTCATGTGACCCCCGGTACACAATAACTGGGACATCGTCCGAACTTGTCGATACGGCCATTTCTAGCCGTTTTCATGGGACATAGGTCACTGTTTTTGCCTTCGAGGATGATTTCAACGACTCATGACCCCCGGTACACGGTAATTGGGACGTTGTTAGAACTCGTCGATTCGGTAAGTTTTGGCCGTTTTCATGGCCTATAGGTCACTGTCTTTGGCTCCGGGGACGATTTCAACAACCCCTGACCCCCAATGCACGATAATTGGGATGTCGTCAGAACTCATTGATTCGGTCATTTATGGCCATTTTCATGGGCTATAGGTCATGTTTTTGGCTCCGGGGACGATTTCAACAACCCATGACACCCGGTACTCGATAATTGGGACATCGTCCGAACTCGTCGATTCGGTCATTTCTGGCCGTTTTCATGGGCCATAGGTCACTGTTTTTGCCTTCGAGGACAATTCCGACGACTCATGACCCCCGGTACACGGTAATTGGGAAGTCGTTAGAACTCGTCGATTCGGTCATTTTTGGCTGTTTTCATGGCCTATAGGTCGCTGTTTTTGGCTCTGGGGACGATTTCAACAACCCATGACCCCTGGTACACAACAAGTGGGACATCGTCCGAACTCGTCGATTCGGTCATTTCTAGCCATTTTCATGGGCCATAGGTCACTGTTTTTGCCTTCAAGGACGATTTCAACGGCTCACGACCCCCGGTACACGGTAATTGGGATGTCGTTAAAACTCGTCGATTCGGACATTTATGGCCGTTTTCATGGGCTATAGGTCACTGTTTTTGGCTAACGGCATCGTCAAAACTCGTGATTTTGTGCATTTCTGGCCGTTTTCGTGGGCTATAGTCCGCGGTTTTCGAGTCCCGGGAGGATTTCGATGCCCCGTGAACTCCGGTACACGACTCTAGCGGCATCGTCAACACTCGTGATTTCGGGCATTTCTGGCCGTTTTCGTGGGCTATAGTCCACGGTTTTCGGGTCCTGGGATGATTTCGATGCCCTAAGACCCCCGGTAAGCGACTCTAGCGGCATCGTCAATCTCGTGATTTCGAGCATTTCTGGCCGTTTTCGTGGGCTATAGTCCACGATTTTTGGGTCCCGGAAGGATTTCGATGTCATGTGACCCCCGGTACACGACTCTAGCGCCATCGCCAAAACTCGTGATTTCGAGCATTTCTGGCCGTTTTCGTGGGCTATAGTCCACGATTTTTGGGTCCCGGAAGGATTTCGATGCCCTGTGAACCCCGGTACATGACTCTAGCTGCATCCCAAAACTCGTGATTTCGAGCATTTCTGGCCGTTTTCATAGGCTATAGTCCACGGTTTTTGGGTCCCGGAGGATTTCGATGCCCTGTGACCCCCTGTACACCACTCAAGGGATATCGTCAAAACTCCTGATTTCGGGCATTTCTTTCCGTTTTCGTGGGCTATAGTCCTTGGTTTTTGGGTCCCGGGAGGATTTAAACGACTCTAGCGGCATCGTCAAAACTCGTAATTTCGGGCATTTCTGGCCGTTTTCGTGGGCTACAGTCCACGGTTTTTGTTTCCCGGGAGTATTTCGATGCCCTGTGACCCATGATACACGAGTCTAGCGGCATCGTCAAAACTTGTGTTTTCGGGCATTTCTGGCCGTTTTCGTGGGTTATATAGTCCACGGTTTTCAGGTCCCAGGAGGATTTCGATGCCCTGTGACCCCGGGTACACGAATCTGGCGGCATCACCATTTCTGGCCGTTTTCATAGGCTACAGTTCACGGTTTTCGGGTCCCGGGAGGATTTCGATGCCCTGTGACCCCCGGTACACGACACTAGCGGCATCGTCAAAACTCGTGATTTCGGGCATTTCTGGCCGTTTTCGTGGGCTATGGTTTACGGTTTTCAGGTCCTGGGAGGATTTCGATGCCCTGTGACCCCCGGTACACGACACTAGCGGCATCGTCAAAACTCGTGATTTCGGGCATTTCTGGCCGTTTTCGTGGGCTATAGTCCACGATTTTTGGGTCCCGGAAGGATTTCGATGTCATGTGACCCCCGGTACACGACTCTAGCGCCATCGCCAAAACTCGTGATTTCGGGCATTTCTGGCCGTTTTAGTGGGCTATGGTCCATGATTTTCGGGTCCCGGGAGGATTTCGATGCCCTGTGAACCCGGTACACGACTCTAGCTGCATCCCAAAACTCGTGATTTCAAGCATTTCTGGCCGTTTCATGGGGTATAATCCACGGTTTTTGGGTCCCGGAGGATTTCGATGCCTTGTGACCCCCTGTACACCACTCAAGGGATATCGTCAAAACTCCTGATTTCGGGCATTTCTTTCCGTTTTCGTGGGCTATAGTCCTTGGTTTTTGGGTCCCGGGAGGATTTAAACGACTCTAGCGGCATCGTCAAAACTCGTAATTTTGGGCATTTCTGGCCGTTTTCGTGGGCTACAGTCCACTTTTTTTGTTTCCCGGGAGTATTTTGATGCCCTGTGACCCATGATACACGACTCTAGCGGCATCATCAAAACTCGTGATTTCGGGCATGTGTGGCCGTTATCGTGTTCTATAGTCCACGGTTTTCGGATCCAGGGAGGATTTCGATGCCCTGTGACCCCGGGTACATGAATCTAGCGGCATCACCATTTCTGGCCGTTTTAATAGACTACAGTCCACGGTTTTTGGGTCCCACGAGGATTTCGATGCCCTGTGACCCCCGGTACACGACTCTAGCGGCATCGTCAAAACTCGTGATTTCGGGCATTTCTGGCCGTTTTCGTGGGCTATAGTTCACGGTTTTCGGGTCCTGGGATGATTTCGATGCCCTGAGACCCCCGGTAAACGACTCTAGCGGCATCGTCAAGACTCGTGATTTCGAGCTCTTCTGGCCGTTTTCGTGGGCTATAGTCCACGGTTTTCGGGTCCTGGGATGATTTCGATGCCCTGAGACCCCCGGTAAACGACTCTAGCGGCATCGTCAAGACTCGTGATTTCGAGCTCTTCTGGCCGTTTTCATAGGCTACAGTCCACGGTTTTCGGGTCCCACGAGGATTTCGATGCCCTGTGTCCCCCGGTAAACGACTCTAGCGGCGTCATCAGAACTCGTGATTTTGGGCATTTCTGGCCGTTTTCGTGGGCTATGGTCTACGATTTTCGGGTCCCGGGAGGATTTCGATGCCCTGTGAACCCCGGTACATGAATCTAGCTGCATCGCCAAAACTCGTGATTTCGGGCATTTCTGGCCGTTTTAATGGGCTATAGTCGACGGTTTTCGGGTCCCGGGAGGATTTCGATGCCCTGAGACCCCCGGTAAGCGACTCTAGCGGCATCGTCAATCTCGTGATTTCGAGCATTTCTGGCCGTTTTCGTGGGCTATAGTCCACGATTTTTGGGTCCCAGAAGGATTTCGATGTCATGTGACCCCCGGTACACGACTCTAGCGCCATCGCCAAAACTCGTGATTGCGGGCATTTCTGGCCATTTTAGTGGGCTATGGTCCATGATTTTCGGGTCCCGGGAGGATTTCGATGCCCTGTGAACCCCGGTACACGACTCTAGCTGCATCCCACAACTCGTGATTTCAAGCATTTCTGGCCGTTTTCATGGGCTATAGTCCACGGTTTTTGGGTCCCGGAGGATTTCGATGCCCAGTGACCCCCTGTACACCACTCAAGGGATATCGTCAAAACTCGTGATTTCGGGCATTTCTGTACGTTTTCGTGGGCTATAGTCCTTGGTTTTTGGGTCCCGGGAGGATTTAAACGACTCTAGCGGCATCGTCAAAACTCGTAATTTCGGGCATGTCTGGCCGTTTTCGTGGGCTACAGTCCACTTTTTTGTTTCCCGGGAGTATTTCGATGCCCTGTGACCCATGATACACGAGTCTAGCGGCATCGTCAAAACTTGTGATTTCGGGCATTTCTGGCTGTTTTCGTGGGTTATATAGTCCACGGTTTTCAGGTCCCGGGAGGATTTCGATGCCCTGTGACCCCGGGTACACGAATCTAGCGGCATCACCATTTCTGGCCGTTTTCATAGGCTACAGTCCACGGTTTTCGGGTCCCACGAGGATTTCGATGCCCTATGTCCCCCGGTACACGACTCTAGCGGCATCGTCAAAACTCGTGATTTTGGGCATTTCTGGCCGTTTTCGTGGGCTATAGTCCACGGTTTTCGAGTCCCGGGAGGATTTCGATGCCCCGTGACCCCCGGTACACGACACTAGCGGCATCATCAAAACTCGTGATTTCGGGCATTTCTGGCCGTTTTCGTGGGATATAGTCCACGGTTTTCGGGTCCCGGAAGGATTTCGATGCCATGTGACCCTCGGTACACAACTCAAGCGCCATCGCCAAAACTCGTGATTTTCGGGCATTTCTGGCTGTTTTCGTGGGCTATGGTCTACGATTTTCGGATCCAGGGAGGATTTCGATGCCCTGTGACCCCGGGTCCATGAATCTAGCGGCATCGCCAAAACTCGTGATTTCGGGCATTTCTGGCCGTTTTCGTGGGCTATAGTCCACGGTTTTCGGGTCCCGGGAGGATTTCGATGCCCTGAGACCCCCGGTAAGCGACTCTAGCGGCATCGTCAATACTCGTGATTTCGAGCATTTCTGGCCGTTTTCGTGGGCTATAGTCCACGATTTTTGGGTCCCAGAAGGATTTCGATGTCATGTGACCCCCGGTACACGACTCTAGCGGCATCGCCAAACTCGTGATTTCGGGCATTTCTGGCCGTTTTCGTGGGCTATGGTCCACGGTTTTTGGGTCCCGGGAGGATTTCGATGCCCTGTGACCCCCGGTACACGACACTAGCGGCATCATCAAAACTCGTGATTTCGGGCATTTCTGGCCGTTTTCGTGGGCTATAGTCCACGGTTTTCGGGTCCTGAGAGGATTTCGATGCCCTGAGACCCCCGGTAAACGACTCTAGCGGCATCGTCAAGACTCGTGATTTCGAGCTCTTCTGGCTGTTTTCGTGGGATATAGTCCACGGTTTTCGGGTCCCGAAAGGATTTCGATGCCATGTGACCCTCGGTACACGACTCAAGCGCCATCGCCAAAACTCGTGATTTCGGGCATTTCTGGCTGTTTTCGTGGGCTATGGTCTACGATTTTCGGATCCAGGGAGGATTTCGATGCCCTGTGACCCCGGGTCCATGAATCTAGCGGCATCGCCAAAACTCGTGATTTCGGGCATTTCTAGCCGTTTTCGTGGGCTATAGTTTACGGTTTTCGGGTCCCGGGAGGATTTCGATGCCCTGTGACCCCCGGTACACGACACTAGCGGCATCGTCAATCTCGTGATTTCGAGCATTTCTGGCCGTTTTCGTCGGCTATAGTCCACGATTTTTGGGTCCCAGAAGGATTTCGATGTCATGTGACCCCCGGTACACGACTCTAGCGCCATCGCCAAAACTCGTGATTTCGGGCATTTCTGGCCATTTTAGTGGGCTATGGTCCATGATTTTCGGGTCCCGGGAGGATTTCGATGCCCTGTGAACCCCGGTACACGACTCTAGCTGCATCCCAAAACTCGTGATTTCAAGCATTTCTGGCCGTTTTCATGGGCTATAGTCCACGGTTTTTGGGTCCCGGAGGATTTCGATGCCCTGTGACCCCCTGTACACCACTCAACGGATATCGTCAAAACTCGTGATTTCGGGCATTTCTGTACGTTTTCGTGGCCTATAGTCCTTGGTTTTTGGGTCCCGGGAGGATTTAAACGACTCTAGCGGCATCGTCAAAACTCGTAATTTCGGGCATTTTTTGGCCGTTTTCGTGGGCTACAGTCCACTTTTTTGTTTCCCGGGAGTATTTCGATGCCCTGTGACCCATGATACACGACTCTAGCGGCATCGTCAAAACTTGTGATTTCGGGCATTTCTGGCTGTTTTCGTGGGTTATATAGTCCACGGTTTTCGGGTCTCGGAAGGATTTCGATGCCATGTGACCCTCGGTACACGACTCTAGCGCCATCGCCAAAACTCGTGATTTCGAGCATTTCTGGCTGTTTTCGTGGGCTATGGTCTACGATTTTCGGGTCCCGGGAGGATTTCGAAGCCCTATGAACCCCGGTACACGACTCTAGCTGCATCGCCAAAACTCCTTATTTCGGGCATTTCTGGCTATTTTCATGGGCTATAGTCCACGGTTTTCGGGTCTCGGGAGGATTTCGATGCCCTGAGACCCCCGGTAAACGACTCTAGCGGCATCGTCAAGACTCATGATTTCGAGCATTTCTAGCCGCTTTCGTGGGCTATTGTCCACGATTTTTGGGTCCCGAAAGGATTTCGATGTCATGTGACCCCCGGTACACAATAACTGGGACATCGTCCGAACTCGTCGATACGGCCATTTCTAGCCGTTTTCATGGGACATAGGTCACTGTTTTTGCCTTCGAGGATGATTTCAACGACTCATGACCCCCGGTACACGGTAATTGGGACGTCGTTAGAACTCGTCGATTCGGTAAGTTTTGGCCGTTTTCATGGCCTATAGGTCACTGTCTTTGGCTCCGGGGACGATTTCAACAACCCATGACCCCCAATGCACGATAATTGGGATGTCATCAGAACTCATTGATTCGGTCATTTATGGCCATTTTCATGGGCTATAGGTCATGTTTTTGGCTCCGGGGACGATTTCAACAACCCATGACACCCGGTACTCGATAATTGGGACATCGTCCGAACTCGTCGATTCGGTCATTTCTGGCCGTTTTCATGGGCCATAGGTCACTGTTTTTGCCTTCGAGGACAATTCCGACGACTCATGACCCCCGGTACACGGTAATTGGGAAGTCGTTAGAACTCGTCGATTCGGTCATTTTTGGCCGTTTTCATGGCCTATAGGTCACTGTTTTTGGCTCCGGGGACGATTTCAACAACCCATGACCCCTGGTACACAACAAGTGGGACATCGTCCGAACTCGTCGATTCGGTCATTTCTAGCCATTTTCATGGGCCATAGGTCACTGTTTTTGCCTTCAAGGACGATTTCAACGGCTCATGACCCCCGATACACGGTAATTGGGATGTCGTTAAAACTCGTCGATTCGGACATTTATGGCCGTTTTCATGGGCTATAGGTCACTGTTTTTGGCTCCGGGGACGATTTCAACGACCCATGACCCCCGGTACACGATAATTGGGGCGTTGTTAGAACTCGTTGATTCGGTCATTTATGGCCGTTTTCATGGGCTATAGGTCACTGTTTTTGGCTCCGGGGACGATTTCAACAACCCATGACCCCCGGTACACAATTATTGGGCCATCGTCCGAATTCGTCGATTCGGTCATTTCTAGCTGTTTTCATGAGCCATAGGTCACTGTTTTTTGCCTTCGAGGATGATTTCAACGACTCATGACCCCCGGTACACGGTAATTGGGAGGTCATTAGAACTCCTCGATTCGGTAAGTTTTGTCCGTTTTCATGGCCTATAGGTCACTATTTTTTGGCTCCGGGGACGATTTCAACAACCCATGACCCCGGTACACGATAATTGGGACGTCGTTAGAACTCGTTCATTCGGTCATTTATGGCCGTTTTCATGGGCTATAGGTCAATATTTTGCCTTCGAGGACGATTTCAACGACTCATGACCCCCGGTACACGGTTATTTCGACGTCGTCGGAACTCATCGATTCGGTCATTTCTGGCCGTTTTCATGTGTATAGGTCATTGTTTTTGCCTTCGGGGACAATTTCAACAACCCATGACCCCCGGTGCATGATAATTGGGACGTCGTCAGAACTCGTTGATTCGGTCATTTATGGCTGTTTTCATGGCCTATAGGTCACTGTTTTTGGCTTCGGCGACGATTTCAACAACCCATGACCCCCGGTACACGATAATTGGGACGTCGTTAGAAATCGTTGATTCGGTCATTTATGGCCGTTTTCGTGGGCTATATGTCACTTTTTTGGCTCTGGGGACGATTTCAACAACCCATGACCCCCGGTACACAATAATTGGGACATTGTCCGAACTCGTCGATTCCGTCAGTTCTAGCCGTTTTCATGGGCCATAGGTCACTGTTTTTGCCTTCGAGGATGATTTCAACGACTCATGACCCCTGGTACATGGTAATTGGGACGTCGTTAGAACTCTTCGATTCGGTCATTTTTGGCCGTTTTCATGGCCTATAGGTCACTGTTTTTGGCTCCGCGGGACGATTTCAACAACCCATGACCCCCGGTACACGATATATTGGGACGTCGTTAGAAACTCGTTCATTCGGTCATTTATGGCCGTTTTCATGGGCTATAGGTCAATATTTTGCCTTCGAGGACGATTTCAACGACTCATGACCCCCGGTACATGGTTATTTCGACGTCGTCAGAACTCATCGATTCGGTCATTTATGGCCGTTTTCATGTGTATAGGTCATTGTTTTTGCCTTCGGGGACAATTTCAACAACCCATGACCCCCGGTGCATGATAATTGGGACGTCGTCAGAACTCGTTGATTCGGTCATTTATGGCTGTTTTCATGGCCTATAGGTCACTGTTTTTGGCTTCGGCGACGATTTCAACAACCCATGACCCCCGGTACACGATAATTGGGACGTCGTTAGAAATCGTTGATTCGGTCATTTATGGCCGTTTTCGTGGGCTATATGTCACTTTTTTGGCTCTGGGGACGATTTCAACAACCCATGACCCCCGGTACACAATAATTGGGACATCGTCCGAAACTCGTCGATTCCGTCAGTTCTAGCCGTTTTCATGGGCCATAGGTCACTGTTTTTGCCTTCGAGGATGATTTCAACGACTCATGACCCCTGGTACATGGTAATTGGGACATCGTTAGAACTCATCGATTCGGTCATTTTTGGCCGTTTTCATGGCCTATAGGTCACTGTTTTTGGCTCCGCGGGACGATTTCAACAACCCAGGACCCCCGGTACACGATAATTGGGACGTCGTTATAACTCATAGATTCGGTCATTTATGGCAGTTTTCATGGGCTATAGGTCACTGTTTTTACCTTTGGGGACGATTCTAACGACTCATGACCCCCCGGTATGTAGCGCCCCGACCCCAAAACTATACAGTAAAGCTTTGTGCAACAGACATAGCTATCCCATATAGTAGAGAGATCAAGACTTGTGGAACAACTGGCACATTGCATGACTCTACAACACAAAAACATATAGCAACTCATATAACGAGAAGTTTACAAATATTACACATCAAAAGGTCACAGACCAACAATTCATCAAGCGGAAGCGGGTAGTGTTGTCTAACAACAAGAAGCAAACATATGGCCTAAGAGGCCTACAATAAACATCACCCAAGCCAGCTTGTTCCACGGTCCCAAGCTGATACCTGGGAACCCCAGACTAGTAGTCGACGTCAACGAAGAACCCACCTAGCTGCTCGGTGTCCTCCTCCTCTTAAATACAAATATAAAGGCAGCAAAGAGAGACTGAGTACGATGTACTCGCAAGTTTAGTAGGGCGATATAGGCCCGATGCTGACGGAGGCTCTAAAGCTATATGTAGCTATTTTGCATAAAGCTAATTTTCATAAACAAGATATAATGACACTTGCACCGTCTACTCAGAATATTTTTCATAAAAGGGGTAAGAGAGTAACATTTCATCTTCGGTTCTCGGCGAACCTACTTGTAGCCAAACCACTCATCTCCACCAAAGCACTCCCTCGAATCACCCTCGAGGAAATGAACCTTTAACACAAGTTGATTATGCAACCTTTAGCTGCCATATCAATTAGGTTAATGTTATCTATGAGCTAATCCGCCTTTCCCAAGAGTTTGTCCATAACCGTGGACACGGCTTTTCGAAAAGATTTAACCCTGCAGGGGTGTACTATTTTACCCATTGGTACCGTCCGGCTCACATAATTGGCCCTCTTCCGGGGAAGGCCGGCGAGCGGGCGCGGTTAGACCTTTACAATGCATGAGGCTTACTCAAGGATCATCAGTGTGCGGAAGGACAGGTTCAGCGCTCCCAGCGCCCTGCCCCGCGGCCACATCCTAAACACCGACATCCTCGTTTCTTTTTCCACCCACACCACACACGCGCAAATGGAAATAGGAAACTAGAGGACCCTTGACAAGCCCCTCACAAATTATTCGGTCAGTAAGGCGCCCATACACCCACCAATGGAAGCACGCTCGGTTCTTGGTTCTAGCTAAAAGCACTCTCAGCCTAGGCGGCAAGAATGAGGCAAAACACCCTCCCCGAGGGCAACTCATCCAAACCTTTAGCAATTTAATTAAACATCACAATCATCCACCATGCCCGAATCATTCCATCGTCATCAATAATTATGGAATTTAATAACGGACATAACTTGTATTTCAACTAAGCATTTCTAAGCATGGCTAAGCATATAACCAACAATTATATTTTGTATCCGGCCAACACATCAACACTAGGGTTCATAGGTAGGGATACATGTGATTGGCTCGGGGAAAAACATGCAATCATAGGATTTTCTATATTTTGATCAAAAGAGACATTTGAATCGCATGCAATAATATGGTGGATAAAATAAGTTGATAAAATCATAGGATGCTAGAATGCCAAGAAGGTTAGGTTATCTCTTGCCTTGCTGCCGGGGCGTACGTGTAGTACGACTCGTCGGGGTAGGAGAGGGAACCCTCGACTCCGGAATCTATCGATACCCAAAGGAAATACAAAGAACACATAAATCACAAGAACACAAGTTGCAATGCTCAATCACATGATTACATGACAAGTTGATGCATTGATATTATCATTTAATTTATTTAACAAATCAAATGGAGTTCCAAATAATTAGTTCAATTATTTGGACACAACTCCATATTTATCTTAGTGACCACATTACTTATAAATCATCACATTATTAGAGAAGTGGCTCATTATGCATGAACATGACATGAATGGATAGGGTTGGTCACTCCGATCATTTCGGTACTTTATTTGTAATTTCGGAGCACCGATGAATAAATAGCAAATTAATTTAATAATTGAATTTAATTCATTTAATCAAAATATGAATAACATCGAATAATAATTTGTGATCATTATGTGATAAGTGCACAATTGGATAGCATTTGAAGTGTGGATCACATTGATATTTTATTCATAATTTTTGGATCAATATTTAATAAGTTATGAATTTCTCAAAAATCGGTATTATTTAACCCATTTAAGGGATTCTTAAATAAAAGCAAATTTATTTATTCAAAAGGGGTATGGAAATGTTACCAAATGAAAGGTGTTGTTTTTCTGAACACATTCATATTTAATTTGCAATTTTTGGAACATTATTTGAAAAGATATTAATTATTTGAAATTAATTAATTTCCAGATTTCACTGTTCGGGCCGGCCCACAGGTCGGCCCAGGCCGGTTTCAGGCCGGGATGGAGGCAGAGGAGGCCGGCCTCAGAGCCGGCCCAGACCGGGGCCAGGCCAGGCTCAAGCCAGAGGGAGCCGGCCTCGTGGCCGGCCCAGGCCGGGCGGTAGGCCGGGGTGTTACCCGAGCCAGCCGGCCTCAAGGCCGGCTCGGGCTGGTGCCTAGGCTGAGCACGAAGGCGTGCGGAACGGCGACGACCGGCGGCGACTGCGGGCAACGGCGAGAGCAAGAAGGGGAGCGGAAGGAGGAGCAGGGAAGAGAGGGGCTCACCCTCGATGCGTGCAGGGCTCGGAGCGGCTGGGGATGGCCGCCGGCGGCCGAATTGAGCTTGGCGGCGTCGGTCGGGTGCGGACGCTGCCAAGGACGCTGGCGACGATTAGAGCGTCCTTGGCTTGATTCCGGGCATCAGGAGGGAGAGGAGGAAGTGGCGAAGCTGATGGCGCCGTCGGATAGCTCCGGCGAAGCTTCGGGCGACGGAGATGCGGCGGCGCGCGCGGGCGGCTTCAGCCGAGCTCAGGAGAAGAAAAAGGAACGGGGAGCTAGGGAGGAGAGAGGAATAGGGGAGCATGGGGCAGCGGTGGCCCTCTTGACCACCAGGGCGGGGTCTGGCGACGCGCGGGGCGAGGGGGAGCGACGGGGTCGACCGGAGCAAGCGCGACATGGCGCCAGTGCGTCTCGGTCGCTACAGGGGAGGAGGAAGACGCTTTTCTGAAAAACCCCCTGGTTCCATTTCCTTCATTTGCAAAAAGGTCCAGCAGCCACTTGGGCGATTTAAAAGAGGCACTTACACATTTTTATAAATTATGCAAAAATTCACAAAGGTTCTAAATGACCATTAGGTTCTCCAAAAAAATTGAGGTGGCAAACAAAAATGTTTTGAGCAACATTTGTTCATAGTGTTTAGTTTAGGTCAAATTTGATAATTTCCAAAATATATTTATTTGGAGCACTTAGGCATTCCAAAAATAGTGAAAATATTTATGGAGGCTCATATTATAATAGTGAAACACCCCATTTTTTATTTGAATATTTTGGGGAAGTTTAGCTTGGTTCCAAAATTATAAATTGAATTGAACCAAAATGAAACCTCAATTNGAGGATTTCGATGCCCTGTTACCCACGGTACACGATTCTAGCGGCATCATCAAAACTCGTGATTTCGGGCATTTCTGGTCGTTTTCGTGGCCTATAGTCCATGATTTTTGGGTCCCGAGAGGATTTCGATGCCTTGTGTCCCCCGGTACCCGAATCTAGCAGCATCATCAAAACTCGTGTTTTCGGGCATTTCTGGCCGTTTTCGTAGGCTATATTCCACAATTTTTGGGTCCCGGAGGATTTCGATACCTTGTGACCCACGGTACACGACTCTAGCGGCATCGTCAAAACTCATGATTTCGGGAATTTGTGGTCGTTTTCGTGGGCTATAGTCCACGATTTTGGGTCCCGAGAGGATTTCGATGCCTTGTGACCCCCGGTACACGACTCTAGCGGCATCGTCAAAACTCATGATTTCGGGCATTTCTGGCTGTTTTCGTAGGCTATAGTCCACGACTTTTCGGGTCCCGGGAGGATTTCGATGCCCTGTGACACCCGCTACACGACTCTAGCGGCATCGTCAAAACTCATGATTTCGGTCATTTGTGGTCGTTTTCGTGGGCTATAGTCCACGATTTTTGGGTCCCGAGAGGATTTCGATGCCTTGTGACCCCCGGTACACGACTCTAGCGGCATCATCAAAACTCGTGATTTCGGGCATCTCTGGCCGTTTTCGTAGGCTATAGTTCACAATTTTTCGGTCCCGGGAGGATTTCGATGCCCTGTTACCCACGGTACACGATTCTAGCGGCATCATCAAAACTCGTGATTTCGGGCATTTCTGGTCGTTTTCGTGGCCTATAGTCCATGATTTTTGGGTCCCGAGAGGATTTCGATGCCTTGTGTCCCCCGGTACCCGACTCTAGCGGCATCATCAAAACTCGTGATTTCGGGAATTTCTGGCCGTTTTCGTGGGCTATAGTCCACAATTTTTGGGTCCCGGGAGAATTTCGATACCCTGTGACCCACGGTACTTGACTCTTGCGGCATCATCAAAACTCATGATTTCGGGCATTTCTGGCCGTTTTCATAGGCTATAGTCCACGATTTTTGGTCCCGAGAGGATTCCGATGCCTTGTGACCCCCGGTACACGACTCTAGCGGCATCATCAAAAGTCGTGATTCGGGCATTTCTGGCCGTTTTCGTAGGCTATAGTTCATAATTTTTGGGTCCCGGCAGGATTTCGATGCCCTGTGACACTCGGTACACGACTCTAGCGGCATCATCAAAACTCGTGATTTCGGGCATTTCTTGTCGTTTTCGTGGGCTATAGTCCATGATTTTTGGGTCTCGAGAGGATTTCGATGCCTTGTGACCCCCGGTACACGACTCTAGCGGCATCATCAAAACTCATGATTTCGGGCATTTCTGGCCGTTTTCGTTGGCTATAGTCCACAATTTTTGGGTCCCGGGAGGATTTGGATACCCTGTGACCCACGGTACACGACTCTAGCGGTATTGTCAAAACTCGTGATTTTGGACATTTCTGGCCGTTTTCGTGGGCTATAGTCCATGACTTTCGGGTCTCGGGAGGATTTCGATGCCCTGTGACCCACGCTGCACGACTCTAGCGGCATCGTCAAAAATCGTGATTTTGGGAATTTTCCGGCCGTTTTCGCGGGCTATAGTCCACGACTTTCGGGTCCCGGGAGGATTTCGATGCCCTGTGACCCCCGCTACACGACTCTAGCGGCATCATCAAAACTCGTGATTTTGGGCATTTCTGGCCGTTTTCGTGGGCTATAGTCCACAATTTTTGGGTCCCGGGAGGATTTCGATGCCCTGTGACCCACGGTACATGAATCTAGCGGCATCATCAAAACTTGTGATTTCAGTCATTTCTGGCCGTTTTCGTGGGCTATAGTCCATGATTTTTGGGTCCCGAGAGGATTTCGATGCCTTGTGTCCCCCGGTACCCGACTCTAGCAGCATCATCAAAACTCGTGTTTTCGGGCATTTCTGGCCGTTTTCGTAGGCTATATTCCACAATTTTTGGGTCCCGGGAGGATTTCGATACCTTGTGACCCACGGTACACGACTCTAGCGGCATCGTCAAAACTCATGATTTCGGGCATTTGTGGTCGTTTTCGTGGGCTATAGTCCACGATTTTTGGGTCCCGAGAGGATTTCGATGCCTTGTGACCCCCGGTACACGACTCTAGCGGCATCATCAAAACTCGTGATTTCGGGCATCTCTGGCCGTTTTCGTAGGCTATAGTTCACAATTTTTCGGTCCCGGGAGGATTTCGATGCCCTGTTACCCACGGTACACGATTCTAGCGGCATCATCAAAACTCGTGATTTCGGGCATTTCTGGTCGTTTTCGTGGCCTATAGTCCATGATTTTTGGGTCCCGAGAGGATTTCGATGCCTTGTGTCCCCCGGTACCCGACTTGAGCGGCATCATCAAAACTCGTGATTTCGGGAATTTCTGGCCGTTTTCGTGGGCTATAGTCCACAATTTTTGGGTCCCGGGAGAATTTCGATACCCTGTGACCCACGGTACTTGACTCTTGCGGCATCATCAAAACTCATGATTTCGGGCATTTCTGGCCGTTTTCATAGGCTATAGTCCACATTTTTTGGTCCCGAGAGGATTCCGATGCCTTGTGACCCCCGGTACACGACTCTAGCGGCATCATCAAAAGTCGTGATTTCTGGCCGTTTTCGTAGGCTATAGTTCATAATTTTTGGGTCCCGGCAGGATTTCGATGCCCTGTGACACTCGGTACACGACTCTAGCGGCATCATCAAAACTCGTGATTTCGGGCATTTCTTGTCGTTTTCGTGGGCTATAGTCCATGATTTTTGGGTCTCGAGAGGATTTCGATGCCTTGTGACCCCCGGTACACGACTCTAGCGGCATCATCAAAACTCATGATTTCGGGCATTTCTGGCCGTTTTCGTTGGCTATAGTCCACAATTTTTGGGTCCCGGGAGGATTTGGATACCCTGTGACCCACGGTACACGACTCTAGCGGTATTGTCAAAACTCGTGATTTTGGACATTTCTGGCCGTTTTCGTGGGCTATAGTCCATGACTTTCGGGTCTCGGGAGGATTTCGATGCCCTGTGACCCACGCTGCACGACTCTAGCGGCATCGTCAAAAATCGTGATTTTGGGAATTTTCCGGCCGTTTTCGCGGGCTATAGTCCACGACTTTCGGGTCCCGGGAGGATTTCGATGCCCTGTGACCCCCGCTACACGACTCTAGCGGCATCATCAAAACTCGTGATTTTGGGCATTTCTGGCCGTTTTCGTGGGCTATAGTCCACATTTTTGGGTCCCGGGAGGATTTCGATGCCCTGTGACCCACGGTACATGAATCTAGCGGCATCATCAAAACTTGTGATTTCAGTCATTTCTGGCCGTTTTCGTGGGCTATAGTCCATGATTTTTGGGTCCCGAGAGGATTTCGATGCCTTGTGTCCCCCGGTACCCGACTCTAGCAGCATCATCAAAACTCGTGTTTTCGGGCATTTCTGGCCGTTTTCGTAGGCTATATTCCACAATTTTTGGGTCCCGGGAGGATTTCGATACCTTGTGACCCACGGTACACGACTCTAGCGGCATCGTCAAAACTCATGATTTCGAGCATTTGTGGTCGTTTTCGTGGGCTATAGTCCACGATTTTTGGGTCCCGAGAGGATTTCGATGCCTTGTGACCCCCGGTACACGACTCTAGCGGCATCATCAAAACTCGTGATTTCGGGCATCTCTGGCCGTTTTCGTAGGCCATAGTTCACAATTTTTCGTTCCCGGGAGGATTTCGATGCCCTGTTACCCACAGGTACACGATTCTAGCGGCATCATCAAAACTCGTGATTTCGGGCATTTCTGGTCGTTTTCGTGGCCTATAGTCCATGATTTTTGGGTCCCGAGAGGATTTCGATGCCTTGTGTCCCCCGGTACCCGACTTGAGCGGCATCATCAAAACTCGTGATTTCGGGAATTTCTGGCCGTTTTCGTGGGCTATAGTCCACAATTTTTGGGTCCCGGGAGAATTTCGATACCCTGTGACCCACGGTACTTGACTCTTGCGGCATCATCAAAACTCATGATTTCGGGCATTTCTGGCCGTTTTCATAGGCTATAGTCCACATTTTTTGGTCCCGAGAGGATTCCGATGCCTTGTGACCCCCGGTACACGACTCTAGCGGCATCATCAAAAGTCGTGATTTCTGGCCGTTTTCGTAGGCTATAGTTCATAATTTTTGGGTCCCGGCAGGATTTCGATGCCCTGTGACACTCGGTACACGACTCTAGCGGCATCATCAAAACTCGTGATTTCGGGCATTTCTTGTCGTTTTCGTGGGCTATAGTCCATGATTTTTGGGTCACGAGAGGATTTCGATGCCTTGTGACCCCCGGTACACGACTCTAGCGGCATCATCAAAACTCATGATTTCGGGCATTTCTGGCCGTTTTCGTTGGCTATAGTCCACAATTTTTGGGTCCCGGGAGGATTTGGATACCCTGTGACCCACGGTACACGACTCTAGCGGTATTGTCAAAACTCGTGATTTTGGACATTTCTGGCTGTTTTCGTGGGCTATAGTCCATGACTTTCGGGTCTCGGGAGGATTTCGATGCCCTGTGACCCGCGCTGCACGACTCTAGCGGCATCGTCAAAAATCGTGATTTTGGGAATTTTCCGGCCGTTTTCGCGGGCTATAGTCCACGACTTTCGGGTCCCGGGAGGATTTCGATGCCCTGTGACCCCCGCTACACGACTCTAGCGGCATCATCAAAACTCGTGATTTTGGGCATTTCTGGCCGTTTTCGTGGGCTATAGTCCACATTTTTGGGTCCCGGGAGGATTTCGATGCCCTGTGACCCACGGTACATGAATCTAGCGGCATCATCAAAACTTGTGATTTCAGTCATTTCTGGCCGTTTTCGTGGGCTATAGTCCATGATTTTTGGGTCCCGAGAGGATTTCGATGCCTTGTGTCCCCCGGTACCCGACTCTAGCAGCATCATCAAAACTCGTGTTTTCGGGCATTTCTGGCCGTTTTCGTAGGCTATATTCCACAATTTTTGGGTCCCGGGAGGATTTCGATACCTTGTGACCCACGGTACACGACTCTAGCGGCATCGTCAAAACTCATGATTTCGAGCATTTGTGGTCGTTTTCGTGGGCTATAGTCCACGATTTTTGGGTCCCGAGAGGATTTCGATGCCTTGTGACCCCCGGTACACGACTCTAGCGGCATCATCAAAACTCGTGATTTCGGGCATCTCTGGCCGTTTTCGTAGGCCATAGTTCACAATTTTTCGTTCCCGGGAGGATTTCGATGCCCTGTTACCCACAGTACACGATTCTAGCGGCATCATCAAAACTCGTGATTTCGGGCATTTCTGGTCGTTTTCGTGGCCTATAGTCCATGATTTTTGGGTCCCGAGAGGATTTCGATGCCTTGTGTCCCCCGGTACCCGACTTGAGCGGCATCATCAAAACTCGTGATTTCGGGAATTTCTGGCCGTTTTCGTGGGCTATAGTCCACAATTTTTGGGTCCCGGGAGAATTTCGATACCCTGTGACCCACGGTACTTGACTCTTGCGGCATCATCAAAACTCATGATTTCGGGCATTTCTGGCCGTTTTCATAGGCTATAGTCCACATTTTTTGGTCCCGAGAGGATTCCGATGCCTTGTGACCCCCGGTACACGACTCTAGCGGCATCATCAAAAGTCGTGATTTCTGGCCGTTTTCGTAGGCTATAGTTCATAATTTTTGGGTCCCGGCAGGATTTCGATGCCCTGTGACACTCGGTACACGACTCTAGCGGTGTAATACCCCAGCATTTAGGACCTAGCTAAGGGTAGAAATATGAATTTGTGCATCTGCATGCATGTATCTGAAAACCTGAATAAATTTTTCGCAAAATAAAACCCTGGAGTGATTAGAGTTCAATCACCTTAATGAATTAGGGTTTAGCTCAATTCAGGTGAATGTGGTGAATCTCTACATGACCTCCAGGCATTTTCTGGTTGCGGGAATGCAGATCTAATTGGAGTACGCAAATAATTTTGTTTTGGAAAATCTAATATAAATGATTAATAGAGTTATAAATATCTATACAATTAAGTATACAACTCATAAGTAAATACCTGATTAAAATTGTGTTAAAACCTATCTTAATCCAAAGAGATATTAAGACCAAGTAATTAATATAACTGGTTGAGTTTAGTAAAGCTTCGCGTTTACATAGCCTCAACCATAAAGGTAATGCAAATGCTTAAGTAATCCTATCTTACTAATCTAAACTTGGTCTTCTTATCTGATCTTAGCTTCTTATCTCCAAATCTTCTCCAACTCATTTCCTGCAAGGCAAAGCTAAATAAGAAAGAAACTTGGGGTGAAGTTAAAGGCTTTGTGTTATATAGAAGTAGTTTGGTAACAAGCTATGCAACCTTGTTAACAGATTTCTTTTGTATGCATTAAAGCAATTAAATTTCAAGTAAGAGTTTACCTGGTCAGATGGAGAGTGTTCTTTGATTTAAATGTTTGCCTTCACTACAAGAGTGAGGCAATATAATTCTGGAGCTTAACTAATGTATGTTTGGATCTTGCCCTTATATCCAATCTTTGGCTAGAGAGATCAGCATTGCTTCAAAGGAGACAAGAGATTATGGAGCAAACTTGGATCATCTCAAGTCAAGCAGGCAACAAGAATAGGAGCAACATTTGGTGCATTCAAGAGAAGGGACAAAAGGCAGCATTGACTCTTTTATCAAGAAATCAAGTTATCAATCTCTTAATCTAAAGCTGCAGAAGAGAAAGGCCTCAAGTCATCAATAATTAATTGTTTATCACCATCTTTGTAATGCAAAGCCATATCTTATAAAAGCCACAAGTCTTTAGTATCTTAAGTGCTTAAATAAAATCTTAATGGTTATATTTTAAAACCATCTCCAACACATTTGTGCAAGTAATAATCTCATGAGAATCAAGATCAATAAATCTATAATACCCTTTCTACTTCACTTCTTCTCAACAAATTAATGTTATAATTTTTGTTAAAGGGTCCTCAAGAGAGTTTATTTTACAACCCAAATGGCTAAAACTTCTCTCTATTTTAAATTGTAACTTAGGTGTTTCAAAAATTCAATATAAAAATATGTGGAGCTTCTCTATAATATTAGAAGCCTACATAAATTTTCCCTCTATTTTTGGAGCTTCTTAAGTGCTCTAATTAAATTACTAAAGTTCCTGCTTTAAAGTTTCAGTAATTACAGAAAGGCCCAGGGGGTTATTTGCAAAATTCCCTTTTCTTTTCCCTTTCTTCTTCTTCCTCCGGCCAGAAGGATGCCGCCGTGCCACCTCCTCCTTGTCTCCCTGCTTGAGGGGATAAGACCCCGGGGAGACGTCCCCATCTCACTCTCCTCCTCACCCCCTCGCCCTCTCTCTTTCTTCCTCTCTCTGGCAGCAGCGAGCTCGCAAACCCTAACCCTAATCCGCTCGGTCGCCGACGCCCTTCCACATCGCCGGCGAACGGTGGAGCTCCTCGGCCGGAGACCTTGTCCATCGTCTTCGCCTCGTCGTCCTCTATGCGGTGGTGCCTAGCGCGCGTGCTGGGAGGGACGAAGACCGTGGAACGCGTCCGGCGACCCGAGCAGCCGCCGTCGACGTCGACCACGATTCCGTCGCCGCCGTAGCTTCTCCGACGCCTGAACCTTGTCCATCAGCCTCAGGGTGAGATCCTCCTTCGATTGCCCCACTTCACCGTGTCGATTTCATCTTCTGTCTTAGTTCCGTCGTCGGCCGCATGTTGCCGCCGCCGTGCGCCATGTCCGCCGTCGCTCCGGCGACCATTATCAGGCGGCGCTGCCACCCGTCGATCCGCCTCGGTCACGCGCGTCCAACGCACGTAGCCACGCCCTCTGGAGCGGTCGGAATCGACCGGAATTTGATCGACTTCCCTGCTGTTCCCCGTGCTGACGTCACATGACGTCAGCCAGTTTTAATCTTTTCCAAAAAATGATAAATCCCTGACATGTGGGACCCCTCTAGCAGATATTTAAATAAATTCTAGAAATTCCAGAAAATGTTTACCATTTGTAAATTCTATAACTTTTGGTTTGTAATTTAGAAAATATAATTAATATACCAAAATTCTTAGAAAAGTGAAACCTATTTAAATATACCAAATTCATTCTTAATTTTGCAATTAAAATTAAAAGTTGTTTAGAACTACTAAAATGCCACTTAAACATCACCTAAAATTTTGAAATCCAAATAAATTCCTAAAATTAAATAAAAATAGGTTTTCAACTCCAAATTCTATAAGTATTTCAAATATGATTTTTATTTAATTTATTGAAAAGGTTTTCTTGAATGAAAAATACTAAGATCCATAAATGGATATGATTTCAATTATTTTAAAATAAATTATTTGAAAAGTATTTTCTTATGTAATTAATTCAAAGGTAGTAAGTGGAATTGTCTTGTTCTAGCTTCTAAAACAACTAGATTTTTTTTAAAGAAAATAAATTTGAAAAATAAGTTCAAAACATAAAATTTGAACTCAAATACCTGTATGTAAATGGCTGTCCTGTTACTCATCCTAGGTAAAACACACAAAAAGGATTTCATTTGAAAATCTTTCACTCTAGTGTTATTACTTTTTGAAAGTAATTAGATAAAATAAAGTTATGTTATAAATGCAATTCTTAATTGAAGCATCACTTTGTTAATCATAACAAACACTTAAGTCTGAATTTTATAACAACTCAAAGTGTTTCACCGTTAACAAAATAATCAACAATGCGTAGTGCCTTCTTGTGAGCTTGGGTATTTTGGGTTATTTCGCCATGCGTCTCATATATATGCATAATAGCATGTTGCAAGTGTTTCTAGTAGTCCTTACCCGGACTACTTGGCCATTTTCAGATCTCCGGGTTCTGACGAAACCCTAGAACCCCGAAGGGCATGAACTGCTACCTCTGCCACAGGCAAGTTCATCACTTGCTCATACCTTTTGAAATATTTGTTAAGAAACTATTTTCAAAACCCTACTATACTACCACCTACTCAAAGAAAGCATAAAGCTATTTTCAGAATAACCTGACTATTGGTTGTCTACCTATTAGGTGGTAACCTACTATGGAGGGCAGGTGGGACCATGGTAAGAAGAATTGGTCCGGAGGTCCCACTTGCACGGGAAAGTATTACCGAGGATTAATAACAAATGCCGTCATAATGATTGCGCCGTAAAGACGCGTTAACCATAAGACCTGGAATGGGACGGGAAATGCCATCTGTACTTCTCCCGGATGCATGTCAACGGGCTGCCAGTGCCGTAGGCTGTAGGTCTTGCGGGACTACATGCACATGGGTGGGATCCCTTAAGTCCCATGGCGACTGGGGTCTAGGATGGTCTGCAAGGAGAGCCTAGGTGTCTACCGTGAGGGGTAGAGCATCAGGGGTGTACTCGCTATGCATGAATTGGGTGGGCATGCGTTGTGTGGAGAGGTACAGTGAATGACTTGGATCAAAAACTGGGCCCCACACCAAAGAGAGTGTGGACGGGAAAGATCGCCCGGTTGTGCAACAAAGTCTTGATCTCTTATGGGTAAAGTAACGCACCTCTGCAGAGTGTAAAGAATGGTAACATGTTACTCCCTGTTCCGGGAAGGAGCTGCGAACGCTGCAGGAAAGGAACTCCATGAAAGTTCTAGCCTGTGAAGGATGACGAGCATAGTCTTCAGAAATAAAAGCAACCTCTTGAAGAAATGTTTTACAAAAACCTTGCATTAAGCTTAAGGCTCCCTGGAGTTTAAAAGCTGTAGCTAGTGCATCAAACTTTCCACCTTACATAATGGATTTGCTGGGTAACGCTGGTTACTCACCCTTGCCCTTTGACCCCCTGCTTAGAATCTTGGAGCCATCAAAGAAGTTGACGGTGGTCCATCACAATAACGAGATCTTCATCAAGGAGTCAACCTATACTGCACCAACTGAAGAACGACGACAACTATGACGTCACAGAAGCAATGAAAATGATGACGAGGTGATCACGCTATCAATGGAGGAGAACACGCTTTTTGGAAAGACGAGTACAATCTTGGACAAAAGAATTTCAGATTTATTAGAACAAGGCTGTGACAACAGCAGTAGTGAATTAGGAGCTTAGAGCTAGAATTAATCTCCAGCTTAGTGCTACGTATTGGATCTTTTCTGGATTTCTTTTGCACTAGAGTATCCTCTATGTATCGAGGAAATTCTCGAAGTGTTGTTTTGAATAGTGTTATAATCCTATAGTGTTACCTTGGACCTGCTATGTTTCTGTTGTACCACTCTGCAGGATGTAATATTCATGGATAGGTCCTTCTGTGAGTATTATGTCAACGACTTGCACACTACACCATGCAGTGGTGTGCTGGGTCACCGCAAGCGGCATCATCAAAACTCGTGATTTCGGGCATTTCTTGTCGTTTTCGTGGGCTATAGTCCATGATTTTTGGGTCTCGAGAGGATTTCGATGCCTTGTGACCCCCGGTACACGACTCTAGCGGCATCATCAAAACTCATGATTTCGGGCATTTCTGGCCGTTTTCGCTGGCTATAGTCCACAATTTTTGGGTCCCGGGAGGATTTGGATACCCTGTGACCCACGGTACACGACTCTAGCGGTATTGTCAAAACTCGTGATTTTGGACATTTCTGGCCGTTTTCGTGGGCTATAGTCCATGACTTTCGGGTCTCGGGAGGATTTCGATGCCCTGTGACCCACGCTGCACGACTCTAGCGGCATCGTCAAAAATCGTGATTTTGGGAATTTTCCGACCGTTTTCGCGGGCTATAGTCCACGACTTTCGGGTCCCGGGAGGATTTCGATGCCCTGTGACCCCCGCTACACGACTCTAGCGGCATCATCAAAACTCGTGATTTCGGGCATTTCTGGCCGTTTTCGTGGTCTATAGTCCACGATTTTTGGGTCCTGGGAGGATTTCGATGCCCTGTGACCCATGGTACATGAATCTAGCGGCATCATCAAAACTCGTGATTTCAGTCATTTCTGGCCGTTTTCGTGGGCTATAGTCCATGATTTTTGGGTCCCGAGAGGATTTCGATGCCTTGTGTCCCCCGGTACCCGACTCTAGCAGCATCATCAAAACTCGTGTTTTCGTGCATTTCTGGCCGTTTTCGTAGGCTATATTCCACAATTTTTGGGTCCCGGGAGGATTTCGATACCTTGTGACCCACGGTGCACGACTCTAGCGGCATCGTCAAAACTCATGATTTCGGGCATTTGTGGTCGTTTTCGTGGGCTATAGTCCACGATTTTTGGGTCCCGAGAGGATTTCGATGCCTTGTGACCCCCGGTACACGACTCTAGCGGCATCATCAAAACTCGTGATTTTGGGCATCTCTGGCCGTTTTCGTAGGCTATAGTTCACAATTTTTCGGTCCCGGGAGGATTTCGATGCCCTGTTACCCACGGTACACGATTCTAGCGGCATCATCAAAACTCGTGATTTCGGGCATTTCTGGTCGTTTTCATGGCCTACAGTCCATGATTTTTGGGTCCCGAGAGGATTTCGATGCCTTGTGTCCCCCGGTACCCGTCTCTAGCGGCATCATCAAAACTCGTGATTTCGGGCATCTCTGGCCGTTTTCGTAGGCTATAGTTCACAATTTTTCGGTCCCGGGAGGATTTCGATGCCCTGTTACCCACGGTACACGATTCTAGCGGCATCATCAAAACTCATGATTTCGGGCATTTCTGGTCGTTTTCGCGGCCTATAGTCCATGATTTTTGGGTCCCGAGAGGATTTCGATGCCTTGTGTCCCCCGGTACCCGAATCTAGCAGCATCATCAAAACTCGTGTTTTCGGGCATTTCTGGCCGTTTTCGTAGGCTATATTCCACAATTTTTGGGTCCCGGGAGGATTTCGATACCTTGTGACCCACGGTACACGACTCTAGCGGCATCGTCAAAACTCATGATTTCGGTCATTTGTGGTCGTTTTCATGGGCTATAGTCCACGATTTTTGGGTCCCGAGAGGATTTCGATGCCTTGTGACCCCGAGTACACGACTCTAGCGGCATCATCAAAACTCGTGATTTCGGGCATTTCTGGCCGTTTTCGTAGGCTATAGTTCACAATTTTTGGGTCCCGGCAGGATTTCGATGCCCTGTGACACTCAGTACACGACTCTAGCGGCATCATCAAAACTCGTGATTTCGGGCATTTCTTGTCGTTTTCGTGGGCTATAGTCCACGATTTTTGGGTCCCGAGAGGATTTCGATGCCTTGTGACCCCCGGTACACGACTCTAGCGGCATCGTCAAAACTCATGATTTCGGGCATTTCTGGCTGTTTTCGTAGGCTATAGTCCACGACTTTCGGGTCCCGGGAGGATTTCGATGCCCTGTGACCCCCGCTACACGACTCTAGCGGCATCGTCAAAACTCATGATTTCGGTCATTTGTGGTCGTTTTCTTGGGCTATAGTCCACGATTTTTGGGTCCCGAGAGGATTTCGATGCCTTGTGACCCCGAGTACACGACTCTAGCGGCATCATCAAAACTCGTGATTTCGGGCATCTCTGGCCGTTTTCGTAGGCTATAGTTCACAATTTTTCGGTCCCGGGAGGATTTCGATGCCCTGTTACCCACGGTACACGATTCTAGCGGCATCATCAAAACTCGTGATTTCGGGCATTTCTGGTCGTTTTCGTGGCCTATAGTCCATGATTTTTGGGTCCCGAGAGGATTTCGATGCCTTGTGTCCCCCGGTACCCGACTCGAGCGGCATCATCAAAACTCGTGATTTCGGGAATTTCTGGCCGTTTTCGTGGGCTATAGTCCACAATTTTTGGGTCCCGGGAGAATTTCGATACCCTGTGACCCACGGTACTTGACTCTTGCGGCATCATCAAAACTCATGATTTCGGGCATTTCTGGCCGTTTTCATAGGCTATAGTCCACATTTTTTGGTCCCGAGAGGATTCCGATGCCTTGTGACCCCCGGTACACGACTCTAGCGGCATCATCAAAAGTCGTGATTTCGGGCATTTCTGGCCGTTTTCGTAGGCTATAGTTCATAATTTTTGGGTCCCGGCAGGATTTCGATGCCCTGTGACACTCGGTACACGACTCTAGCGGCATCATCAAAACTCGTGATTTCGGGCATTTCTTGTCGTTTTCGTGGGCTATAGTCCACGATTTTTGGGTCCCGAGAGGATTTCGATGCCTTGTGACCCCCGGTACACGACTCTAGCGGCATCATCAAAACTCGTGATTTTGGGCATCTCTGGCCGTTTTCGTAGGCTATAGTTCACAATTTTTCGGTCCCGGGAGGATTTCGATGCCCTGTTACCCACGGTACACGACTTCTAGCGGCATCATCAAAACTCGTGATTTCGGGCATTTCTGGTCGTTTTCGTGGCCTACAGTCCATGATTTTTGGGTCCCGAGAGGATTTCGATGCCTTGTGTCCCCCGGTACCCGTCTCTAGCGGCATCATCAAAACTCGTGATTTCGGGCATCTCTGGCCGTTTTCGTAGGCTATAGTTCACAATTTTTCGGTCCCGGGAGGATTTCGATGCCCTGTTACCCACGGTACACGATTCTAGCGGCATCATCAAAACTCATGATTTCGGGCATTTCTGGTCGTTTTCGCGGCCTATAGTCCATGATTTTTGGGTCCCGAGAGGATTTCGATGCCTTGTGTCCCCCGGTACCCGAATCTAGCAGCATCATCAAAACTCGTGTTTTCGGGCATTTCTGGCCGTTTTCGTAGGCTATATTCCACAATTTTTGGGTCCCGGGAGGATTTCGATACCTTGTGACCCACGGTACACGACTCTAGCGGCATCGTCAAAACTCATGATTTCGGGAATTTGTGGTCGTTTTCGTGGGCTATAGTCCACGATTTTTGGGTCCCGAGAGGATTTCGATGCCTTGTGACCCCCGGTACACGACTCTAGCGGCATCGTCAAAACTCATGATTTCGGGCATTTCTGGCTGTTTTCGTAGGCTATAGTCCACGACTTTCGGGTCCCGGGAGGATTTCGATGCCCTGTGACCCCCGCTACACGACTCTAGCGGCATCGTCAAAACTCATGATTTCGGTCATTTGTGGTCGTTTTCATGGGCTATAGTCCACGATTTTTGGGTCCCGAGAGGATTTCGATGCCTTGTGTCCCCGGGTACACGACTCTAGCGGCATCATCAAAACTCGTGATTTCGGGCATTTCTGGCCGTTTTCGTAGGCTATAGTCCACAATTTTTGGGTCCCGGGAGGATTTCGATACCCTGTGACCCACGGTACACGACTCTAGCGGCATCGTCAAAACTCGTGATTTTGGACATTTCTGGCCGTTTTCGTGGGCTATAGTCCACGACTTTTGGGTCTCGGGAGGATTTCAATGCCCTGTGACCCACGGTGCACGACTCTAACGGCATCGTCAAAAATCGTGATTTCGGGCATTTCCGGCCGTTTTCGTGGGCTATAGTCCACGACTTTCGGGTCCCGGGAGGATTTCGATGCCCTGTGACCCCCGGTACACGACTCTAGCGGCATCATCAAAACTCGTGATTTCGGGCATTTCTGGCCGTTTTCGTGGGCCATAGTCCACAGTTTTTGGGTCCCAGGAGGATTTCGATGCCCTGTGACCCCCGATACATGACTAGCGGCATCTTCAAAACTCGTGATTTCGGGCATTTCTGGCAGTTTTCGTGGGCTATAGTCCATGGTTTTTGGGTCCCGGGAGGATTTTGATACCCTGTGACCCACGGTAGTTGACTCTTGCGGCATCATCAAAACTCGTGATTTCGGGCATTTCTGGCCGTTTTCATAGGCTATAGTCCTCATTTTTTTGGTCCCGAGAGGATTCCGATCCCATGTGACCCCCGGTACACGACTCTAGCGACATCATCAAAAGTCGTGATTTCGGGCATTTCTGGCCGTTTTCGTAGGCTATAGTTCATAATTTTTGGGTCCCGGGAGGATTTCGATGCCCTGTGACACTCGGTACACGACTCTAGCGGCATCATCAAAACTCGTGATTTCGGGCATTTCTTGTCGTTTTCGTGGGCTATAGTCCATGATTTTTGGGTCTCGAGAGGATTCCGATGCCTTGTGACCCCCGGTACACGACTCTAGCGGCATCATCAAAACTCATGATTTCGGGCATTTCTGGCCGTTTTCGTTGGCTATAGTCCACAATTTTTGGGTCCCGGGAGGATTTGGATACCCTGTGACCCACGGTACACGACTCTAGCGGTATCGTCAAAACTCATGATTTTGGACATTTCTGGCCGTTTGCGTGGGCTATAGTCCACGATTTTTGGGTCCCGAGAGGATTTCGATGCCTTGTGACCCCCGGTACACGACTCTAGCGGCATCATCAAAACTCGTGATTTCGGGCATCTCTGGCCGTTTTCGTAGGCTATAGTTCACAATTTTTCGGTCCCGGGAGGATTTCGATGCCCTGTTACCCACGGTACACGATTCTAGCGGCATCATCAAAACTCGTGATTTCGGGCATTTCTGGTCGTTTTCGTGGCCTACAGTCCATGATTTTTGGGTCCCGAGAGGATTTCGATGCCTTAGAGTACAGACAATTTCGAGACAACGCGTCGAAACGCGTCGCGCGAAAAGGGAGTTCTTTCATGGACTGCCAAATAATGGACCGGTGTTCACTAAAACGGCCATAACTTTGTCATACGGAGCCCGTTTTTCACCCACAAGTACACAAAATGCTTGCAACGAGCGTGCGAATCCAAAAAATACTCCCCGCTTGCTCCCAGAGCCATTGGGGACCCTCAAATTCAGCCTCTAAGCTAGACTTTTTGCCCTCCAAAATCAAAGAACATCATTTGCCGCAGGTTTTCAGACAAGGTTTTGTGCCCATTGACACTTCCTTTGGAAGTAAATTCAAAAAATTATGTTGAGTACAAACATTAGCCTGCTAAGCAAGGAGAACCGTTGCTTTCTATACATGCTCGATGATCGGGCCAATCCCATTTGGATGTAAATTCATGAAAATCTAGCTACTATACGCCTTATTTCTCCTTGTTTCGCCCTGTGGCATGCCGTAAAATATGTGCCAGACAGCCAAGAACAAGAGGGTATTCTTGGGATCGAGCAATCTATATGTGGAAACAATACCTTTAGTATAGAGTACAGACAATTTCGAGACAACGCGTCGAAACGCGTCGCGTGAAAAGGGAGTTCTTTCATGGACTGCCAAATAATGGACCGGTGTTCACTAAAACGGCCATAACTTTGTCATACGGAGCCCGTTTTGACCCACAAGTACACAAAATGCTTGCAACGAGCGTGCGAATCCAAAAAATACTCCCCGCTTGCTCCCAGAGCCATTGGGGACCCTCAAATTCAGCCTCTAAGCTAGACTTTTTGCCCTCCAAACTCAAAGAACATCATTCGCCGCAGCTTTTCAGACAAGGTTTTGAGCCCATTGACACTTCCTTCGGAAGTAAATTCAAAAAATTATGGTGAGTACAAACATTAGCCTGCTAAGCAAGGAGAACCGTTGCTTTCTATACATGCTCGATGATCGGGCCAATCCCATTTGGATGTAAATTCATGAAAATCTAGCTACTATACGCCTTATTTCTCCTTGTTTCGCCCTGTGGCATGCCGTAAAATATGTGAAAGACAGCCAAGAACAAGAGGGTATTATTGGAATCGAGCAATCTATATGTGGAAACAATACCTTTAGTATAGAGTACAGACAATTTCGAGACAACGCGTCGAAACGCGTCGCGCGAAAAGGGAGCTCTTTCATGGACTGCCAAATAATGGACCGGTTTTCACTAAAACGGCCATAACTTTGTCATACGGAGCCCGTTTTTGACCCACAAGTACAAAAAATGCTTGCAACGAGCATGCGAATCCAAAAAATACTCCCCGCTTGCTCCCAGAGCCATTGGGGACCCTCAAATTCAGCCTCTAAGCTAGACTTTTTGCCCTCCAAACTCAAAGAACATCATTCGCCGCAGCTTTTCAGACAAGGTTTTGAGCCCATTGACACTTCCTTTGGAAGTAAATTCACAAAATTATGGTGAGTACAAACATTAGCCTGCTAATCAAGGAGAACCGTTGCTTTCTGTACATGCCCGATGATCCGGCCAATCCCATTTGGATGTAGATTCAAGAAAAACTAGCTACTATACGCCTTATTTCTCCTTGTTTCGCCCTTTGGCATGCCGTAAAATATGTGCCAGACAGCCAAGTACAAGAGGGTATTATTGGGATTGAGCAATCTATATGTGGAAACAATACCTTTAGTATAGAGTACAGACAATTTCGAGACAACGCGTCGAAACACGTCGCGCGAAAAGGGAGTTCTTTCATGGACTGCCAAATAATGGACCGGTGTTCACTAAAACGGCCATAAATTTGTCACACAGAGCCCGTTTTTGACCCTCAAGTACACAAAATTCTTGCAACGAGCGTGCGAATCCAAAAAATACTCCCCGCTTGCTCCCAGAGCCATTGGGGACCCTCAAATTCAGCCTCTAAGCTAGACTTTTTGCCCTCCAAACTCAAAGAACATCATTCGCTGCAGCTTTTCAGACAAGGTTTTGAGCCCATTGACACTTCCTTTGGAAGTAAATTCACAAAATTATGGTGAGTACAAACATTAGCCTGCTAATAAGGAGAACCGTTGCTTTCTGTACATGCCCGATGATCTGGCCAATCCCATTTGGATGTAGATTCAAGAAAAACTAGCTACTATACGCCTTATTTCTCCTTGTTTCGCCCTGTGGCATGCCGTAAAATATGTGCCAGACAGCCAAGAACAAGAGGGTATTCTTGGGATCGGGCATTTCTGGCCGTTTTCGTAGGCTATAGTTCATAATTTTTGGGTCCCGGCAGGATTTCGATGCCCTGTGACACTCGGTACACGACTCTAGCGGCATCATCAAAACTCGTGATTTCGGGCATTTCTTTTCGTTTTCGTGGGCTATAGTCCATGATTTTTGGGTCTCGAGAGGATTTCGATGCCTTGTGACCCCCGGTACACGACTCTAGCGGCATCATCAAAACTCATGATTTCGGGCATTTCTGGCCGTTTTCGTAGGCTATAGTCCACAATTTTTGGGTCCCGGGAGGATTTGGATACCCTGTGACCCACGGTACACGACTCTAGCGGTATTGTCAAAACTCGTGATTTTGGACATTTCTGGCCGTTTTCGTGGGCTATAGTCCACGACTTTCGGGTCTCGGGAGGATTTCAATGCCCTGTGACCCACGGTGCATGACTCTAGCGGCATCGTCAAAAATCGTGATTTCGGGCATTTCCGGCCGTTTTCGTGGGCTATAGTCCACGACTTTCGGGTCCCGGGAGGATTTCGATGCCCTGTGACCCCCGCTACACGACTCTAGCGGCATCATCAAAACTCGTGATTTTGGGCATTTCTGGCCGTTTTCGTGGGCTATAGTCCACAATTTTTGGGTCCCGGGAGGATTTCGATGCCCTGTGACCCACGGTACATGAATCTAGCGGCATCATAAAAACTTGTGATTTCAGGCATTTCGGGCCGTTTTCGTGGGCTATAGTCCATGATTTTTGGGTCCCGGGAGAATTTTGATACCCTGTGACCCACGGTAGTTGACTCTTGCGGCATCATCAAAACTCGTGATTTCGGGCATTTCTGGCCGTTTTCATAGGCTATAGTCCACATTTTTTTGGTCCCGAGAGGATTCCGATCCCTTGTGACCCCCGGTACACGACTCTAGCGGCATCATCAAAAGTCGTGATTTCGGGCATTTCTGGCCGTTTTCGTAGGCTATAGTTCATAATTTTTGGGTCCCAGGAGGATTTCGATGCCCTGTGACACTCGGTACACGACTCTAGCGGCATCATCAAAACTCGTGATTTCGGGCATTTCTTGTCGTTTTCGTGGGCTATAGTCCATGATTTTTGGGTCTCGAGAGGATTCCGATGCCTTGTGACCCCCGGTACACGACTCTAGCGGCATCATCAAAACTCGTGATTTCGGGCATCTCTGGCCGTTTTCGTAGGCTATAGTTCATAATTTTTGGGTCCCGGGAGGATTTCGATGCCCTGTGACACTCGGTACACGACTCTAGCGGCATCATCAAAACTCGTGATTTCGGGCATTTCTTGTCGTTTTCGTGGGCTATAGTCCATGATTTTTGGGTCTCGAGAGGATTCCGATGCCTTGTGACCCCCGGTACACGACTCTAGCGGCATCATCAAAACTCATGATTTCGGGCATTTCTGGCCGTTTTCGTTGGCTATAGTCCACAATTTTTGGGTCCCGGGAGGATTTGGATACCCTGTGACCCACGGTACACGACTCTAGCGGTATCATCAAAACTCGTGATTTTGGACATTTCTGGCCGTTTTCGTGGGCTATAGTCCACGATTTTTGGGTCCCGAGAGGATTTCGATGCCTTGTGACCCCCGGTACACGACTCTAGCGGCATCATCAAAACTCGTGATTTCGGGCATCTCTGTCCGTTTTCGTAGGCTATAGTTCACAATTTTTCGGTCCCGGGAGGATTTCGATGCCCTGTTACCCACGGTACACGATTCTAGCGGCATCATCAAAACTCGTGATTTCGGACATTTCTGGTCGTTTTCGTGGCCTACAGTCCATGATTTTTGAGTCCTGAGAGGATTTCGATGCCTTAGAGTACAGACAATTTCGAGACAACGCGTCGAAACACGCCACGCGAAAAGGGAGTTCTTTCATGGACTGCCAAATAATGGACCGGTGTTCACTAAAACGGCCATAACTTTGTCATACGGAGCCCGTTTTTCACCCACAAGTACACAAAATGCTTGCAACGAGCGTGCGAATCCAAAAAATACTCCCCGCTTGCTCCCAGAGCCATTGGGGACCCTCAAATTCAGCCTCTAAGCTAGACTTTTTGCCCTCCAAACTCAAAGAACATCATTCACCGCAGGTTTTCAGACAAGGTTTTGAGCCCATTGACACTTCCTTTGGAAGTAAATTCAAAAAATTATGTTGAGTACAAACATTAGCCTGCTAAGGAAGGAGAACCGTTGCTTTCTATACATGCTCGATGATCGGGCCAATCCCATTTGGATGTAAATTCATGAAAATCTAGCTACTTGTTGATGGTGCAATTTGGCTAGTTAGTTTGTATAATAGGCCAAATTAGTTTAATCGCTGATTCAGATAATTAATTGATAAATTGTTTGAGAATTGCAACAGGAATCAGATACGTTTGAAGCTACAACGAGTTGCTGCATGGGACAAGTTCTAAACAGACTTGGATGCCCAGCTAAAAGATGTTTGCAAAGGATCAGAAACTGCATGCACACGAGAGGTGGTGTATGATCTGTAGTTATTATCGAAAGTGATTAGCGTCGCTGCCGGAATATTTTATTCAGAGGATGGTGCTTGTACGTGAATATGTGGCCGACGTGTTACAGGTTAGCAAGTAAATTTGGCAGCCATATGTTTATAAATGGTAACCGAATCAAGGAAAGACAAGTACTGATCGGTTTTAGCCTTTTTAGAGTTGTAGTCTTGTACGTCAAGTCCCGCGTACCTTAAATATTGAGGTCACGGCCGATTGAGTGAAAAAACCAATCGTTATTCCACAAAAATCAATCTATCTTTTTATCGTTCTTATTTTCTTTATCGTTTTTCTCCTGCCAAGCCCTAGCATCCCTATGGTTTGGTGATCTTTGCCGTTTTGCGCTGAAAAGCGGTCGTTCCTCTTCCACGAAAGTGAGGAGATCTTTGTTGCTTTGCTCGAAAAGCAATCGGTTCGTCGTCACGAAAGTACGACGGTTATCGTGGTGTCGCGTGACAATTTTACGTGGCAACACAATTGGCGACTCCGCTGGGGACGAAGTTTTGAGCGGTCTCCGGCCCGTTCTTGCTACGAAGAGAGCGTCATCGAGATCTGCAATCTACAACGGTAACATGTATCCTCAGTATTCTTACGTAGATGCAAATTATTCTCATGTTGATGTTGCTAGAAATTCTGATATGCATAGATCGGCTAGCCCTAGTTTTAACTACGTGCAAGAGCCGATGCAAAATAATATATACGCCTCAAATTATTTTAGCAACGCGCAACATGTAGATCCGAATTCTCATGCATCGGCAACCCCAGCAAACCATATGCCGATGACCAACATGGCGAATTTGGTTAATCAATACGAAACACCTAGTGTTAGAAATTTTAATAATATGCAAACAAGTGTTTCATCTTTTTATTCATCGGCAAATAATTCACAATATGTTAGTTCGTCTTTAAACATGCCGATAGACAGGGCAATTGGACATGCTACTACTAGTTATTTGCCCAAGTATTTTCAACCGTCATGTGCTGCACCTTCTACTAGTAACTTTTCGGTACCATGTGCAACTAATAATTTTCAATATTCGGATTCACACATTTACAATGGTTATAGCCGAATAAGTGGAAATTTGGTAGAAGCTAATATGCCTTTGTCTAGCGCTGCAGCTTACGACACGTCCCCTGTACAAGTACAAGATTTCGGCAACACTACATTGCCGAAAGAAAGTGAAAGCATCGGGGGGCAATCGCTGGAAGATTGGGTTAATGAATCTTTTGGCGAGATGAAGAAAATACTTCAAGATGAGATTCTGCGACTTAATCAACAAATAAAGGTTAACTCGGCTAGTATGGTAAACGATGCACATGCCGAGTCCAGTTTACATCTGAAGATTGCTCCGGCTGTAGTAGCTGACTCAGTTGAAGCCGAATTAATTTCAGGCAGAGTTAAGTCAGATATGTACGCTGACAATGGTTATAGCCGAATAGAAAATTCGGTAGAAACTAATGTGTTCTCATCCAGTGTTGCAGCGTGTGGTACGTCCTCTACACAATTGCAGGATTTCGGCAACCCGTGGCCGAAGGAGGTTGAGCGTGAGATTGAGGATGACCGGTTCCCCGTCACGCTCGACGATTTATGTGAAGATGACTGGCGAGAGATGGAACGTGAGATTGAGCGGGAGATGGAAGAATGGAAAGCTGAGAAGTTAAAGCAATACATCAAGACAAAGAATGGCGTCATCAAGAAGGTAATAACGGCGCCAAGCTCTTCTCCTGCGTTTGACACTCAACCTATGAAAGAAGTTGATGAGCATCAAGAAGAAGAAAACACAGCCGAACAAAATTCGGCTAACGATGAACATCAAGAACAAGAAAGCATAGCTGAACAATGTTCGGTTGACAAAGAATATCAAAGTAAAGAGGTACAGGTAACAAATAATTTACTCGTTTTCCGATTTGGTCAAAACTTTATCATTGATGCATCTATCTTATATTTACTAATTGGAGGCACCATACGAGGCTCCACGTTAATCCTGGAGAAACCAACTAATTTATCCGTACAATCTCCCCATCAATAAGATTTAGCCGTCGGATGAATGTCCGCGATGGTTCTTCCACGCGCTCTCCTCCTAGCGTAACTCTCTCCGCAACAACAGACGAAAAAAAAAAACTCTCCCGCAGCCCGATAGGGCTTTCTCTCCGTAGACTCCTTTGCTTCGTTGGTCGCCGCCATGTCCTATCGGCGCTTCGTCGAGCTATCTGCCATCGCTTTTCCCCATCCTTCGTCTGGCTTTGTCTCCTTTGCATGCCGTACATGCTGCAATAAATCTATAAACATATATCCAACAACCCTATCTAGACCTCCACAACGCCCTTCATACCCAACCTAGCTAGCTTTGAGTCCCTCAGCTTCCAGGTTCGGATCTTGCTACAATCCAGCATCTATTTTTAGTCCTACAATTACTCGCAGCGGCAGTCATATGTAGATCGGGTGGCCGCGGCAACAGCAGTTTTAAGTAGATCAGGTGGCCGGCCGCGCGCCGCCGTCCATGAGGCTGCCGATCGAAGGAACTATGGGGGCCTGTTGGTGCAGCTACCTCCTTCACATTCGTCTTCGGTCGCTCTGCACCCTCTCAGCAGGCAAGTGACTGCGTATCCATGAAATTCCCCACTTCAGACAATTTGTACTCATATCTTTAGTACCGGACCTGTCCAAAACGTTGATGTTGCATGCAGAATTTTATCAAGCTAGACAGAGAGTGCATTGCATGTTGAAGTAAATTTGGTTAAAATAATACTGAGTTATTGCATCAACCTAAAGTTTGTTCCTCATAAAATAGTTACTTCAGGCCGGTATGTTCCCCTTACACCATATATGACATACCCATCTAATTTTGTGAGATATTAGCTGGTAGAGACAATACATCATGATCTTCTGGTCTTGCAAGGTGCTGCTTTTTGATTCGAGGACCAAGCTCTGAAACAGATTCACTTTCCAGTCTATGTACATTAGTCGTTTGATGAGCTACTAGAAAACCTTACAGGATTTAGTATACGTTATGTTAAACTCTAAAGATTTGTGCACATGAATTAAATATTGATTTTTTTTGACGTGAGTGAAGTATGTACAGTTAATCTCTACCATTATAGAAAAAATCTACCAACTATGGAAAGATCATTCATCGGCCAGTTGAATCGAAGCAAATTCTATGTTACGCGAACCAGCACACATATCTTAGTAATTCCAGCTTTTTCTTGCAACCGCATTGGGTTTAATATGGTGTGAATCAGTTCTATAGCCTTAACAACATCTTGGATTCTGCCGTGTCTAGCAGCCGGCATTCACTTCTCCCTCGACAGTGCGCCACGAGGGTTCGACCTTCCATCAGGTTTGGCTCGTGTTCTTACCTAGGTATGGCACTGATTTATCTCCACAAGTGGTTTACTCTTCCTATTGCAGAGAATATAACAAGTTTTGGCAGGTCTAAACAAAGATCCAGTGTGCTTTATGCACATGTGAGAAACATGTTGTTGTATAGTTTTCATTGTGGAAATGCACAATGTTATTTTGAATTTACTATATATGATTTTAATTTCTTACTATGCCTGGGCTGCTAGATAACTGTTTCTTGGATGATGGAATAGATTACACCAACCCACACCTACAAATCTCTGTATTGATTGACATACATATCCAAACTAGAGGTTTGGCTTCTCCTGGCTTTGGTTAGTACTTCGCCTGAATAAGAGGTTTGATCAAGCAGTGACCGAGCACTAAGTATAGCACACATATAGTTGTCAATGTTACTATATTGGAGCTTTTCTTAATTATTTATATGTTACTTGGAAATGGTTTGTCTAACTGTTAGATTCTTTGTCTTAGTCTTCGGATTTTGCAGTTTTTTACATGTTGTTGGGCATGTTATCGCAAACTTTGCTCTACTCATAACGCCAATTCTCGGTCAGACTGAACTTCTCAGTTTATCAAATTGGCTAGACACAAATCGATCTGTACTGAAATGAGAGATTAAAGCAACGACTGTGCATTTCATGTTGACCTTTGATGCCGATTATCCACATGCAAGAGCAGAAAGAAGAGCTACAACAATGGCACCCCTAAATTTCTGGACGGCAACAAACATTGAGTAGAAGCACTTTCGAGTTGATAGTATGTTCTTAGTTTGAGGTAATCTTTTTACTACACACATCATCTTATTTCATATACTCTTTATAAGGTGAACCAATGCAACAACATTACTTCTGCATGTGAAATCCAGCATCTGGTATTTTTGTAGGAAGGTGATTCTCCTGTTCTGCCGTGACATTTTAGGTGAACGTATTTACTCTGGCTGAAGGTAGAGATGTTGATTTGGCTTTGATGGTATACATGTCCAATATACAACATGCCGGAGCTGACTTCAAAAACTCCATTACCACTTCTCACTAGCATGGAAAAATTATCAGTCATATTTTAAATATTGAAATGGAGAAAATAAGTATCATATCTTCCATGTACTTTATTTTTTGTAGGGTTCTTGAATACTCTGAAATGTTAATTTTCACCTATCTCCATATTTAATTTTTAAATGTGCAAACATTGGCATGTCAAATTAATGGTATTGATATTTGTTTTAGATATAACAAAAAAAACAAGCCCGTGCACACGCACGGGTTTATGACTAGTTAGCAAAATTCTTATAAGCTTTGAAAGACCAATCGAGACAAGTAATTTAGTTGTTACTAATAAAATTCTTACAGAGTATATCGGTCAACACATTGTGCCATTTAGAGAGACCGATAATAATAAATTTTTACAGTCAAAGTTTTCCCCAATATTTTACATGCATGTTATATACACATGGATAGCTTTGCATATTTCATACTTGGCTAACGTTTGGTCTCAAGTGAGATATATGTGCTCTAATTATTTTGATTTCAGAAATATAAAGCCAAGTTTAGAGTTTTGCAAGAGAGCCGATACTAGTATAATTGTGTATTCAAATACATCGAATAAAGAGTGTGAAAGACAACACATAGCCGAATGGGGTGAGGTAAATTCTGAACCATTTGGTTACTCAATTTCAGAGCCGTTCCCACCACAAGATCGGCTAGAAGATAAAAGGTATACCTTCAAGTTGAGAACATGTGATCATATCTTGGATATATTGCTAGAAAATGATTATATTAGAATTCTTGATCACAACATTGTGCCATCGTTACAAGGACAAGTGTATTGCAAGTTGCATGATTCGTTTGATCATAGTATTGATAATTGCAACATGTTTTATCAAATAGTACAATCGGCCGTTGATATAGGACGATTTAAATTGGTTGACATGCAAGTAGAGGATCAAACTATTTTGGTTGATAATGATGGACAGAAGTTATTGCATCGGCTACTTCCAGCCGATTTATCTCAACATGAACAGGTATACAATAAGGATGCTGGGATCAAGCCTACAAGTGAAGAAATTGTTGAAGAGCATATTAAAGATATTCTTGAAGGCGAGAGTTCCATTGAATCAACAACGAGGACATCAAGCACTGGGGGGCAAAACAAAAATTTGAAGATCGATGCATGCAAAACCAAGAAAGACAAAGGCCGCAATAAGCACAAAGGTAAGAAATCAAAAGTCACTTTTACGCAGCTATTGGAAAAATATCAAAAGGAGAGTGAAGAAAAAGGTGTTTATCGACCAAGTAATGCAAAAGCATCAAGATCACCCCCAAGACGAAAGTCTAAAGGCAGGGATTGGCGCAAGGATGAATTCGATGCAACAAATTCATATTATCCTTTTGGGCCACCAATGCCAATGTCATGGATACCTCCCTACGCTGATTTTTATTCATATCCACCATGGGAAAGGTATGATTCACGGGCACGTTATCCATCAAACTATAAATCATCTCACCCAAATTTTGCAGCTCTAAAAAGATCAACAGATGATCAAAAATCACATGTCGAAGACCATGTCAATAAAAAAGAATCGGTCCGGAGCTCATGGGTGAAGAAAGAAGTAATCAGGCAAGTATATAGAGTCAAAAAGGATGGACGCAAGTGTGCTACTTCAGACTCGATGCCAAATAATGAAAAGCCAACGGAATTGACATTGGCTACTAAGGGCAAGGAGGTGAAGCGAGTAACCTTCAAAGACCCAATTGTCGAGTCTAAACAAGCTAAATTGAAAGTGCCCAAGATTAAGAAAGATATGCCACAGTACAAAACAAAACCACAGTCGGGATGCCCACTCAGTTTATCAAGATGGCAAGAAAAGAAACTGAAATGGCTTAGTGCTGGAAAGCTAAAAAGCAAGAACATGGCGTGGGTTCCTAAGGTGAAAACCCAAGGCAAGAAGGATGTGCAAGTTCCTGTTGCGAAAAGAGCGATAAAGATGGAGAACAAAAATAATAAAATCAACAAGCGACAAGGCCGAAGATTTCTGTCTCATCATCAAGAATTTCGGCCAGCACATCCTCCATATTATTCTACTTCACCATTTATGCTTACGCCATGGAATTCAATCCCAGGTATGTTTGGTTACCCACCATGGGCTTATTTTGATCCATGGATGCATTATAATTATTCACATCATGAAGGGGTATTGTCAAACCATTATTCGTTTGATTAGTTGCATTTTTGTTTCTAATCCATGAGGCCGAAATATTGGAGTTCATAATCAGGTTTGTTATTAATTTGTTTCGGCTATGCACATACTTTAATTGATGAACAGTTTATATCTTTTGAAAGTAAAGACAGATGGCCGGTATGTTTCTATCATCGTCCTTAGTATTATTGGGAACCGACCACCGGTGCATAACACGGATGGCAGGAATTATAAGGGTGTTCGCAAGCTCACTTGGGTACCGGTAAGACGTGCTGAGCCGAAGGCTGTCAGAAATTCGGATGATTCAAGTGTGTCTCAAAGTCTAAAACTTGCGGAAGAGCGATCAGCTCAAGCTGTTGAAAGCAGTCCAGGAGAAAGAGATGTTGATAAGCTAAGAGGTGGTCATGTTCAGAGGGAAGAGGCTAATACAGAAGAGAAACGTTTGGAAAATACACTTGCTGCATCCAACCGTACGAGTCAGGAATCAGAGTTAGCTAGCATGCATAACGATCCGGCCATGAGAGCTAGCAGCTCGCGTACATGCACAGGTTGGTCTCCAATTGTTTTTGGCAAGTTAGATCAATATGGGAATCCAAGTACTAGTGGAAGCCAGAAAGTTGCAGCCGGAGGTGTATCTAATCAGCAGAAAAGTATTTCGGCCAGTGAAAAAATATTTGTTTCAGGAACAACAATACGCCAGCATAGGCCGAAAGACTCGGGGGGCAGCAGAATTAAGTCTGTCGCTTCAGGGACGAAATTACCAGGACCTCATTGGTGTCTGATGGGACTAACACATACTCAAAAACGACGAGTACAGCAGCTGCGGACGCTGGAGATCAAGGAAGAAATAGCTGAGAAGAAGCGTGATGATTTGTTCAATCGATATAAACCAATGGTGCCTACAAAAACTTGGAAGGAGAAGCACATCGTGGTGGAGGAGAGTAGAGATGCAGATAACATGATTGCTAATGAGAGCTCAGAAAATAGTGAAGGCATATCTATTATGCAGGGGGAGAGTAGAGCCTTAGATGACACAACTCATGATGAGAACTCAGAGAATTGCGAAGGTATACCTACTGACATGGATATTAATACGGTGTTCGCATTTCCCGCTGAATTTCGTGCTCCCAAGGCTTGAAGATGCTATGGCCGATATATCATTCAAGATATCGCCCTAAGAAAAATTGCCTGATGTGTTATTTGGACATCACCCTAAGTAATGATATCATCAGTGAAGGGACAACATCGTCCTAAGGTAAGGTAATAGTGTTTTTGGTGAATGCAATTATACCAAAAACAGGGGGGCATGTGTTGATGGTGCAATTTGGCTAGTTAGTTTGTATAATAGGCCAAATTAGTTTAATCGCTGATTCAGATAATTAATTGATAAATTGTTTGAGAATTGCAACAGGAATCAGATACGTTTGAAGCTACAACGAGTTGCTGCATGGGACAAGTTCTAAACAGACTTGGATGCCCAGCTAAAAGATGTTTGCGAAGGATCAGAAACTGCATGCACACGAGAGGTGGTGTATGATCTGTAGTTATTATCGAAAGTGATTAGCGTCGCTGCCGGAATATTTTATCAGAGGATGGTGCTTGTACGTGAATATGTGGCCGACGTGTTACAGGTTAGCAAGTAAATTTGGCAGCCATATGTTTATAAATGGTAACCGAATCAAGGAAAGACAAGTACTGATCGGTTTTAGCCTTTTTAGAGTTGTAGTCTTGTACGTCAAGTCCCGCGTACCTTAAATATTGAGGTCACGGCCGATTGAGTGAAAAAACCAATCGTTATTCCACAAAAATCAATCTATCTTTTTATCGTTCTTATTTTCTTTATCGTTTTTCTCCTGCCAAGCCCTAGCATCCCTATGGTTTGGTGATCTTTGCCGTTTTGCGCTGAAAAGCGGTCGTTCCTCTTCCACGAAAGCGAGGAGATCTTTGTTGCTTTGCTCGAAAAGCAATCGGTTCGTCGTCACGAAAGTACGACGGTTATCGTGGTGTCGCGTGACAATTTTACGTGGCAACACTACTATACGCCTTATTTCTCCTTGTTTCGCCCTGTGGCATGCCGTAAAATATGTGCCAGACAGCCAAGAACAAGAGGGTATTCTTGGGATCGAGCAATCTATATGTGGAAACAATACCTTTAGTATAGAGTACAGACAATTTCGAGACAACGCGTCGAAACGCGTCGCGCGAAAAGGGAGTTCTTTCATGGACTGCCAAATAATGGACCGATGTTCACTAAAACGGCCATAACTTTGTCATACGGAGCCCGTTTTGACCCACAAGTACACAAAATGCTTGCAACGAGCGTGCGAATCCAAAAATACTCCCCGCTTGCTCCCAGAGCCATTGGGGACCCTCAAATTCAGCTTCTAAGCTAGACTTTTGCCCTCGAAACTCAAAGAACATCATTCGCCGCAGCTTTTCAGACAAGGTTTTGAGCCCATTGACACTTCCTTTGGAAGGAAATTCAAAAGATTATGGTGAGTACAAACATTAGCCTGCTTAGCAAGGAGAACCGTTGCTTTCTATACATGCTCGATGATCGGGCCAATCCCATTTGGATGTAAATTCAAGAAAATCTAGCTACTATACGCCTTATTTCTCCTTGTTTCGCCCTGTGGCATGCCGTAAAATATGTGCCAGACAGCCAAGTACAAGAGGGTATTATTGGGATCGAGCAATCTATATGTGGAAACAATACCTTTAGTATAGAGTACAGACAATTTCGAGACAACGCGTCGAAACGCGTCGCGCGAAAAGGGAGTTCTTTCATGGACTGCCAAATAATGGACCGGTGTTCACTAAAACGGCCATAAATTTGTCATACAGAGCCCGTTTTTGACCCTCAAGTACACAAAATGCTTGCAACGAGCGTGCGAATCCAAAAAATACTCCCCGCTTGCTCCCAGAGCCATTGGGGGCCCTCAAATTCAGCCTCTAAGCTAGACTTTTTGCCCTCCAAACTCAAAGAACATCATTCGCCGCAGCTTTTCAGACAAGGTTTTGAGCCCATTGACACTTCCTTTGGAAGTAAATTCAAAAAATTATGGTGAGTACAAACATTAGCCTGCTAATCAAGGAGAACCGTTGCTTTCTGTACATGCTCGATGATCCGGCCAATCCCATTTGGATGTAGATTCAAGAAAATCTAGCTACTATACGCCTTATTTCTCCTTGTTTCGCCCTGTGGCATGCCGTAAAATATGTGCCAGACAGCCAAGTACAAGAGGGTATTATTGGGATCGAGCAATCTATATGTGGAAACAATACCTTTAGTATAGAGTACAGACAATTTCGAGACAACGCGTCGAACGCGTCGCGCGAAAAGGGAGTTCTTTCATGGACTGCCAAATAATGGACCGGTGTTCACTAAAACGGCCATAAATTTGTCATACAGAGCCCGTTTTTGACCCTCAAGTACACAAAATGCTTGCAACGAGCGTGCGAATCCAAAAAATACTCCCCGCTTGCTCCCAGAGCCATTGGGGACCCTCAAATTCAGCCTCTAAGCTAGAATTTTTGCCCTCCAAACTCAAAGAACATCATTCGCCGCAGCTTTTCAGACAAGGTTTTGAGCCCATTGACACTTCCTTTGGAAGTAAATTCAAAAAATTATGGTGAGTACAAACATTAGCCTGCTAAGCAAGGAGAACCGTTGCTTTCTGTACATGCTCGATGATCCGGCCAATCCCATTTGGATGTAGATTCAAGAAAATCTAGCTACTATACGCCTTATTTCTCCTTGTTTCGCCCTGTGGCATGCCGTAAAATATGTGCCAGACAGCCAAGTACAAGAGGGTATTATTGGGATCGAGCAATCTATATGTGGAAACAATACCTTTAGTATAGAGTACAGACAATTTCGAGACAACGCGTCGAAACGCGTCGCGCGAAAAGGGAGTTCTTTCATGGACTGCCAAATAATGGACCGGTGTTCACTAAAACGGACATAACTTTGTCATACGGAGCCCGTTTTTGACCCACAAGTACACAAAATGCTTGCAATGAGCGTGCGAATCCAAAAAATACTCCCCGCTTGCTCCCAGAGCCATTGGGGACCCTCAAATTCAGCCTCTAAGCTAGACTTTTTGCCCTCCAAACTCAAAGAACATCATTCGCCGCAGCTTTTCAGACAAGGTTTTGAGCCCATTGACACTTCCTTTGGAAGTAAATTCACAAAATTATGGTGAGTACAAACATTAGCCTGCTAATCAAGGAGAAACGTTGCTTTCTGTACATGCTCGATGATCCGGCCAATCCCATTTGGATGTAGATTCAAGAAAAACTAGCTACTATACGCCTTGTGACACTCGGTACACGACTCTAGCGGCATTATCAAAAGTCGTGATTTCTGGCCATTTTCGTAGGCTATAGTTCATAATTTTTGGGTCCCGGCAGGATTTCGATGCCCTGTGACACTCGGTACACGACTCTAGCGGCATCATCAAAAGTCGTGATTTCTGGCCGTTTTCGTAGGCTATAGTTCATAATTTTTGGGTCCCGGCAGGATTTCGATGCCCTATGACACTCGGTACACGACTCTAGCGGCATCATCAAAACTCGTGATTTCGGGCATTTCTTGTCGTTTTCGTGGGCTATAGTCCATGATTTTTGGGTCTCGAGAGGATTTCGATGCCTTGTGACCCCCGGTACACGAGTCTAACGGCATCATCATAACTCATGATTTCGGGCATTTCTGGCCGTTTTCGTTGGCTATAGTCCACAATTTTTGGGTCCCGGGAGGATTTGGATACCCTGTGACCCACGGTACACGACTCTAGCGGTATTGTCAAAACTCGTGATTTTGGACATTTCTGGCCGTTTTCGTGGGCTATAGTCCATGACTTTCGGGTCTCGGGAGGATTTCGATGCCCTGTGACCCACGCTGCACGACTCTAGCGGCATCATCAAAAATCTTGATTTTGGGAATTTTCCGGCCGTTTTCGCGGGCTATAGTCCACGACTTTCGGGTCCCGGGAGGATTTCGATGCCCTGTGACCCCCGCTACACGACTCTAGCGGCATCATCAAAACTCGTGATTTTGGGCATTTCTGGCCGTTTTCGTGGGCTATAGTCCATGACTTTCGGGTCTCGGGAGGATTTCGATGCCCTGTGACCCACGCTGCACGACTCTAGCGGCATCATCAAAAATCTTGATTTTGGGAATTTTCCGGCCGTTTTCGCGGGCTATAGTCCACGACTTTCGGGTCCCGGGAGGATTTCGATGCCCTGTGACCCCCGCTACACGACTCTAGCGGCATCATCAAAACTCGTGATTTTGGGCATTTCTGGCCGTTTTCGTGGGCTATAGTCCATGACTTTCGGGTCTCGGGAGGATTTCGATGCCCTGTGACCCACGGTGCACGACTCTAGCGGCATCATCAAAAATCTTGATTTTGGGAATTTTCCGGCCGTTTTCGCGGGCTATAGTCCACGACTTTCGGGTCCCGGGAGGATTTCGATGCCCTGTGACCCCCGCTACACGACTCTAGCGGCATCATCAAAACTCGTGATTTTGGGCATTTCTGGCCGTTTTCGTGGGCTATAGTCCACAGTTTTTGGTCCCAGGAGGATTTCGATGCCCTGTGACACCCGATACATGACTAGCGGCATCTTCAAAACTCGTGATTTCGGGTATTTCTGGCAGTTTTCGTGGGCTATAGTCCATGATTTTTGGGTCCCGAGAGGATTTCGATGCCTTGTGTCCCCCGGTACCCGACTCTAGCAGCATCATCAAAACTCGTGTTTTCGGGCATTTCTGGCCGTTTTCGTAGGCTATATTCCACAATTTTTGGGTCCAGGGAGGATTTCGATACCTTGTGACCCACGGTACACGACTCTAGCGGCATCGTCAAAACTCATGATTTCGGGCATTTGTGGTCGTTTTCGTGGGCTATAGTCCACGATTTTTGGGTCCCGAGAGGATTTCGATGCCTTGTGACCCCCGGTACACGACTCTAGCGGCATCATCAAAACTCGTGATTTCGGGCATCTCTGGCCGTTTTCGTAGGCTATAGTTCACAATTTTTCGGCCCCGGGAGGATTTCGATGCCCTGTTACCCACGGTACACGATTCTAGCGGCATCATCAAAACTCGTGATTTCGGGCATTTCTGGTCGTTTTCGTGGCCTATATGCGGTGACCCAGCATACCACTGCATGTTGTAGTACGCAAGTCGTTGACATAACATTCACAGAACACCGTTCCGCAAATATTACATCCCTCAGGGTGGTACAGCAGAAACATTGCGGGTCCACAAACAACGTCGGAATTATTACAAACCAAGTCGTGCTTAGAGATATCCACCTCAGGGTGTCATCTCATACATAGTGTTTACAAACCATGAAGAAGCAAATAAGTGCGCACACGGGAACTCAACAGCTTATTGCTATAATGTTCTTGCTGCTCGATTCAACCGTGCTAAGTAGGGCTATTAACTTAGAGTCGTCTAGTCAGACTCTTCCTCCTCGTTGTCGGCGCCGTATTTGATAACGTAGTCCACGCCTTCAACTCCTCCCGAAAGGTCTGGCTCCTCATAGAAGACGTCTTCCTGGCCTCCCATGGCATGAAGCGATGCACTGCTCCGGTCCTCATAACCTAAGCAGGAGATTCAAACGGAAAGAGATGAGTAACCAGCGTTACTCAACAAGATCATAGATACGGTGGGAAGTTTGATGCACTAACTACTGCTTAAGACTCAAAAGAGTCACAAGCTAATGCAAGGTTTTGTAAAACATTTCTTCAAGAGGTTACTTTTATTTCTGAAAACTATGCCCGTCATCCTTCACAGGGCTAGAGCTTCATGGAGCTCCTTTCCTGCAGCGTTTGCAGCTCCTTCCCGGAACAGGGAGTAACATGTTACAATTCTTTACACTCTGCAGAGGTGCATTACTTTACCCATAAGGGATCAAGACCTTGTTGCACAACCAGGTAGCTTTCCTGTCCACACCCATTCGGTGTGGGGCCCGGTTTTTGATCCAAGCCATTCACTGTGCTTCTCCACACAACGCATGCCCACCCAATTCATGCATAGCGAGTTTACCCCTGATGCTCTACCCCTCACGGTAGACACCTAGGCTCTCCTTGCAGACCATCCTAGACCCCAGTCGCCGTGGGACTTAAGGGATCCCACCCATGTGCATGTAGTCCCGCAAGACCTACAGCCTACGGCACTGGCAGCCCGTTGACATGCATCCGGGAGAAGTACAGATGACATTTCCCGTCCCATTCCAAGCCTTATGGTTAACGCTTCTTTACGGCGCAATCATTATGACGGCATTTGTTATTAATCCTAGGTAATACTTTCCCTTGCAAATGGAACCTCCGGACCTATTCTTCTTACCATGGTCCCATTTGCCAACCATAATAGGTTACCACCACTCAGGTAGATAGCCAAATAGTCAAGTTATTAAAGAAATAGGTTTTATGCTTTCCTTTGTATAAAGGTGATAGTATAATAAGGTTTTTGCAAATAGTTTTCTAACAAATATTTCAAGAGATATGAGCAAGTGATGAACTTGCCTTGAAACTGACAAGAAGTGGAGTCTGAAACTGGTCGGGACTCTCGACCTCCTGGTTCTACAAAAACCACCATTGTCTGATAAGAACAATGTTTAAAGAAGCAATATGCAAATATGCATAGAATGGTATGCAGATCTAAATTTTGATTTTATTTTATTGCTCAAATAAGAATTTTAAGAATTATTTCTAATTTTTGAGTATTATTTTTATTTCATTAAATTTTAAAATAGGATTCATTTAAATTAATAAATTAACTTAAAGGTACATGAAATAATAAAAGACTTTCATTTTAAACCATTTTAGAGATAAGGTTATAATTTTTATTATTTAAATAATTTTATCCAAATTTTGTTTAAAGAAAAGGATTTTAAAATAATTTTTTAAACTAAAATGGCATTTTGGTAAATTTGAAATAACTCTAAAGAAAAGTTAGTCAAAAGTTAGATAATTAGCATAAAAAGATAGATTTTATTTTTCTGATTAATTTGATAATTTATTTGAATTTTTCTGAAATCAGAATCAAAAGTTATGGATTTTCAAAGTATTTGAATTAAATCTGGAATTAGGAAAAGGTTAAATTCCTGACAATGGGGTCCACTGTCAGAGTTTTTAATAATAAAATTAAAAGATAAAAGATGGCTGACGTCAGCTGACGTCAGCGTCCACGGCCAGCGGCCACTCCGGCCAAAATCCGGCCGGCTCCGGCGTTCCCAGCCCGAGGCAAGAAGCCCAGTAGCTGCACAAGATAGAGACGGGCCAACAAGTGGCGGCGCCACCCCAAAATGGTCACCGGAGCGTCATCCCCACGGTGGTGCGGCGGCGAACTCCGGCGGCCGAACCCAACCACGCGTTCAAGGATGCAATCGAGAGGGAAAAGAAGCGTAGAAGAAGGAGCAGCTCACCACGGTGGTCGAGGACAAAGTTTGGACGGCGAGGAAGCTACGGCGGCGACGGATTCATGCTTGATGTCCAGCGGCGGCGTTCGGGGCGTCGGTCGCGTTCTCCTCCTCCAGCGGCTCCCAGCACCAACGGCTTGCACCAGCGTGACGAGGACGGCGGGGCGACTCGAACGGACACGGCCACGGGTGCGGGGACCCCTCCGTTCGCCGGCGATTTGAGGCGTTCGTCGGCGGCAGTAGGGCTAGGGTTAGCGGCTCGGTGCGGAAGAGGGAGAAAAGAGAGAAGAGAGAGCGAGGGGGGGGGGAAATGAGCGAGAGATATAGATGAGGACGGCTCCCTCCGTTCTTATCCTCCGGCAAGCAAACAAGCAGGCAAGCAGGAGGTGGCGCGCGGCATGGCGTCGTCCTTCTGGCTGAGGAAGAAGAAGAAAGAAAAGAAAAGAACTTTGCAGAAACCCCCCTGACGTTTTACAGAATTGCTGAAAGTTAACAACAGCCACTTTGGACAATTAATTTACGAGCTTAAATAACTTCAAAAATACAGAGAAAATTAATATAAGCTTAGGATTTTGTGAAGAAACCTCCAATAATTTTATTTAGAATTTTGGGAACAATTAACAAGATTTAAAAAAATTAGGTGAAGGAATAGGACATTTTAATGAGATTTAAAATATCCAAAAAGGAATTTTATCACCAGAGAAATAGGGTGGTTTTATATAAATCAAAAGTATAAGAAAATAGTTAAGAGATGTTTAAATTACATTTCATATAAATATAACCACTTGGAAACTTATAACTGCCAAAAAGCAGTAAGAGTACTTAAGAAGAAAGAAACTTTAGGTCAAGACTATAAAGGTTCTTTAAGTAACCAAGTTTTAAATTCCGAAAAATTAGTTCAGGTTTTTCAGATGCATGCATGCAAGTGCACAAACTCCTAAATCTACCCTTCGCCAAACCTAAACGCTGGGGTACTACAGCCTTCCCCCCTTAAAGAAAACTTTGTCCCGAAGTTGAAAAAGGTGCACCTGAAGAGATAGGGATAAGCTTGTCTCAAATCTTCCTCGTTCTCCCAGGTGGCTTCGCGTTCAGGATGATGCTTCCACTGCACTTTGCAATACTTGATTGCTCTGTTTCTAAGCCTTTTCCAGTTTTCCGCAAGAATCCGAGCTGGTTCTTCGACATAAGTCAAATCTGCTTGTAATTCTAGTTCTTCATGAGTAATTGCGTCATCGGGCTCCTTCAAACATTTCCGAGGCTGAGATACATGAAAGACATTATGGACTTGCTTCAACTGCTCTGGTAGCTCTGATGTGAATGCCACGCTTCTATTTTGCTTAAGAACCTTGAAAGGTCCAATGTATCGAGGGCTTAACTTCCCCTTCACTCCAAATCTCTTAAGACCCTTCATTGGACTAACCTTGAGATAAACTAAGTCTCCCACTTCCAGACTCCACGTCCGTCTCTTCTGATCCGCATAACTCTTTTGCCGACTTTGAGCTATCTTCAAACGATCTCGAATGATGTCAATGATATTCTGCTTGTCCTTGACATAATCCGGTGCAAACTCCGTATTCGCTCCAGGTTCATACCAACATATCGGTGATCTGCACCTTCGTCCGTAAAGTACTTCAAACGGTGCTGCTTTCAAGCTACTCTGGTAACTGTTGTTATAAGAAAATTCCGCTAAAGGAAGATGTTCTTCCCACAATCCTCCAAAATCCAGAGCACATGCCCTAAGCATATCCTCTAGGATCTGATTGGTCCTTTCAGTTTGTCCTCCAGTTTGCGGATGGTAAGCTGTACTAAAGTCTAACTGTGATCCCAGTGCTTCGTGGAGTTTCTTCTAAAACACAGACGTGAATACAGATCCTCGATCTGAAACTATTCTCTTGGGAACTCCATGCTTGCTGACAATCTCCTTTACATACACATCCACTAGCTTCTCGGCGGTATCTCTTTGATTCACAGCTATAAAATGTGCACTCTTCGTAAGTCGATCTATGATCACCCAAATCATATCCTTATGTTTCTTGGTCATTGGTAGGCCTGTAATGAAATCCATACCAATTTCCTCCCATTTCCATTCCGAAATTTCTAAGGGTTGTAAAGGTCCTGCTGGGCTTTGGTGTTCTGCCTTCACTCTTCGGCATGTGTGACATTCTGATACATATTTCGCAATGTCTCCCTTCATGTTGTTCCACCAGAATAACTCCTTAAGATCCATGTACATCTTCGTACCTCCTGGGTGAATGGAATATGGTGTCTCATGGGCTTCTCGAAGGATCAGTCCTTTGATTTCAGGTATATCAGGCACACAAATCCTATTCTGAAACCATAGTGATTCATAATCACCCAGACGGAATTCTGATGGTCTTCCTTGCGTAATTCTCTGAATTTCTTCCTTTATGAAAGCATCTTCTTTTTGTCGTCTGATTATCTCATTCCGAAGGTCACTTTGTCTTTCTTCCATAACCTCCAAATTGTTCAAGCTACCTAAGGTAGAGACCTCCAACAGCAGGATTTCAGACCTTTCTAAATCCGTCTTCAACTCCTTTGGTAATTCACGATGTGTAGGTTGAACATCCGTGCTCTTGCGACTCAAAGCATCCGCCACAACATTGGCTTTACCCGGAGTGTAGTTGATTGTAAGATCATAATCCTTAATCAACTCTAGCCATCTTCTTTGCCTCATGTTTAACTCTTTTTGAGTAAAGAAGTATTTGAGGCTCTTGTGATCTGTGAATAACTCACACTTGGCCCCATACAGAAATTGCCTCCACTTCTTCAAGGCAAACACTACTGCTGCTAACTCCAAATCATGAGTTGGGTAGTTCACTTCATGAGGTTTGAGTTGTCTTGAAGCATAAGCTATCACCTTTCGATCTTGCATTAGTACACAACCCAATCCATTCTTGGATGCATCGCAATACACTGTGTAATCCTTGCCTGCTTCAGGCACTGCTAAGATTGGTGCTGAAGTTAGTCGAGTTTTCAACTCCTGGAAGCTTGCTTCACACTTATCTGTCCACTCAAATGGAACATTTTTCCTTAATAATTTGGTCATAGGTCCTGCTATCCTGGAGAATCCTTCAATGAATCTCTGATAATATCCTGCCATACCCAAGAAACCTCGAACCTCCCTGACATTCTTCGGTGATTGCCATTCCAATACGGCTTGTACCTTAGTGGGATCCACTGAAATTCCATCTTTACTGATGACATGCCCAAGAAACTCTACTTGGTCCAACCAAAATTCGCACTTGCTAAACTTTGCATACAACTGATGTTCTCTCAGAACTTGTAATGCAATCCTCAGATGCTTGGCATGCTCCTCCTTATTCTTGGAGTAAATTAGGATATCGTCAATAAAGACGATTACAAACTTGTCCAGATATGGCATAAAGATCTTATTCATCAAGTTCATAAAAATTGCAGGTGCATTAGTCAATCCAAATGGAACAACCAAATACTCATGATGACCATACCTAGAGACAAAGGCTGTTTTTGGGACATCTTCAGGTTTAATCTTGATTTGATGGTAACCGGATCTGAGATCAATCTTGGAAAACACTCCTGCCCCTTGAACTTGGTCAAACAGGTCTTGAATTCTGGGTAGCGGGTATTTGTTCTTGATAGTGACGTTGTTCAAATTTCTGAAGTCACCACACATTCTTCTACCACCATCACGCTTATCAACAAAGATCACAGGGGAACCCCATGGTGACACACTTTCTCGAATGAATCCTTTACTCTCTAATTCATCAAGCTGCTCTTTGAGTTCCTTCAACTCCTTAGGACCCATCTTGTATGGTGCTTGAGCTATGGGTGATGTGCCTGGTATCAAATCGATGGTAAATTCTATCTCTCTATCAGGTGGCATGCCGGGTAGTTCCTTCGGAAATACATCTGGAAACTCACTGACTACTGGAATATCTTCCAACGTTGCCTCTTTCAAAGAATTCAGTTGGATTCCAATCTCCATATGTGTGTGCCTATCTGCCTGATAAGTGATCCTACCTCCTCCGGGTTTTCTGATGGACACTGTTTTCTCTTCACAGTCAATTTGGGCTCCATGTTCAGTCATCCAATCCATACCCAAGACAACTTGCAAATCCTTAAGTGGTAACACGAAAAGGTTTGCGTAGTAAATGCAATTGCAGATCGTAATGACCTGTTCTTGCTTCACTTGGGTTACTAAGAGCGTACCCCCAGCCGTTAACACGGTAATGGGGCGTTCTAACGGTTCGCACTTTAACCCATATTTTTCCACAAACTCACTAGAGAGAAAAGAGTTGGTAGCCCCCGTATCAAAAAGTACTTTACCAGGATGAGAAAGGATATTGAGCGTACCTAGTACTGCTGTCTCCGAGTTGTCAGCCTCCTCCACAGAGGTACAGTTCAGCTTTCCAAAGGTCCTTCCCCTTTTGCCATTGTTGTTCTTTCCATTATTTCCACCTCCAGCTGCAGATCCTCCACCTTTTCCGTAATTACCTCCACCTTTGTTGAATCCACCACCGGCTGGCTGATTAGGACATTGAGGTTTGATGTGTCCCTCCTGTCCACACCCAAAGCAAATAACCTTGGGTTTCCGACACTCACTCTTCACATGTCCTGGGAGTCCACAGTTGTGACATAGTATCCTGCTCTTGGGGTTGAATGCTCCACGATCAGCTGGAGCTCCTCTCGGCTGCATTCTTGGCTTGAAGCTTAAATTCGGTCGAGATCGATTAGGCTCAAATTTCTTGGCCTCAGTTCTTGCCTTCTTCTGTCGGCTCAACTGAACCATCTTATAGTCGTTCTCCCAGGTGATAGCAGAGTTCATCAACTCTTGGAAGGTTTTGGGTTTGGTCATCTTCAGCTGCATTGCAGCATATGGATCTATTCCCCTAAGGAATCTCTTGATCCTTTTAGCATCCGTGCTTACCTCGTCAGCTGCATAACGAGAGAGCACACTAAACTCTCTAATGTACTTCATCATTGTAAGAGTTCCTTGTTGAAGATCTTCAAATTCCCGTCTCTTCAACTCCATAATACTCTCGGGAACGTGATACTCCCTAAACCTCTCTTTAAACTCTTCCCAAGTAAATACCTTCCCTGGCGGCTGTATTATCACCTCGTTCTCCCACCAGGATGCAGCTGGGCCAGTAAGAAGGTACGTGGCATATCGTACCTTTTCTTCATCATTAGCATTAAGGGACTTCAATTTCCTTTCTATATCCGTTAGCCAATCTTCAGCATCCATTGGCTCCGGTGCAGTTGCAAAAGGTAAAGGCTTGGTGTTGAGGAAATCTGATAAACTGGTATTCTTGTTCTCGGGACCCCTTCCATTCCCGATCTGACCCATTAACTCCTGCATAAACTTGTTTTGGGTCTCCTGCATAAACTGCATGTACTGCATGAAGTTCTGTTCTCCGAGAGGTCGAAAAGGTGGAAGCGGTGGTACGGCTTCTCCTGCGTCATGATCAGCCTTCTCTTTAGCCTCACGCTCCACTCGCTGCTCCTCGGATTCTCTATCGTTACCCGTATCCATCTCCCTCTAGTCCTGCAACATGAAGCGAATAAACTCATAATTACATCATGCTCATGCGTTCTGAGCCTCACTTCACGTGCAGCACTAGTCACACAAGAGAAATAAAATCCAAATCCAAATAAGAACCAGCGTTATTTACATAATAAACATATATTATACATATTATTATAGTGCTATTACAAGCATCTCACTTGAAGTGAGTTACACACAAGGTACTCTAAAGTCCACTGGGTCGCACAAACACTCTGACCCTTATTTATAAAACAAGCCCAAACTCACACACTCCAACCCCAAACTATACTACACTCGACGATAGCTCCAAGGTCCACCTCAGCAACCTCACCACTCGGCGTACATACCAGGGGTCCAACCGTGCTGACGGGTAGTCCTACGCACCGACTCCGGTATGTAAGGTCTTCCCGTTGGGACATACTCCTGGTCCGAAGTGTCGATGTCCGATGTGTCAGTCACGAACAGTCCATCAAAGCCAAGATAACTAGCCATACTAGCGCCATAGGCCTCGGCACTAGTATACTGGGATGGCCCAGTTTCACCATGGCCAGTAGTCGGGGCGCTCAGATTATGTTCAGATGGTGTCTCCTCCACAAACTGAACCTCAACAGGGTCCTCCTCATCAGAAGATATGTCGATGACACAAGTGTTGCCACCAGCAACAGGAATAGGAGCAACAGGAACAGCAGGGGCTATTCCCACCGAAAGGCTAGACTGAACTCCGTCATCAGCAGAGTCATAACAAGGAATAGGGTGGCTATTGGTACCAGGGTACCAATCATACCTCCAGCCATCCGAGTTTTCAACAGGAACATAAGAATCAGAGGCATCCAGAGGAACTGATGGCTCGGGGTCACTAGGAGGAATGACCGGGTAATGTATCGGCTCTGGAGTAGGTGAATACCTGGAAGGTCCTGAACGAGTCTGACGTCTAGAAGATCCCTCCTCAAGTGCACTCTGAAATCCACCTACCTCCTGGACCTTTCCCTTCTCAGGAAACTTCGCCCAATCTGGTCCTGTGAGGTCTCTCAGCAGTCCTCCCTTGTCCTCCATACTGACCTTCTGGGTCTTATACAAGGATCCAACCAACAGCCTGTAACCATCCATCATCCGGGTGGCTAACTTTGGCTTGGTCTTAACCAACGCCAAATGGTCCAAAGCATACTCTGAGGACATACCATCACAAGGAATCGGCTCAAAACTGGTTCCTATCAGATCCGCGGACTTATGCCCACGAATCGTCGCAATGGACTGCACCAACGCCTCCTGATAAGCTGTAGTGTGACTACGACTCTCGCCATGAGGCCTAGTCAGAAGTGGCGTCAACTCCTGGGGTATGCGGATGAGCACCCGATACTTCACTACCTCCTCTCCAAACTTGTAGATGTAGGTGTTGACGGGAATGTTGGTGTCACAGCCAAAAGCTCTCAGCAACGCCCTCAACTGGTCAGTCAAGGTACCGTTATAGTCATCCAGCCACTCATGCTCCGGCCAGATAGAACTCTCCCGTGCCATCAAAACTGCACATAAAAAGATAAGCACTTAAAAGAATTGCATCATAATAAAGAACTTTAACACTGAAAATATGACGGTGATATTCTCAAGTGAATACTCATCATACTTCTAGCGCACTCTTTATCGTTGCTGACTACCAACAGGTTCTAACCCTTTACTAGGTTTCCAACCTAAGGTTGAAGCAATTGCTCTGATACCAGCTGCGGTGACCCAGCATACCACTGCATGTTGTAGTACGCAAGTCGTTGACATAACATTCACAGAACACCGTTCCGCAAATATTACATCCCTCAGGGTGGTACAGCAGAAACATTGCGGGTCCACAAACAACGTCGGAATTATTACAAACCAAGTTGTGCTTAGAGATATCCACCTCAGGGTGTCATCTCATACATAGTGTTTACAAACCATGAAGAAGCAAATAAGTGCGCACACGGGAACTCAACAGCTTATTGCTATAATGTTCTTGCTGCTCGATTCAACCGTGCTAAGTAGGGCTATTAACTTAGAGTCGTCTAGTCAGACTCTTCCTCCTCGTTGTCGGCGCCGTATTTGATAACGTAGTCCACGCCTTCAACTCCTCCCGAAAGGTCTGGCTCCTCATAGAAGACGTCTTCCTGGCCTCCCATGGCATGAAGCGATGCACTGCTCAGGTCCTCATAACCTAAGCAGGAGATTCAAACGGAAAGAGATGAGTAACCAGCGTTACTCAACAAGATCATAGATACGGTGGGAAGTTTGATGCACTAACTACTGCTTAAGACTCAAAAGAGTCACAAGCTAATGCAAGGTTTTGTAAAACATTTCTTCAAGAGGTTACTTTTATTTCTGAAAACTATGCCCGTCATCCTTCACAGGGCTAGAGCTTCATGGAGCTCCTTTCCTGCAGCGTTTGCAGCTCCTTCCCGGAACAGGGAGTAACATGTTACAATTCTTTACACTCTGCAGAGGTGCGTTACTTTACCCATAAGGGATCAAGACCTTGTTGCACAACCAGGTAGCTTTCCTGTCCACACCCATTCGGTGTGGGGCCCGGTTTTTGATCCAAGCCATTCACTGTGCTTCTCCACACAACGCATGCCCACCCAATTCATGCATAGCGAGTTTACCCCTGATGCTCTACCCCTCACGGTAGACACCTAGGCTCTCCTTGCAGACCATCCTAGACCCCAGTCGCCGTGGGACTTAAGGGATCCCACCCATGTGCATGTAGTCCCGCAAGACCTACAGCCTACGGCACTGGCAGCCCGTTGACATGCATCCGGGAGAAGTACAGATGACATTTCCCGTCCCATTCCAAGCCTTATGGTTAACGCTTCTTTACGGCGCAATCATTATGACGGCATTTGTTATTAATCCTAGGTAATACTTTCCCTTGCAAATGGAACCTCCGGACCTATTCTTCTTACCATGGTCCCATTTGCCAACCATAATAGGTTACCACCACTCAGGTAGATAGCCAAATAGTCAAGTTATTAAAGAAATAGGTTTTATGCTTTCCTTTGTATAAAGGTGATAGTATAATAAGGTTTTTGCAAATAGTTTTCTAACAAATATTTCAAGAGATATGAGCAAGTGATGAACTTGCCTTGAAACTGACAAGAAGTGGAGTCTGAAACTGGTCGGGACTCTCGACCTCCTGGTTCTACAAAAACCACCATTGTCTGATAAGAACAATGTTTAAAGAAGCAATATGCAAATATGCATAGAATGGTATGCAGATCTAAATTATGATTTTATTTTATTGCTCAAATAAGAATTTTAAGAATTATTTCTAATTTTTGAGTATTATTTTTATTTCATTAAATTTTAAAATAGGATTCATTTAAATTAATAAATTAACTTAAAGGTACATGAAATAATAAAAGACTTTCATTTTAAACCATTTTAGAGATAAGGTTATAATTTTTATTATTTAAAATAATTTTATCCAAATTTTGTTTAAAGAAAAGGATTTTAAAATAATTTTTTAACTAAAATGGCATTTTGGTAAATTTGAAATAACTCTAAAGAAAAGTTAGTCAAAAAGTTAGATAATTAGCATAAAAAGATAGATTTTATTTTTCTGATTAATTTGATAATTTATTTGAATTTTTCTGAAATCAGAATCAAAAGTTATGGATTTTCAAAGTATTTGAATTAAATCTGGAATTAGGAAAAGGTTAAATTCCTGACAATGGGGTCCACTGTCAGAGTTTTTAATAATAAAATTAAAAGATAAAAGATGGCTGACGTCAGCTGACGTCAGCGTCCACGGCCAGCGGCCACTCCGGCCAAAATCCGGCCGGCTCCGGCGTTCCCAGCCCGAGGCAAGAAGCCCAGTAGCTGCACAAGATAGAGACGGGCCAACAAGTGGCGGCGCCGCCCCAAAATGGTCACCGGAGCGTCATCCCCACGGTGGTGCGGCGGCGAACTCCGGCGGCCGAACCCAACCATGCGTTCAAGGATGCAATCGAGAGGGAAAAGAAGCGTAGAAGAAGGAGCAGCTCACCACGGTGGTCGAGGACAAAGTTTGGACGGCGAGGAAGCTACGGCGGCGACGGATTCGTGCTTGATGTCCAGCGGCGGCGTTCGGGGCGTCGGTCGCGTTCTCCTCCTCCAGCGGCTCCCAGCACCAACGGCTTGCACCAGCGTGACAAGGACGGCGGGGCGACTCGAACGGACACGGCCACGGGTGCGGGGACCCCTCCGTTCGCCGGCGATTTGAGGCGTTCGTCGGCGGCAGTAGGGCTAGGGTTAGCGGCTCGGTGCGGAAGAGGGAGAGAAGAGAGAAGAGAGAGCGAGGGGGGGGGAAATGAGCGAGAGATATAGATGAGGACGGCTCCCTCCGTTCTTATCCTCCGGCAAGCAAACAAGCAGGCAAGCAGGAGGTGGCGCGCGGCATGGCGTCGTCCTTCTGGCTGAGGAAGAAGAAGAAAGAAAAGAAAAGAACTTTGCAGAAACCCCCCTGACGTTTTACAGAATTGCTGAAAGTTAACAACAGCCACTTTGGACAATTAATTTACGAGCTTAAATAACTTCAAAAATACAGAGAAAATTAATATAAGCTTAGGATTTTGAGAAGAAACCTCCAATAATTTTATTTAGAATTTTGGGAACAATTAACAAGATTTAAAAAAATTAGGTGAAGGAATAGGACATTTTAATGAGATTTAAAATATCCAAAAAGGAATTTTATCACCAGAGAAATAGGGTGGTTTTATATAAATCAAAAGTATAAGAAAATAGTTAAGAGATGTTTAAATTACATTTCATATAAATATAACCACTTGGAAACTTATAACTGCCAAAAAGCAGTAAGAGTACTTAAGAAGAAAGAAACTTTAGGTCAAGACTATAAAGGTTCTTTAAGTAACCAAAGTTTTAAATTGCGAAAAATTAGTTCAGGTTTTTCAGATGCATGCATGCAAGTGCACAAACTCCTAAATCTACCCTTCGCCAAACCTAAACGCTGGGGTACTACACTATAGTCCATGATTTTTGGGTCCCGAGAGGATTTCGATGCCTTGTGTCCCCCGGTAGTCGACTTGAGCGGCATCATCAAAACTCGTGATTTCGGGAATTTCTGGCCGTTTTCGTGGGCCATAGTCCACAATTTTTGGGTCCCGGGAGAATTTCGATACCCTGTGACCCACGGTACTTGACTCTTGTGGCATCATCAAAACTCATGATTTCGGGCATTTCTGGCCGTTTTCATAGGCTATAGTCCACATTTTTTGGTCCCGAGAGGATTCCGATGCCTTGTGACCCCCGGTACATGACTCTAGTAGCATCATCAAAAGTCCTGATTTCGGGCATTTCTGGCCGTTTTCGTAGGCTATAGTTCATAATTTTTGGGTCCCGGCAAGATTTCGATGCCCTGTGACACTCGGTACACGACTCTAGCGGCATCATCAAAACTCGTGATTTCGGGCATTTCTTGTCGTTTTCGTGGGCTATAGTCCATGATTTTTGGGTCTTGAGAGGATTTCGATGCCTTGTGACCCCCGGTACACGACTCTAGCGGCATCATCAAAACTCATGATTTCGGGCATTTCTGGCCGTTTTCGTTGGCTATAGTCCACGATTTTTGGGTCCCGGGAGGATTTGGATACCCTGTGACCCACGGTACACGACTCTAGCGGTATTGTCAAAACTCGTGATTTTGGATATTTCTGGCCGTTTTCGTGGGCTATAGTCCATGACTTTCGGGTCTCGGGAGGATTTCGATGCCCTGTGACCCACGCTGCACGACTCTAGCGGCATCGTCAAAAATCGTGATTTTGGGAATTTTCCGGCCGTTTTCGCGGGCTATAGTCCACGACTTTCGGGTCCCGGGAGGATTTCGATGCCCTGTGACCCCCGCTACACGACTCTAGCGGCATCATCAAAACTCGTGATTTTGGGCATTTCTGGCCGTTTTCGTGGGCTATAGTCCACAATTTTGGGTCCCGGGAGGATTTCGATGCCCTGTGACCCACGGTACATGAATCTAGCGGCATCATCAAAACTTGTGATTTCAGTCATTTCTGGCCGTTTTCGTGGGCTATAGTCCATGATTTTTGGGTCCCGAGAGGATTTCGATGCCTTGTGTCCCCCGGTACCCGACTCTAGCAGCATCATCAAAACTCGTGTTTTCGGGCATTTCTGGCCGTTTTCGTAGGCTATATTCCACAATTTTTGGGTCCCGGGAGGATTTCGATACCTTGTGACCCACGGTACACGACTCTAGCGGCATCGTCAAAACTCATGATTTCGGGCATTTGTGGTCGTTTTCGTGGGCTATAGTCCACGATTTTTGGGTCCCGAGAGGATTTCGATGCCTTGTGACCCCCGGTACACGACTCTAGCGGCATCATCAAAACTCGTGATTTCGGGCATCTCTTGCCGTTTTCGTAGGCTATAGTTCACAATTTTTCGGTCCCGGGAGGATTTCGATGCCCTGTTACCCACGGTACACGATTCTAGCGGCATCATCAAAACTCGTGATTTCGGGCATTTCTGGTCGTTTTCGTGGCCTATAGTCCATGATTTTTGGGTCCCGAGAGGATTTCGATGCCTTGTGACCCCCGGTACACGACTCTAGCGGCATCATCAAAACTCATGATTTCGGGCATTTCTGGCCGTTTTCGTTGGCTATAGTCCACAATTTTTGGGTCCCGGGAGGATTTGGATACCCTGTGACCCACGGTACACGACTCTAGCGGTATTGTCAAAACTCGTGATTTTGGATATTTCTGGCCGTTTTCGTGGGCTATAGTCCATGACTTTCGGGTCTCGGGAGGATTTCGATGCCCTGTGACCCACGCTGCACGACTCTAGCGGCATCGTCAAAAATCATGATTTTCGGAATTTTCCGGCCGTTTTCGCGGGCTATAGTCCACGACTTTCGGGTCCCGGGAGGATTTCGATGCCCTGTGACCCCCGCTACACGACTCTAGCGGCATCATCAAAACTCGTGATTTTGGGCATTTCTGGCCGTTTTCGTGGGCTATAGTCCACAATTTTTGGGTCCCGGGAGGATTTCGATGCCCTGTGACCCACGGTACATGAATCTAGCGGCATCATCAAAACTTGTGATTTCAGTCATTTCTGGCCGTTTTCGTGGGCTATAGTCCATGATTTTTGGGTCCCGAGAGGATTTCGATGCCCTGTGTCCCCCGGTACCCGACTCTAGCAGCATCATCAAAACTCGTGTTTTCGGGCATTTCTGGCCGTTTTCGTAGGCTATATTCCACAATTTTTGGTTCCCGGGAGGATTTCGATACCTTGTGACCCACGGTACACGACTCTAGCGGCATCGTCAAAACTCATGATTTCGGGCATTTGTGGTCGTTTTCGTGGGCTATAGTCCACGATTTTTGGGTCCCGAGAGGATTTCGATGCCTTGTGACCCCCGGTACACGACTCTAGCGGCATCATCAAAACTCGTGATTTCGGGCATCTCTGGCCGTTTTCGTAGGCTATAGTTCACAATTTTTCGGTCCCGGGAGGATTTCGATGCCCTGTTACCCACGGTACATGATTCTAGCGGCATCATCAAAACTCGTGATTTCGGGCATTTCTGGTCGTTTTCGTGGCCTATAGTCCATGATTTTTGGGTCCCGAGAGGATTTCGATGCTTGTGTCCCCCGGTACCCGACTTGAGCGGCATCATCAAAACTCGTGATTTCGGGAATTTCTGGCCGTTTTCGTGGGCTATAGTCTACAATTTTTGGGTCCCGGGAGAATTTCGATACCCTGTGACCCACGGTACTTGACTCTTGCGGCATCATCAAAACTCATGATTTCGGGCATTTCTGGCCGTTTTCATAGGCTATAGTCCACATTTTTTGGTCCCGAGAGGATTCCGATGCCTTGTGACCCCCGGTACACGACTCTAGCGGCATCATCAAAAGTCGTGATTTCTGGCCGTTTTCGTAGGCTATAGTTCATAATTTTTGGGTCCCGGCAGGATTTCGATGCCCTGTGACACTCGGTACACGACTCTAGCGGCATCATCAAAACTCGTGATTTCGGGCATTTCTTGTCGTTTTCGTGGGCTATAGTCCATGATTTTTGGGTCTCGAGAGGATTTCGATGCCTTGTGATCCCCGGTACACGACTCTAGCGGCATCATCAAAACTCATGATTTCGGGCATTTCTGGCCGTTTTCGTTGGCTATAGTCCACAATTTTTGGGTCCCGGGAGGATTTGGATACCCTGTGACCCACGGTACACGACTCTAGCGGTATTGTCAAAACTCGTGATTTTGGACATTTCTGGCCGTTTTCGTGGGCTATAGTCCATGACTTTCGGGTCTCGGGAGGATTTCGATGCCCTGTGACCCACGGTGCACGACTCTAGCGGCATCGTCAAAAATCGTGATTTTGGGAATTTTCCGGCCGTTTTCGCGGGCTATAGTCCACGACTTTCGGGTCCCGGGAGGATTTCGATGCCCTGTGACCCCCGCTACACGACTCTAGCGGCATCATCAAAACTCGTGATTTTGGGCATTTCTGGCCGTTTTCGTGGGCTATAGTCCACTATTTTTGGGTCCCGGGAGGATTTCGATACCCTGTGACCCACGGTACATGACTCTAGCGGCATCATCAAAACTCGTGATTTCAGGCATTTCTGGCCGTTTTCGTGGGCTATAGTCCATGATTTTTGGGTCCCGAGAGGATTTCGATGCCTTGTGTCCCCCGGTACCCGACTCTAGCAGCATCATCAAAACTCGTGTTTTCGGGCATTTCTGGCCGTTTTCGGAGGCTATATTCCACAATTTTTGGGTCCCGGGAGGATTTCGATACCCTGTGACCCACGGTACATGACTCTAGCGGCATCATCAAAACTCGTGATTTCGGGCATTTCTGGCCGTTTTCGTGGGCTATAGTCCACGATTTTTTGGTCCCGAGAGGATTTCGATGCCATTGTGACCCCCGGTACACGACTCTAGCGGCATCATCAAAACTCGTGATTTCGGGCATCTCTGGCCGTTTTCGTAGGCTATAGTTCACAATTTTTCGGTCCCGGGAGGATTTCGATGCCCTGTTACCCACGGTACACGATTCTAGCGGCATCATCAAAACTCGTGATTTCGGGCATTTCTGGTCGTTTTCGTGGCCTATAGTCCATGATTTTTGGGTCCCGAGAGGATTTCGATGCCTTGTGTCCCCCGGTACCCGACTTGAGCGGCATCATCAAAACTCGTGATTTCGGGAATTTCTGGCCGTTTTCGTGGGCTATAGTCCACAATTTTTGGGTCCCGGGAGAATTTCGATACCCTGTGACCCACGGTACATGACTCTTGCGGCATCATCAAAACTCATGATTTCGGGCATTTCTGGCCGTTTTCGTTGGCTATAGTCCACAATTTTTGGGTCCCGGGAGGATTTGGATACCCTGTGACCCACGGTACACGACTCTAGCGGTATTGTCAAAACTCGTGATTTTGGACATTTCTGGCCGTTTTCGTGGGCTATAGTCCATGACTTTCGGGTCTCGGGAGGATTTGGATACCCTGTGACCCACGGTACACGACTCTAGCGGCATCGTCAAAACTCATGATTTCGGGCATTTGTGGTCGTTTTCGTGGGCTATAGTCCACGATTTTTGGGTCCCGAGAGGATTTCGATGCCTTGTGACCCCCGGTACACGACTCTAGCGGCATCATCAAAACTCGTGATTTCGGGCATTTCTGGCCGTTTTCATAGGATATAGTTCACATTTTTTGGTCCCGAGAGGATTCCGATGCCTTGTGACCCCCGGTACACGACTCTAGCGGCATCATCAAAAGTCGTGATTTCTGGCCGTTTTCGTAGGCTATAGTCCATAATTTTTGGGTCCCGGCAGGATTTCGATGCCCTGTGACACTCGGTACACGACTCTAGCGGCATCATCAAAACTCGTGATTTCGGGTATTTCTGGCCGTTTTCATAGGCTATAGTTCACATTTTTTGGTCCCGAGAGGACTCCGATGCCTTGTGACCCCCGGTACACGACTCAAGCGGTATTGTCAAAACTCGTGATTTTGGACATTTCTGGCCGTTTTCGTGGGCTATAGTCCATGACTTTCGGGTCTCGGGAGGATTTCGATGCCCTGTGACCCACGCTGCATGACTCTAGCGGCATCGTCAAAAATCGTGATTTTGGGAATTTTCCGGCCGTTTTCGCGGGCTATAGTCCACGACTTTTGGGTCCCGAGAGGATTTCGATGCCTTGTGACACTCGGTACACGACTCTAGCGGCATCATCAAAACTCGTGATTTCGTGGGCTATAGTCCACGATTTTTGGGTCCCGAGAGGATTTCGATGCCTTGTGACCCCCGGTACACGACTCTAGCGGCATCATCAAAACTCGTGATTTCGGGCATTTCTGGCCGTTTTCATAGGCTATAGTTCACATTTTTTGGTCCCGAGAGGATTCCGATGCCTTGTGACCCCCGGTACACGACTCAAGCGGTATTGTCAAAACTCGTGATTTTGGACCCGAGAGGATTTCGATGCCCTGTGACACTCGGTACACGACTCTAGCGGCATCATCAAAACTCGTGATTTCGTGGGCTATAGTCCACGATTTTTGGGTCCCGAGAGGATTTCGATGCCTTGTGACCCCCGGTACACGACTCTAGCGGCATCATCAAAACTCGTGATTTCGGGCATTTCTGGCCGTTTTCATAGGCTATAGTTCACATTTTTTGGTCCCGAGAGGATTCCGATGCCTTGTGACCCCCGGTACACGACTCTAGCGGTATTGTCAAAACTCGTGATTTCGGGCATTTCTGGCCGTTTTCGTTGGCTATAGTCCACAATTTTTGGGTCCCGGGAGGATTTGGATACCCTGTGACCCACGGTACACGACTCTAGCGGTATTGTCAAAACTCGTGATTTTGGACATTTCTGGCCGTTTTCGTGGGCTATAGTCCATGACTTTCGGGTCTCGGGAGGATTTGGATACCCTGTGACCCACGGTACACGACTCTAGCGGCATCGTCAAAACTCATGATTTCGGGCATTTGTGGTCGTTTTCGTGGGCTATAGTCCACGATTTTTGGGTCCCGAGAGGATTTCGATGCCTTGTGACCCCCGGTACACGACTCTAGCGGCCTCATCAAAACTCGTGATTTCGGGCATTTCTGGCCGTTTTCATAGGCTATAGTTCACATTTTTTGGTCCCGAGAGGATTCCGATGCCTTGTCACCCCCGGTACACGACTCTAGCCGCATCATCAAAAGTCGTTATTTCTGGCCGTTTTCGTAGGCTATAGTTCATAGTTTTTGGTCCCGGCAGGATTTCGATGCCCTGTGACACTCGGTACACGACTCTAGCGGCATCATCAAAACTCGTGATTTCGGGCATTTCTTGTCGTTTTCGTGGGCTATAGTCCATGATTTTTGGGTCTCGAGAGGATTTCGATGCCTTGTGACCCCCGGTACACGACTCTAGCGGCATCATCAAAAGTCGTGATTTCTGGCCGTTTTCGTAGGCTATAGTTCATAATTTTTGGGTCCCGGCAGGATTTCGATGCCCTGTGACACTCGGTACACGACTCTAGCGGCATCATCAAAACTCGTGATTTCGGGCATTTCTTGTCGTTTTCGTGGGCTATAGTCCATGATTTTTGGGTCTCGAGAGGATTTCGATGCCTTGTGATCCCCGGTACACGACTCTAGCGGCATCATCAAAACTCATGATTTCGGGCATTTCTGGCCGTTTTCGTTGGCTATAGTCCACAATTTTTGGGTCCCGGGAGGATTTGGATACCCTGTGACCCACGGTACACGACTCTAGCGGTATTGTCAAAACTCGTGATTTTGGACATTTCTGGCCGTTTTCGTGGGCTATAGTCCATGACTTTCGGGTCTCGGGAGGATTTCGATGCCCTGCGACCCACGCTGCACGACTCTAGCGGCATCATCAAAAATCGTGATTTTGGGAATTTTCCGGCCGTTTTCGCGGGCTATAGTCCACGACTTTCGGGTCCCGGGAGGATTTCGATGCCCTGTGACCCCCGCTACACGACTCTAGCGGCATCATCAAAACTCGTGATTTTGGGCATTTCTGGCCGTTTTCGTGGGCTATAGTCCACATTTTTGGGTCCCGGGAGGATTTCGATGCCCTGTGACCCACGGTACATGAATCTAGCGGCATCATCAAAACTTGTGATTTCAGTCATTTCTGGCCGTTTTCGTGGGCTATAGTCCATGATTTTTGGGTCCCGAGAGGATTTCGATGCCTTGTGTCCCATGGTACCCGACTCTAGCAGCATCATCAAAACTCGTGTTTTCGGGCATTTCTGGCCGTTTTCGTAGGCTATATTCCACAATTTTTGGGTCCCGGGAGGATTTCGATACCTTGTGACCCACGGTACACGACTCTAGCGGCATCGTCAAAACTCATGATTTCGGGCATTTGTGGTCGTTTTCGTGGGCTATAGTCCACGATTTTTGGGTCCCGAGAGGATTTCGATGCCTTGTGACCCCCGGTACACGACTCTAGCGGCATCATCAAAACTCGTGATTTCGGGCATCTCTGGCCGTTTTCGTAGGCTATAGTTCACAATTTTTCGGTCCCGGGAGGATTTCGATGCCCTGTTACCCACGGTACACGATTCTAGCGGCATCATCAAAACTCGTGATTTCGGGCATTTCTGGTCGTTTTCGTGGCCTATAGTCCATGATTTTTGGGTCCCGAGAGGATTTCGATGCCTTGTGTCCCCCGGTACCCGACTTGAGCGGCATCATCAAAACTCGTGATTTCGGGAATTTCTGGCCGTTTTCGTGGGCTATAGTCCACAATTTTTGGGTCCCGGGAGAATTTCGATACCCTGTGACCCACGGTACTTGACTCTTGCGGCATCATCAAAACTCATGATTTCGGGCATTTCTGGCCGTTTTCGTTGGCTATAGTCCACAATTTTTGAGTCCCGGGAGGATTTGGATACCCTGTGACCCACGGTACACGACTCTAGCGGTATTGTCAAAACTCGTGATTTTGGACATTTCTGGCCGTTTTCGTGGGCTATAGTCCATGACTTTCGGGTCTCGGGAGGATTTGGATACCCTGTGACCCACGGTACACGACTCTAGCGGCATCGTCAAAACTCATGATTTCGGGCATTTGTGGTCATTTTCGTGGGCTATAGTCCACGATTTTTGGGTCCCGGGAGGATTTCGATGCCTTGTGACCCCCGGTACACGACTCTAGCGGCATCATCAAAACTCGTGATTTCGGGCATTTCTGGCCGTTTTCATAGGCTATAGTTCACATTTTTTGGTCCCGAGAGGATTCCGATGCCTTGTGACCCCCGGTACACGACTCTAGCGGCATCATCAAAAGTCGTGATTTCTGGCCGTTTTCGTAGGCTATAGTCCATAATTTTTGGGTCCCGGCAGGATTTCGATGCCCTGTGACACTCGGTACACGACTCTAGCGGCATCATCAAAACTCGTGATTTCGGGTATTTCTGGCCGTTTTCATAGGCTATAGTTCACATTTTTTGGTCCCGAGAGGACTCCGATGCCTTGTGACCCCCGGTACACGACTCAAGCGGTATTGTCAAAACTCGTGATTTTGGACATTTCTGGCCGTTTTCGTGGGCTATAGTCCATGACTTTCGGGTCTCGGGAGGATTTCGATGCCCTGTGACCCACGCTGCATGACTCTAGCGGCATCGTCAAAAATCGTGATTTTGGGAATTTTCCGGCCGTTTTCGCGGGCTATAGTCCACGACTTTCGGGTCCCGAGAGGATTTCGATGCCTTGTGACACTCGGTACACGACTCTAGCGGCATCATCAAAACTCGTGATTTCGTGGGCTATAGTCCACGATTTTTGGGTCCCGAGAGGATTTCGATGCCTTGTGACCCCCGGTACACGACTCTAGCGGCATCATCAAAACTCGTGATTTCGGGCATTTCTGGCCGTTTTCATAGGCTATAGTTCACATTTTTTGGTCCCGAGAGGATTCCGATGCCTTGTGACCCCCGTTACACGACTCAAGCGGTATTGTCAAAACTCGTGATTTTGGACCCGAGAGGATTTCGATGCCCTGTGACACTCGGTACACGACTCTAGCGGCATCATCAAAACTCGTGATTTCGTGGGCTATAGTCCACGATTTTTGGGTCCCGAGAGGATTTCGATGCCTTGTGACCCCCGGTACACGACTCTAGCGGCATCATCAAAACTCGTGATTTCGCGCATTTCTGGCCGTTTTCATAGGCTATAGTTCACATTTTTTGGTCCCGAGAGGATTCCGATGCCTTGTGACCCCCGGTACATGACTCTAGCGGTATTGTCAAAACTCGTGATTTCGGGCATTTCTGGCCGTTTTCGTTGGCTATAGTCCACAATTTTTGGGTCCCGGGAGGATTTGGATACCCTGTGACCCACGGTACACGACTCTAGCGGTATTGTCAAAACTCGTGATTTTGGACATTTCTGGCCGTTTTCGTGGGCTATAGTCCATGACTTTCGGGTCTCGGGAGGATTTGGATACCCTGTGACCCCGGTACACGACTCTAGCGGCATCGTCAAAACTCATGATTTCGGGCATTTGTGGTCGTTTTCGTGGGCTATAGTCCACGATTTTTGGGTCCCGAGAGGATTTCGATGCCTTGTGACCCCCGGTACACGACTCTAGCGGCCTCATCAAAACTCGTGATTTCGGGCATTTCTGGCCGTTTTCATAGGCTATAGTTCACATTTTTTGGTCCCGAGAGGATTCCGATGCCTTGTCACCCCCGGTACACGACTCTAGCCGCATCATCAAAAGTCGTTATTTCTGGCCGTTTTCGTAGGCTATAGTTCATAATTTTTGGGTCCCGGCAGGATTTCGATGCCCTGTGACACTCGGTACACGACTCTAGCGGCATCATCAAAACTCGTGATTTCGGGCATTTCTTGTCGTTTTCGTGGGCTATAGTCCATGATTTTTGGGTCTCGAGAGGATTTCGATGCCTTGTGACCCCCGGTACACGACTCTAGCGGCATCATCAAAACTCATGATTTCGGGCATTTCTGGCCGTTTTCGTTGGCTATAGTCCACAATTTTTGGGTCCCGGGAGGATTTCGATACCTTGTGACCCACGGTACACGACTCTAGCGGCATCGTCAAAACTCATGATTTCGGGCATTTGTGGTCGTTTTCGTGGGCTATAGTCCACGATTTTTGGGTCCCGAGAGGATTTCGATGCCTTGTGACCCCCGGTACACGACTCTAGCGGCATCATCAAAACTCGTGATTTCGGGCATTTCTGGCCGTTTTCATAGGCTATAGTTCACATTTTTTGGTCCCGAGAGGATTCCGATGCCTTGTGACCCCCGGTACACGACTCTAGCCGCATCATCAAAAGTCGTTATTTCTGGCCGTTTTCGTAGGCTATAGTTCATAATTTTTGGGTCCCGGCAGGATTTCGATGCCCTGTGACACTCGGTACACGACTCTAGCGGCATCATCAAAACTCGTGATTTCGGGCATTTCTTGTCGTTTTCGTGGGCTATAGTCCATGATTTTTGGGTCTCGAGAGGATTTCGATGCCTTGTGACCCCCGGTACACGACTCTAGCGGCATCATCAAAACTCATGATTTCGGGCATTTCTGGCCGTTTTCGTTGGCTATAGTCCACAATTTTTGAGTCCCGGGAGGATTTGGATACCCTGTGACCCACGGTACACGACTCTAGCGGTATTGTCAAAACTCGTGATTTTGGACATTTCTGGCCGTTTTCGTGGGCTATAGTCCATGACTTTCGGGTCTCGGGAGGATTTGGATGCCCTGTGACCCACGGTACACGACTCTAGCGGCATCGTCAAAACTCATGATTTCGGGCATTTGTGGTCGTTTTCGTGGGCTATAGTCCACGATTTTTGGGTCCCGAGAGGATTTCGATGCCTTGTGACCCCCGGTACACGACTCTAGCGGCATCATCAAAACTCGTGATTTCGGGCATTTCTGGCCGTTTTCATAGGCTATAGTTCACATTTTTTGGTCCCGAGAGGATTCCGATGCCTTGTGACCCCGGTACACGACTCTAGCCGCATCATCAAAAGTCGTTATTTCTGGCCGTTTTCGTAGGCTATAGTTCATAATTTTTGGGTCCTGGCAGGATTTCGATGCCCTGTGACACTCGGTACACGACTCTAGCGGCATCATCAAAACTCGTGATTTCGGGCATTTCTTGTCGTTTTCGTGGGCTATAGTCCATGATTTTTGGGTCTCGAGAGGATTTCGATGCCTTGTGACCCCCGGTACACGACTCTAGCGGCATCATCAAAACTCATGATTTCGGGCATTTCTGGCCGTTTTCGTTGGCTATAGTCCACAATTTTTGGGTCCCGGGAGGATTTCGATACCTTGTGACCCACGGTACACGACTCTAGCGGCATCGTCAAAACTCATGATTTCGGGCATTTGTGGTCGTTTTCGTGGGCTATAGTCCACGATTTTTGGGTCCCGAGAGGATTTCGATGCCTTGTGACCCCCGGTACACGACTCTAGCGGCATCATCAAAACTCGTGATTTCGGGCATTTCTGGCCGTTTTCATAGGCTATAGTTCACATTTTTTGGTCCCGAGAGGATTCCGATGCCTTGTGACCCCCGGTACACGACTCTAGCCGCATCATCAAAAGTCGTTATTTCTGGCCGTTTTCGTAGGCTATAGTTCATAATTTTTGGGTCCCGGCAGGATTTCGATGCCCTGTGACACTCGGTACACGACTCTAGCGGCATCATCAAAACTCGTGATTTCGGGCATTTCTTGTCGTTTTCGTGGGCTATAGTCCATGATTTTTGGGTCTCGAGAGGATTTCGATGCCTTGTGACCCCCGGTACACGACTCTAGCGGCATCATCAAAACTCATGATTTCGGGCATTTCTGGCCGTTTTCGTTGGCTATAGTCCACAATTTTTGGGTCCCGGGAGGATTTCGATACCTTGTGACCCACGGTACACGACTCTAGCGGCATCGTCAAAACTCATGATTTCGGGCATTTGTGGTCGTTTTCGTGGGCTATAGTCCACGATTTTTGGGTCCCGAGAGGATTTCGATGCCTTGTGACCCCCGGTACACGACTCTAGCGGCATCATCAAAACTCGTGATTTCGGGCATTTCTGGCCGTTTTCATAGGCTATAGATCACATTTTTTGGTCCCGAGAGGATTCCGATGCCTTGTGACCCCCGGTACACGACTCTAGCCGCATCATCAAAAGTCGTTATTTCTGGCCGTTTTCGTAGGCTATAGTTCATAATTTTTGGGTCCCGGCAGGATTTCGATGCCCTGTGACACTCGGTACACGACTCTAGCGGCATCATCAAAACTCGTGATTTCGGGCATTTCTTGTCGTTTTCGTGGGCTATAGTCCATGATTTTTGGGTCTCGAGAGGATTTCGATGCCTTGTGACCCCCGGTACACAACTCTAGCGGCATCATCAAAACTCATGATTTCGGGCATTTCTGGCCGTTTTCGTTGGCTATAGTCCACAATTTTTGAGTCCCGGGAGGATTTGGATACCCTGTGACCCACGGTACACGACTCTAGCGGTATTGTCAAAACTCGTGATTTTGGACATTTCTGGCCGTTTTCGTGGGCTATAGTCCATGACTTTCGGGTCTCGGGAGGATTTCGATGCCCTGTGACCCACGCTGCACGACTCTAGCGGCATCATCAAAAATCGTGATTTTGGGAATTTTCCGGCCGTTTTCGCGGGCTATAGTCCACGACTTTCGGGTCCCGGGAGGATTTCGATGCCCTGTGACCCCCGCTACACGACTCTAGCAGCATCATCAAAACTCGTGATTTTGGGCATTTCTGGCCGTTTTCGTGGGCTATAGTCCACATTTTTGGGTCCCGGGAGGATTTCGATGCCCTGTGACCCACGGTACATGAATCTAGCGGCATCATCAAAACTTGTGATTTCAGTCATTTCTGGCCGTTTTCGTGGGCTATAGTCCATGATTTTTGGGTCCCGACAGGATTTCGATGCCTTGTGTCCCCCGGTACCCGACTCTAGCAGCATTGTTAGCACTCGTTTTTGGCAGGTACCAGGTTCAGGAGTCCTCAGGAGGAATGGCGGCTCGTTGATGACTCGGCGGGAAGCCAGCCTGACATACCAGGAGTCATTTCTGTGATAACCCGGATCCAAGGTTCGAGTGTTTACTCGGAATAACTGAAAGAGGACCCGGCGTGTCCCGAACCCGGCTTGACAGAACCCGGTTGTAACAGAACCCGGTTTTGATAGAACCCGATAGGACCCGGCGCAGGCTAGACTTGAGGATTCTTGAAGATTCTAGAGGGCTGCATCGGAGAAGCCAGACGCGAAGAGAATTTAATGCTTGCCAAGCCCAAAACAGGGGTCGGTGGAGCCAGGATGAGTCCAAGGTCAACACGGAAGGGCAAAAGGTGACTTTCTAAAGGAAGCCGAAAGTGGACGCTTGGAGTTCAAGTCCAGTACGAAGCCGACCGAGACTATTACCTAATTTAGAGGTAGAAACCGACTTGATTCAGGAGTTGTAATCCTTGTAGAAGTCCAATACTTGTACGGGAAGTCCAGCCGCCTCACTATATATGTAGGAGGTGACGGCCGATTGAAATTAAGCAAACAATCGACAAATCAATACAACCTCTACCTTTTTACCCTCAAACCCTTGTTTATGCTTCCGTTGTTCGGCGACTTCAATTAGATTTCGACGAATATCGATAACCGAGCTTGGAACGGTCAAACCGGCCAAGTTCAGCCAATCGTCGCCGGCTCCCTCAGACGGGGTCCCTCCCGAGGGGCTGGGGCGTCTGGTTTCAAACGTGCCGAGTCTCTGTCTTGCGTATCGCGCTGAGACCCGGCCTCCCGCGGGGCGAGTTGCGGAGTATCTCCCCCGGCACCGCGGGTACACGAGGACGTGTTCGTGTGGCGCGTTTACATCGCAACACACTTTTTGGCGACTCCGCTGGGGAGATCTCTAAACCTAAAACAGACAGCAATGTCCGGTTCTAAGGCTACAGATCTGTCCGGCATCACCACCGACAACATCATCAAGCCTACTCTCAAGGACTTGTCGGAGACACAACGCCAAGGTTTGGATGAGTGGAAGAAGAAGAGAAGCGAGGAATTCGAGGCGCTGCGACTCAAGCGGGAGCAGGAGGACGAGGAGTTGTACTTGGCCAGCTTCAAGTTAGATCGGCAAGGTGTAACCGCGCCGATCAAGGAACCGGAGAATGTACCTCTGAACATCAACACTGACACACCCGCTGTAAGTAACAGTGTCTTTACTTCTGAGCAATTAGCCGAGATTCAATTCCATGTTTCACAAGGTACAAATACCGTTTATAATGCTGTCATGGAACTTGATGCTGCTAAGAGAAACACCATCCAAGGCCAAACATCGGACACACAACCGATGAGCCCAAACAGGGAAAACCGGGTTGTCAATACATTGCCCTGTCCGACTCCGATCCGAAGTTTACCCTACCCGGCAAGTCAGACGGGACCAGCGGTGCAATTTCCGGGGCGTGAGTCAGTGCCGAATTCAAATTCGGCTCCTTGGACACAACCCGGCCCTGTGATTAATTCTGCTCTCGTGCCGAGTCAATCGGCCAGTAGGGACGATTTGCTGGTCGAGTTCCAGAAAAGGTTAGATCAGATAGCCTATGATAGACTCGGGATTATGCCCAAGCATAGAACCTACGTTAAACCCTATCCCGAGTATTTCGACCTGCAACCCTACCCACCTGGCTATAGAGTTCCCGAGTTTTCTAAATTCAATGGGGTGGATAACAAATCGACATGGGAACACATTAGTCAATACTTGGCTCAGTTAGGTGAAGCTAATCACGATCATATCAAAGTTCGCTTGTTCTCTTTGTCGTTGACCGGGGTTGCTTTTTCTTGGTATTCGGCTTTAGCTCCCAACTCTATACACACTTGGTTTCACTTGGAGCGAAAATTTCATGAGCACTTCTATGCTGGTGAAGTCGAATTAAAACTATCCCATCTCACATCGGTTAAGCAGAAACATGATGAATCGGTATCCGATTATATCAAAAGATTTAGAAATACTAGAAACCGGTGTTATAGCTTGGCGATAACTGAGAGAGATATGGCCGACTTAGTTTTTAACGGGTTGAGAACGTATCTGAGAGAGAAGCTAGAAGGACATGAGTTCTCTTCTGTCGGTCAGGTTCAGGAGAAAGCTTTGGCTCATGAAAGCCGAGTCAATGAGTCTAAAGACTCGCATCGGTTGAGCAGGAGTCGGCTTAACGCTATCGAATATGATGCCGACTCCGGTGATGAAGCCGATGTTTACGTAGCCGAGTTTGTTTGGCCGAGCAAGGCCAAACCCTATATGTGTGATGATTTAAAGCCGATTCGTAAGAGTCGGGATGATGAAGTTAAATGTACTTTTGACGTAGGCAAATGTGACAGGATATTTGATGCCTTGTTAAAAGACAAAGTGATCCGAGTTAATCATGTCATGCCGTCGCCTGATGAATTAAGGAGGCGTGCGTATTGCAAATATCACAACTCTTTCTCTCATGCTACTAATGACTGCAATGTCTTTCGTCGACAGATTCAATCGGCCCTCAATGATGGACGATTAAGTTTTGCTGGCATGGCCATTGACACACAGCCGTTCCCAATGAACGTGCTTGATCTTGAGGGAAAGAAAGTACTTCTTCGGCCAGAAATAGCTGAAGCCGCTAACAAATCTAATGTGGTTGTTGGTGAGCCCAGGAAAGAAGCCGGCGTCAAGGAAGCAAGGAGAGAAGTCATGTTGATCCGGCAACCCGATGGAAAGGAGGTTATCAAGATTACTGTCAAGAACTCCACACTCGGGGGGCAACAACCACAAGCAAGAGAACCCGGAAATCAAAATCCGGAACTCGGGGGGCAACCTAGGTTCATGAAACCCAAGAACCCGGAAGTCGGCAAATGGAAGACAAATCAAGTTGAGTACAACCCAAAGAAGATTAAGCCAACTTTCGACATGTTGCTAAACAAATATGTGCGCCAGGCCGGGTCTGAGGTGACTCGGCAATATGGGAAGCGACCGAGGTCACCATCTATTGAGAGGAGTCACCAATACCAGGAGTCGGCCGGGGAGTACAAGCATCAAGTAACTCGGCAAACGGTACAGAGCCGACTTGTGTATTCTGGTGAATCCTCCTACTGGCGAGTCAAGGACCAAGGAGCCAAGGCCACCAACATGGAGAAGAGGTTGGTTCCAGAGAAGTCATTGGTCATTGGGACGCATGTGCTGAAGTTGAAGGACCCGGTTGCAGAACCTACAAATGATAAGCCGATACTTGCTATCGTGCCTAAAACAGTGTCTAGTAACCATGAAGCCGGGTCCAGTCAAACCAAGGTAGCCAAGCCCCGGGACCCGAAATATACTCAGCCAAAGTGGTGTCCGCAGGGTATAACGAAGACACAGAAGCGGAAACTGCAGAGGGCAAGGAACCGGGAGATGACAGAGAAGGATGCTGAGCAAGCCAGAGATGCCAACTTCAACGCTGAAAAGCCAATGGTGTCGGCTCATCTATGGGTACCAAAGCCGACTCCTGCAACGACTCCTTTGGTGGTTGCGCCGAGTCCTGTTGTGAGCATGGAAATAGAATTGACTCCTGTACCGGCCACTACTTATGCATCATGGGCAGATGAAGTCGAGGCAGCAGACTTGGAAGCAGGGGAGGAGTCGGCAAAGGGCGAGTCAGATGAATCGGCGAACGAGGAGTCGGCAGATAATTCGACAGATGAAGACCCGGCAGATGACTCGGCATCGGACGAGCTGGAAGACCCGGCAGATGAGGAATTACTCGACTACGAGAGCACGCCGACTCGGGTACGTATGGATATTAACATGGTATATTATTTGCCTGCCGAGTTCCGTGCTATAGAAGAAGAAGCCGAAGGTAGCGCAAATCAACTTTGGACCCAAGAATGCTGTCTTCACAAAACCTGAGGAACCGGTGAAGCACTTAAACCTTTGTACGTCAGAGGGCACATCAATGGAAAGCCGTTACCAGGATGATGGTGGATGGAGGCGCTGTGGTTAATCTAATGCCGTATTCTGTCTTCAAGAAATTACAACTAGAGGATGCAGATCTTATGAAGACGAACATGGTACTGAACGGGTTCGAAGGAGGAGAAGGAATTGAGGCCAAAGGAGTCATTAGTCTGGAGTTGACCGTGGGGAGCAAGACTTTGGCCACTGTGTTCTTTGTTGCTGAGGTGCAGGGAAACTATAATGTGCTACTTGGACGGGATTGGCTCCATGCAAATCAATGTGTGCATCTGCCATGCACCAGCAGCTCGTACAATGGATCGATGACGAGATTGAAGTCGTTCATGCTGATAACTCGGCATGTATTGCATTAGCCGAGTCCATTGCTGATTGGCAGCACTCAAATGCCACATGTCTTTCGGGACGTGATCTATCTGGGTTCGATTTCCTGAGTGCTACCAGGGACGGATTCGTGCCAGTATCTTTGAAGCCGGTTGGAAGCAATCGGCTGCGTCTCAAGTAAATGGATCCCAACAATAATGAGTGGCTGCAGAAACGTCTGGACAAGTATCGGGCTGAGAGGAACGATATGTGTGAAGCAATTGAAGAACCAGATGATATGGACAAGTTGGGACAAGGCTTTACATCGGCCGACCCACTCGAAGAGGTGGACATTGGGGATGGCACTATTCCTAGGCCGACATTTGTAAGCCAAAACCTAGAAGCCGATTATAAATCTGAGTTAATCGCGCTAGTCAAAGAGTATGTGGATTGCTTTGCTTGGGAGTATCACGAGATGCCCGGGTTAAGCCGAGAGCTCGTCGAGCATCGGTTACCAATAAAAGCCGGCTTCAGGCCATATAAACAGCCGGCTCGTAAATTCAACCCGGCAATATATGACCGGATCAAGGAAGAGATTGGCCGACTCCTGAAAGCTAACTTCATCCGGCCTTGCAAGTATGCTGAGTGGATTTCCAACATTGTGCCGGTCGAGAAGAAGGGATCTGGCAAAATCAGAGCATGCATAGATTTCAGAGACCTAAATCGAGCTACGCCCAAGGATGAATATCCTATGCCAATAGCCGATATGCTCATCAATGATGCCTCTGGACACAAAGTCATCAGCTTTCTAGACGGGAATGCGGGGTACAATCAAATATTCATGGCCGAAGAGGACTCGGCTAAGACAGCGTTTCGCTGCCCCGGGTTCGTTGGTTTATTCGAGTGGACAGTGATGACCTTTGGTTTGAAGAATGCTGGTGCTACATATCAAAGGGCAATGAACTTAATATTTCATGATCTCCTTGGAGTCGTGCTAGAGGTGTACATTGATGACGTAGTTGTCAAGTCGGACGGCGAGTTAAATCATTTGGCCGACTTACGTCTTGCGTTTGAGAGGATGAGGAAGTACGGACTCAAGATGAACCCTTTGAAGTGTGCCTTTGGTGTATCAGCTGGAAAGTTCCTCGGTTTCGTCATACACGAAGCCGGCATAGAGATTGACCCGGCCAAGATTGAAGCTATCCAGAAAGTACAGGCGCCGACTTGTAAAAAGGACATGCAGAAGTTCCTAGGCAGGTAAATTATTTGAGAAGATTTATTACTAACTTGTCAGGGAAAGTTGATGCATTCACACAGATCCTTCGGCTCAAGAATGATGATGAGTTCACCTGGGGGGCAAGACAACAAGAGGCATTCGATAGGATAAAGGCTTGTTTGTCTAAACCTCCAGTTCTAAGAAAGCCGACTCGTGGTATACCGTTTCGGCTTTACATTGCAGCTGAGGAGAGGGTGATTGGAGCCGCCTTAACTCAAGAAGCCGAAGGACAGGAGTATGTCATTACATATCTAAGTCGACGACTGCTAGATGCCGAGTCCAGGTACAACTTTGTAGAAAGGTTGTGCCTATCTCTTTATTTTGCTTGCACCAAGTTGCGCCATTATCTTTTATCTGGCGAGTGCAAAGTCTTTAGTCAAACCGATGTCATCAAGCACATGATACATAGGCCGATTCTCAGCGGGCGAATCGGCAAATGGGCGTATGGGTTAATTGAATATGATTTGGCTTATGAACCTCTCAAGTCCATGAAAGGCCAGATTGTGGCCGACTTCATCGTTGAGCATCGGATTGACCTAGAGCAAGAAGCCGACTTAAATATTGTGTCGGCTGTACCGTGGAAACTCTATTTTGACGGCTCAGTTTGTAGTGGTGGACAAGGAGTCGGCATTGTGTGCATATCACCCCACGGTACTGTCTTTGAAGCCTCCTGTCGTCTTGATTATTTTTGCACTAACAATGAAGCCGAATATGAAGCTCTTTCTATTCGGGGTTAGAGATTTTGAAAGATGCGGAGTAGCTCATGTCGAGGCATATGGTGATTCACTGCTCATCGTCCAGCAAGTGGCTAAGGTCTTCCAATGTAACAATGGATCACTCAACACATACCTCGACAGGTGCCTGGATATTATATCAACTTTAGATTATTTTTCCATATCTCATGTTTCCAGGCAGGACAATTGGCTCGCCAATGATTTGGCACAACAGGCATCAGGCTATCATGTCAGCAGAGGAGTATTTTTCATAATAGAGAAGCCGATGCTAGCTGATGTCAATAACTCAGAAGCTAAAGGAAAAGCCGAGTTATCTAATTCGGTTCCAGAAGAACTCGGCGAGACTCGGTCAACTGATTGGAAGACACCTATCATCGATTATCTAAAGGATCCGAGTCAGAGAACCGAGAGAGAATTCGGCGGCTTGCTTTCAAATATACTCTGGTAGATGACGAGTTGTATCGCCGAACAGTTGATGGTCTTCTTCTCAAGTGCTTGGATGAGGATCAATCCCGAGTTGCCATGGGAGAAGTCCATGATGGATTATGCGGGACACATCAGTCGGCTCATAAGATGAAGTGGATGCTCAGCGAGCCGGGTTCTATTGGCCGACGATGATCAATGACTGCTTTCGATACTACAAGGGATGCGAAGCGTGCCAGAAATTTGGAGATATTCAGTTAGCGCCGGCTTCACTTCTTAACCCAGTAATAAAGCCGTGGCCTTTAGAGGATGGGCATTGGATTTCATTGGTATGATTAACCCGGCTTCATCCAAAGGGCATCGGTTCGTGCTGGTTGCTACTGATTATTTCACCAAGTGGTTGAAGCAATACCCCTCCGAAATATGACCCACAAAGAGGTAATTCAATTTATTACTAAGCATATTGTTCATCGATTTGGTATTCCGCAGACTCTCACTACAGATCAAGGCACCTCCTTCATGGCTAAAGAGGTGAAAAAGTTTGCCGAATCACTTGGNGTTCTATTGGCCGACGATGATCAATGATTGCTTTCGATACTACAAGGGATGCGAAGCGTGCCAGAAATTTGGAGATATTCAGTTAGCACCGGCTTCACCTCTTAACCCAGTAATAAAGCCGTGGCCTTTTAGAGGATGGGCATTGGATTTCATTGGTATGATTAACCCGGCTTCATCCAAAGGGCATCGGTTCGTGTTGGTTGCTACTGATTATTTCACCAAATGGTCTGAAGCAGTACCCCTCAGAAATATGACCCACAAAGAGGTAATTCAATTTATTACTGAGCATATTATTCATCGATTCGGTATTCCACAGACTCTCACTACAGATCAAGGTACCTCCTTCATGGCTAAAGAGGTGAAACAGTTTGCCGAATCGCTTGGGATCAAGATGCTCAGTTCATCTCCATATTATGCTCAAGCCAATGGACAAGCCGAATCAAGCAACAAGATTCTGGTTAGGTTGATCAAGAAGAAAGTTCAGGATTACCCAAGGAGGTGGCATGAGGTACTGTCCGAGGCATTGTGGGCTCACAGGATCTCAAGGCATGGTGCAACCAAGGTAACTCCTTTCGAGTTAGTGTATGGACAAGAAGCCGTTTTACCAGTAGAAGTAAATCTGGCTGCTTTGAGGTTCGCTAAGCAGAACGGTTTGTCGGCTGAGGATTATCACAATTCGATGATGGACAACATTGATGAAGTGGCCGACAAACGTATCAAGGCACTGAAGGACATAGAAAAGGAGAAGTTGCGGGTAGCAAGAGCTTACAACAAGAGGGTCCGGATTAAGAATTTTCAAATCGGCGACTTGGTCTGGAAAGTTATACTGCCAATTGGTTCTAGGAACCGGAAGTTCGGCAAGTGGTCGCCGAGTTGGGAAGGGCCGTTGCGGATCATAAGGATTGTACCAGGCAACTCATATTTGGTGGAAACATTGGAGGGCAGCATGTTGCCTCGAGCTATCAATGGGAAATACCTGAAGAAATTCCATCCAAGTGTGTGGCAAACTGCGTAAAGCTACACATATGGCCGATGAGCTTAAGCATCGCCCTTAGATCAAATCTTCTACATTGTATATTTTCTAGTACGCAAGCTCTACTAGAAAACAGGGGGGCATGTGTTAGCACTCGTTTTTGGCAGGTACCAGGTTCAGGAGTCCTCAGGGGGGATGGCGGCTCGTTGGTGACTCGGCGGGAAGCCAGCCTGACATACCAGGAGTCATTTCTGTGATAACCCGGATCCAAGGTTCGAGTGTTTACTCGGAATACAAAGAGGACCCGGCGTGTCCAGAACCCGGCTTGACAGAACCCGGTTGTAACAGAACCCGGTTTTGACAGAACCCGGTTAAAGGACCCGGCGCAGGTTAGACTTGAGGATTCTTGAAGATTCTAGAGGGCTGCATCGGAGAAGCCAGACGCGAGGAGGATTTAACGCTTGCTCAGCCCAAAAAAGGAGTCGGTGGAGCCAGGATGAGTTCAAGGTCAACACGGAAAGGCAAAAGGTGACTTTTTAAAGGAAGCCGAAAGTGGACGCTTGGAGTTCAAGTCCAGTACGAAGCCGACTGAGACTATTACCTAATTTAGAGGTAGAAACCGACTTAATTCAGGAGTTGTAATCCTTGTAGAAGTCCAATACTTGTACGGGAAGTCCAGCCGCCTCACTATATATGTAGGAGGTGACGGCCGATTGAAATTAAGCAAACAATCGACAAACCAATACTACTACTACCTTTTACCCTCAAACCCTTGTTTATGCTTCCGTTGTTCGGCGACTTCAACTAGATTTCGACGAATATCGACAACCGAGCTTGGAGCGGTCAAACCGGCCAAGTTCAGCCAATCGTCGCCGGCTCCCTCCGACGGGGTCCCTCCCGAGGGGCTGGGGCGTCTGGTTTTCAAAAGCGCCGAGTCTCTGTCTTGCGTATCGCGCTGAGATCCGGCCTCCCGCGGGGCGAGTTGCGGAGTATCTCCCCCGGCACCGCGGGTACACGAGGACGTGTTCGTGTGACGCGTTTACATCGCAACAGTTGGCGTACAATTGCAGTTTCCTTCCAGATCTTGACGCACTTGCTCCAAATGGTGCATGATGTCTGACTTGCCGGTTAGGTTACAAAAATTTCCGGCTATTTGGCTAAGGATCGGGGGTCTTTTGTATCTTGCGGAACTGTCAGATCTTAACGGGAGATAGTTGAGATGAGAGGGAAAAATATTTTAGAAAGATTTCCCTTGGCGGTTTTACATCCGCAACAAGGTGCAACTAGGGTGAAGAGGTAATTTTTTTTTGTTAGGTGGAAAAAGGAAACTAAACTTTTCTTTTTATAAAACTCCTTTTTCCATCTCACAAACAACACACAAGCAAGGTGCACACAAGGTACGTCTAGTACCAACGGACGCCTAATACTCGTGGTAGTCGGGGTAACCAAGGTTCCTATCATAAGTTTTTCCTATGGGTCGTTGTTAAACATGGTTGGTGAAGTCTTCATTTTATCGCCTTAGTCTTGAGCTGGAGAATTTGAGATCGTTGAAGTGGCAACTTGGGTAGAATTGTTGACGTTGAACTGAGGTCTTCGGAGGTCTCTTTCCTTGTTGACATTGACGATCTTGGCATTTGCAAATCAACCACCCTGAGGTTGAATGTTGAGTATTTGTGATGTAAGCTTCTTCTTGTGGGTGCTAACTAATTAGGTCTCACTTGGGTTCATCGTCAAGTATACTCTTGGTTTTGAACGGGTAAGAGATAACAGAAGATTTCTTGGGGAATCTTAAAATAGAGGGGTAAGACGTTGAAATATTTGAGGAGATGAGAAGAGCGAAGCCATTTTAGGACTCCTCTAGATAAAAATATATTTTGGTAGTAATATACTTTTATCCAAAAATATTTGCTTTCGTAACTAACGTCCATGCTAACTAAGGTCTCCTACAGTCAGGATTGCTCTGATACCAAGTCTGTGGGGACCCCGGACTAGCCGTCCGAAATACCCTTTTGCCTACATCAGCGATCCCATGATCAGTGTGTCGCTGAGCACAATCAAACTGGTAATCAAAGAACATCCATAAATACCGAAGGAATTTACTTACTTGACTGAAGTCATACTCTTCAATAGGTACTTGCAGCGGAAATCACCAAACAACGTGGAGCCCAAGTCATTCGCCTTAACCCTACAGGCAACTGACTGGGAAGCACCCTAGTTCGCAGTGACGTCATTTCCGTCTCCTTCTTCAAGCTGCTCTTCTTTAAAATCTGGCTAAGACAATAGCCAGGGACGAAACCAATATGAGTACATTTGATTGTACTCGCAAACTACTCCCCCGAATGAGCATGCACTACGCTTTTTATAGTTTGAGTAAAACTTTGTTTGCTTTGAAAAAACTCTACCCGTATTGAAAAGAGAAGGATAGACCTTTGTTTAACAAAACTTTGTCTAAGAACTCTATGACTTTTGTTGAAGAAAACAATAAGAGAAATTTTATAACTTTTCATAACCCTTGTATGTTTTTCAAAACATCTATAGCCTTTGTTAAAAGAAAAGAAGGCTTTCCGATCTTTTTCCCATAAATCATTTTTTTTGTAAGAACCTAATTCTAAAACGTTTTCCTGAAAGTAGATGTTTGTTGAAAAAAGGTAAGAAGTCCCTTTTAAAAACATTTTTCCCGGAAAATCACCATTTTGTTTATTTCTCCAAAACTCCTCCTTTTTCCCGACCATGTCTCATCATGGTCCATTTAGTTCCAACAACTCATACCAGCACATTGCCATAGTTGCATAACCAAGTCTGTGGGGACCCCGGACTAGCCGTCCGAAATACCCTTTTGCCTACATCAGCGATCCCATGATCAGTGTGTCGCTGAGCACAATCAAACTGGTAATCAAAGAACATCCATAAATACCGAAGGAATTTACTTACTTGACTGAAGTCATACTCTTCAATAGGTACTTGCAGCGGAAATCACCAAACAACGTGGAGCCCAAGTCATTCGCCTTAACCCTACAGGCAACTGACTGGGAAGCGCCCTAGTTCGCAGTGATGTCATTTCCGTCTCCTTCTTCAAGCTGCTCTTCTTTAAAATCTGGCCCTAGATGTTTGTTGAAAAAAAGGTAAGAAGTCCCTTTTAAAAACATTTTTCCCAGAAAATCACCATTTTGTTTATTTCTCCAAAACTCCTCCTTTTTCCCGACCATGTCTCATCATGGTCCATTTAGTTCCAACAACTCATACCAGCACATTGCCATAGTTGCATAAAACATCCTCCACTTCATTTTCTCCTTCAAATCTCAAATCTTTTCCAAAACTTGAACATAGGCCTAGGACAGCCTCCCAATTGTCCATATCCGAGGACTCGGCTATTCGAATAGTTTTACCCTCTGCAGAGGTAGCACGCTTTACCCACACCCATCCGGTAACTCATCGTGTCTGCCACGTCCCGCCATACAAGGTGTATGCGAAGTTGAGCCACCGACCATAGCCTGTCCTTTGCTCATGCTAGTATAGGACCCTGCCCTACGAAATTCACCATTCCTTCGACACCTAGTACAGGATCCCCCATCGAGGAACCTAGATGTAAGGACTCGTAGTTTTGCCCGGCGACCAAAAGGTGGACCTTCAATCCCTCAATCCATCAGATTGCCGGGACCCGGGTCAGGGGGTAGAGTCGCAATGCTCATCCCCTCACGCATAACGGAGTCGTCTCCGTCGACGAGGTGTCCCATACTAATATGAGCAAACTATATGACTACGCCCATTCCCATATGTGGGTAGATGTGGTCGAACAGGTTATTGGCTGGTCGTCATAGTACTAGGACACAATGTGCATTTTTCATAAACATCACCATTCACCATTTCTCCACTTCCATACCGACAATTCGGCATTTCTCATTTGTCCAAGTACTTCCAAAGGAGTTTTGAGTAACAATATTTTCCTTTTCCCAACCTATAGTTTGAAAAAAGAATTTTCCACCCAATACTTCCATATGGGGTGTAAAAAAATAATATACTTGTATTTTGGAAAAGGGTTTTCAAAATCATAGCTTTAGTGGCAAAAGCCACTTAAGTCATTTATGCTCTTTATAGGTAAAACATGTAAATCAAAATAGACGTATATAAATGCAAGCTCAGAGAAGTAGCTTGCCTGTTTTCAGCATAATGTCCCTGGACTTCTCCTCACCGATCAAAGAAATAAACTCCAATTCTTCTCCAATAAATCCTTTCCAATATCACCCAGGTAGCGTTTATATCTAGCGTCGCAAAAAGGAAAGAACACAATCAACACACAGTAGGACACTCCAACAACAAACATCAAGCAACACTTCAAACAACAATCATGAGAGAAGATTATTATTTAACAAACAAGTTTGGCAATCACCAACACTACTCATGTTTAAAAATTATGATTAAAGTTGTGATTAAGCATCTTTATTTAAATAGGAAATACTTCAGACAAAAGTTAAGCTACCAACTCTTTTCCGTAATTCACAACATCCTACCAAGTTAAGGTAGAGACAGTAACATGATACTCAAGCTAGCACTCAACTTAAAGACAACCAAGTTTAACAAGCAAATCAATTATATTAATCACACAAAGTATTCTAATCATCAAAATAAACAAGCAATCTATACCATTTCTAACTTACTCAATCAAGCATCACAACCACTCTCAAGCATCACACATAGCTAATGCACTCACAAAGCAACACCTTTTTGAATTCAATTTGATTTAATTACCCATTATTTAATGGTGTCACAAATATGGCAGAAATTAGGGTTTTGTGTATAATTGCATATCTTAAGTTCGGCTCATCACAAAAATGTGAACTAAAATTCTATAGATAGCTACTGATGGGTAGAAGCTAACCTAATTGGATTTAATTCAATTTGGGTTTTTAAACTCCTTGTATAAATGTTTTAATCCAGAAAGTCAATTATCTAGTTTTTGCTACAACTCAAGTTAATTTTATTCAAAAAATTAAATCTTTTAGGGGTAGCTAGCACTGATTAAATGTGACCTAACAAAATTGGTCCTAGCTCATTTGGATTTACCATTATTGTTTTATAAATGTTTTAGTTCCGAAAGGCTTGCTTTCTTTCAACAGATGCCAATTAATTAATAATGATTAATTAACTCTACAAAAATTAGGGAAGCTAAGTTACCACATTACTAAGCTAACAAAATTGGTTTGACAAAATTTGGATCATTTGAGTATCAGAAACAAACAAGTTTAGGTTTTATACCTTCTGTGGCATTTTGAATATTATTATTTATTTATTAATATAAATGGGGTGAAACCACCTTAGTGAGTTAGAGAATTTCATAAGCTTTCCAGAACATATTTATTTGCTATTTTTAGATTCCTAGATCTCGAGATATTGATTTTCAAAGTCTTGACAAAATCTATTGCAGAGAAATTCCTTTTTAAGTCTAACAACTTAACTGATTTGTCATTTCTCTACTGACTTAACCACAGAGCCGAAGGGAATAAAACCAGTGGCAGTGGCAATATTAGTTGAAGTACTTTTGATAAAATTTTAGTTTGGTATTTTTGGATAAACCAAGTTTTAGGAAACATCTCCCAAAGATGGTATCAAAATAACCTTTCTGAGTTTTTCAGTTAAAACTAACACATTTGTCATTTTTATTTCAATTGGGATCCATGTCCAACAATGATCAGGGCCTGCATCTATGTGAAGACGGCATATTATACTAGCTAAAATATTTTAGTTTTCTATTTTTAGGCCTCTGGTTAAATAGGAACTTGCATGGGAAGGTGGCTATCTCTGTTATTTCAAGTTGTGGAAATTATTGCTTAGCCATTTTTCCTAGATGCTACCTTTTACACAAAAATTATTTTGGGGTTCACAACACTTGTTCATGGCAGTCTACTAACCATACTAAGATTACATGCTAAGACAAACTCCTAAATAAATTTATATTAATTGCTATGATCAAATCAATAACCTAAGCAGTAATCTGTTTTCAGAAGTTTCTGAAAACAGACAGAACATAGCTACTTTGCCTCATCTTTCCTTTGAGCTAAACTAATTTTCTTGGAAATCTAAATCATTCCTGTGAATCTATGAAACTAGATCTTTCTAACCATGCAAATAGTATAAAATTTGGTGCAGCATATTTTTCATAATTTGTTTGCAAAGGTAGCTAATCTAAACTTTTTTCTGGACTTTGCAGTTTTCAGTGTTTTTTTAAACAGAGCGGGAACGATCCAGGGCCGTTGATCTGGAATCCGACGGCTTCTGTGTGTCTTCTATCTCAGGACGTCCAGAACGCCAAAATGGGCATGGATTCGACGGGGAGGAGCAGGTTCTCACCGTGGGGGCTGCGGGAGGCGATGCGGAGGGTGCATAAGGGTTGAGGGTGCTTGAGGTCGATGGGGATGGCAGCGGTTCTTGATGGGGAGCTTCCAAACGACGGCGAGGTCGAGGACGTCCGCGACGGGCACGCCACGGCCTCCGAAGCCCCGGTGTCCCTGGAAGTAAACGGAGGTGTCAAAGAGCTAGACCATGAGGAGGCAAGGACTATGACACAGAAATGGAGACAAGAGATGGACGGAGTCGACGGCAATCGTCACGGCAAGATCACGGGACCGAGATGAACTTCTCGCGTTCCTCGCCGGCAGAGGACGAGGGAGAGGTGGATCTTGCTGGAGGTGGGAGAGAGGAGGCATGGGAGTGCAAATGGCAAGGAGAGGGTGCAGGAGAGGGGTCGTGGCCTCTTATAGGTGGGGAGTGGCTCGGGGCAGCGGCCGGCAGGGTGAGGCGTGCTTGGGTCGGCGACGTGCAGGGCGAGTGAGGCACGGGTGCGGCGCCAGCGGGTCGTGGTGCGCATGCTGGCTGTCGGGGCCGCCTCGGGCGGGCGCTGGTCGGGCCGGGGTGGCCGGGTTTAATTGTGCACGCGAGGTGTTCGACAGGTGTCGGCCTGCAGTGCACCAGCGATTGCGAGCAAGGGAAGGGGCCAGGAGCAACGGGGTCGAGTTGGTGAGGTTCTAGGTGACACGTGCGAGCTCCAGGACATGGGGTTCCACTGGTTTGCTTGCTGGGTGACGAAGTGGACATGGTGGTGGACATGTTATGCCATGGCTGCATAGGGTTAGGGTTTTGGGCATCACTTCCAGCTGGATTTCGAGTAAGAGAGGACTGGACCGCGAGGGGAGAGCTTAGGCCAGCTTCTGGACAAGAGTTCTAAAGGTTAGAAACGAATTTGAAAAGTTTTGGGCAGTTTGAGAAGTTGACTGAAAATTCAGAAAACTGAGGACACGAAGGTCACAAAACCACCATGGTTAGCTGACCAACTGACCAAGATTATTACGAATAAAGATACAGAGGTGAAGCACTACATATGGGGATCACAAAGATCAACTGAGCACTTGTTAATAAGGAAGTATGAGTGGTTTTCAAGGAGGCGAAAAAGGTATAAAATAACAGGTTCAGAAAATTCAGAGTTTGGCAAGAGAATTTCCAAGTCCAGAAAACCGTTATTTTGGTGACATCAAAACCATCAAGTACGAGAGATCTAATCATCAAAATAATTAAGAAGGAAGGTTAAATTTTTCTGTACTAACTATGGATATCACAAGTAACACAAAAGATTCGAGTTACAAAAGTATTTGGATGGTTTTGCAAGAGGATAAAAAGAGAATAAAATAACAGTTTTCAGGAAACTGTTATTATGGTGGTAACAAAACCATCATGAAATAAGGGTGTTAGAAGCATGAAAGGCTCAAACAAAACATTGTGGTGAGAGACATTATACCAAGGATGGATGCGGTGGTGGTGCATTGGTTCAGAGGCCAAGATTTAGAATAAATATAGAGGTGAGAAAATGGTATTAATTACAGGAGTGGGAGGTCACTGTTTTTATTAGGCTACAAGGTGGACATGGAAAGTTAAGCAATAGAGTTTGAAAGATTTAGGTTCTAGCTTGGATAGCAAGATAAGATGGAATGCAAGGGATCTAAGATGGTGCATTGTGAAAATTAATAAGATTTGTGAAATTTGGGAGGCTCCAAAGATGCTATCTTGTAACAGGAATGAACATAGGTCCAGAGATGTTTTGGTCAAGGTTCTTCAAGATTTTGAATTAGGAAAAGTGATATTGATGCTCATTTACATGACCATGAGCATGCCGGGGATTTTTCTCAAGATTTTAGGAAATACTTTTGTTCACAAAATAATTTAATAATCAACTCTAGTCTTTTTGAAAATACTTATTAACAATATTTAACACAAGCAAGTCAACACAAGTCAAACCATTCAACAAGACAAAGCAAACAAGCAAACTATCATCACAACCAAGATCACACAAGGTCAAACAGAACAATATAAAGAGAAACACAATCATTAGTGAAGAAATTTCAAAAAGTTTTTGTTGGTTCTGAATTTTGGGTCTTGTTAATTCTTATTATAAATTTGGGATGTTACACCTACGCCGATGGCTGCTGTCGGCGTAGGTCTATCGGCGTACGACCCCGTAGGCGTAGCCTAAACTACCGTCGACGTAGTAAATACCGTCGGTGTAGGACACGCGCCGACGGCCAGCAGGAGCCATCGACGTATAGGACGTCAGCATAGCTCTTGTGGGCCCGCGGCTCGTCTGGTTTTGGGGGCCATCGGCGTAGCTTCAGACAGCCGTCGGCGTAGGGTTAGCCACGTGGCTGCTCCTTGTGCAGAGGGCTACGCCGACGGCATTGCCGTCGGCACAGCCCTGACCATCTGGTCATTACTGAGGCTGTGCCGACGGCATTGCCGTCGGCGTAGCTCTCTGCGCCAGGTTTTTTATCCTATGCCAACGGCAATGCATCATCAGTTTTCTCATATAAAGGGGAGGGGTGCGCGGCACAAGGAGGATAACTCCAAGTCCTAGCCGCACCCACCCCTTGTCCCTCCTCTCTCTCCCTCGCGTGTGGCTTGGCGAAGCCCTGCTCGCGGAAATACTCCACCATCTCCACCATCACGCCGTCGTGCAGCTTGGATCTCTCCAACCACTCCCTCCTTGCTTGTGGGATCAAGAAGGAGGAGTCGAGCCGGATTGGATCTCGAGGATAAAACATCTCCTCGCGACTAGATGAGTCTAGTTGCGTGGATCGACTAGCCAACCCCTACATCGACAAAAGCTTTGTTCGTTATTCGAGTGTAGGAGATTGGATCTCCTCTTCGCTACTTGCATCTAATAGATCTAGGTCCGTTGGGTTTCTTGCGCTTGTTTTGTAGAAAAAAATTTGTTTTATATGCAACGAACCCTTCAATGGTATCAGAAACTAGATCTATTCGTAGATGTTGGTGCGATTAGAAAAGAGGAGTTGTGGGCGTTGATGTTTTTGTTGCTACCTCCTCATGTGTATTTTGTATCTTGTTGGATAGTTGGATTGAAGCCGCCCGGACTAATTTTACTCGTCCACGCACGAGAGACCGGTTCCATGATTGACATGCAACTTGTAATGCATAAGTGGCTGGCGGGTGTTTGTTTCTCTAGCTATGGTGAGATGCAATCTACAATGGGAGGCCATTAAAAAGGATGAGTAAATAAGCAACTTCTATATCACTGTTGTGGTTTTGCGTAGTTAGAACGGTTCTATCTCAAACCCATAGAAGCCACGTAAAAATTGCACAAACAAATTAGAGGACGTCTAACTTGTTTTTGCAGGGTTTTGTGATGTGGTATGGCCAATGTTTGATTTGTGATAATGTATGCAATGATCATGTTTGTAATCTTTCACGACTTGCATGTCGATTAGTACGGCAACCGGCAGGAGCCATATGGTTGTCTCTATTATTTTATGTGACTGCGTGTCATTTGATCACCATGTAATTGCTTTACTTTATCGATAAGAGTAGCAATAGTTTTAGTTGCAATAGTTGGTGGTGACAACCATGGTGGAGGCGCCACAATGTTGGTGATGATGGAGATCATGCCGGTGCTTTGGAGATGGAGATCAAAGGCACAAGAAGAAAAGGCTATACCATATCACAAATTTATATTGCATGTGATGTTAATCCTTTTAATGCACCTTATTGCTTGCATTGATGTGATCACGACGTAGCATGATAAGGTGATCTCTCACGTTAATATCAAGATAATAAAGTGTTCTCCCCTAGCATGCACCGTTGCAAAAGTTCGTCGTTTTGAAGCACCACGTGATGTTCGGGTGTGATAGACTCTACGTTCGCATACAACGGGTGTAAGCCAGTTTTACACATGCGGTAATGCTACGGTTTCCTTGACGAACCTAGCATGTACAGACATAGCCTCGAAACACAGAACCGAAAGGTTAAACACGAGTCATATGAATGATATGATCGACACTGAGTTGTTCACCATTGAAGCTGTATCTTATCGTGTGATGATCGGATTTGGTGCAGTGGATTTGGATCGTGTGTCACTAAACAACTAGAGAGATGTTAAGTTTAGTGGGAGTTCATGTAGTAATTTTGATTAATTTGAATGAAAATTAGCATAAACAAAAGTCCCTAAAAATGTCTTTGCAAAATCGTTGTAGATCATATCTCTCGACTATGGTCATCTCTTCCTTGCTGAAGAGTTGCGTCTCGATGGGTCAAATTTCGTCGAATGGTACCTACTTCTGAGAGAAGTCCTACACACCAATGCGCTGCTCTACGTGTTAGATGAACCTTTAGAAGAGACACCCGATGCTTCTGCAAGTAATGAGGAGTACATGGAGTGGTTTGAACAAAAGACCACCTACTTGAAGGTCGAGTGGCTGATGTGCACTGTCATGAATGATGGCTTAAGCGGACGATTCAAAAACTCAAGTGCCAATGAGATTGTTGATGAGCTAAAAGATATGTTCATCGCACAAGTTAGAGTTGCGAGTTTGAATGTCTGAATGAGTTTCTTTCAATCAAGATGGAAGAAAACACTTGCTTGGAACAACACCTGAGGAAGATGCATGAGATACATTATCGCCTCGTGCATGTTTGTGACTATGAAATGACCTATGACTTGGCAATTGATGGGGTATTGCACTCGCTTCCCCCCAGCTTCAAGAAGTATGTCAGAGACTATGTTATGGGAAGGGATTCGATCACTTTCTGTGAGTTTGTGTCTCGGTTGTGTCATGTCAAAGTAGAACCCATAGCAGGAGAAGTTGTCAATGCAGAAGGTATATAGTGACATACAAGTTATAAATGTTTAAGTCCAAATTGCAATTATGGCGGTTTTTATAAGTATTCGATACTCATTCTGTTTTATGAAAACAGGGCCTGCTGCTTGAAATTTGCATGAAGGATCTGAGGAGACGTCGCGTGAATGGTGGCAATCAAGGAGTTGATGCTGGCGACGTTCTACTTCCACATTTATCATTTTTTGATTAGAGGATTTGAATAATTTTTGTAATCGAATTAAGTGTGATCTTTAATTAGTGTGTCTTGCTTTTGTGAGACGGTCATTCATGTAAAATACAAGTGGTTGTTCTATTTGCAGGAGTAATCCTTTTTGGTGGTCACTTTTCGATTATGAGAGTATTATTCTTATTTTAATCTAGATGATAAATTAGTTGAACATTTATAAATATAAAACATACTAAAAGATATCCAATATTCAATAATGACATATTTTTTTGTCGTGTTAAGTAATGTGTAAAACATTTTGATGTTTGACACTTACACCTTGTTGAGAAGTATAACTGAAACGCCACTTCTAGAAGAGTGCCGTGGGTTGCTGAAAATTCACAAGTGTTGGTTAAAATTTACAGAAAATAGTAAATGTCATTATTTTATGCGCTCCATCGTAAGAGTGAATATATGTATTCATTTAAGATATGATTTTGATGAGATCAAAATTCAGAGCATATACAATTAACAAGAAAATTGAGTCTCTGCGATTTGATCAAAGATGACGAAATATTTGAGTTATATTTTAGTATGAAGACTTGTGTGAAGTGTTTCACAAATTATAGATTTTGGAACTTTTTCAAAAGTGTTTTGATGTGTCCTAAAATTGTAATCACAATCTATTGGATATTGTGTGGTCTAAAGAAAGTTTTTCTTATTAGGGTTTATTAATAACATTTAGATTTATTTTAATAACACTCCGTTTAAAAATAAAGGGGTCTATTTATGATTCTCTTAAACAAATTCCATATGAGTTATGGAAGTCAAGGTTTTCTGTAATTATGAGATAATTAGAAACCGTTGCGAATAGGTAATTTTGTAGTATATTCATGTGTGACTATGAATATAGACTTTCCACAATATGAGACAAAAATGGGTAAACCATTTTTGGTTGTGCTAAGTATTTTAGTGGTTTATCGTGAAAATGTTTCATTGATAAAAGAATTGCTGGATTAGGTTGAGAAGGTGAAACAAGGTGGTTGACCTTGCCCTTTCAATGTATTAAGTAGTACAGTGGAAAAATGTTCCGTTGGGTTTAAGCTTGACACATGAAATATAAATTAATGATTGTGATTATTAAATTTCAATTAAGATTTTCCAAAGAAAAGTAGGATTCAAGGATATAAAATTTTGTCTAGTTACAAAATAATATTCATGATTTACTTGTCATGTTTATGAAACAAGACATACGTACGAAACTGCAAAGAAGAAATAGAAGCCTGAAATATGGAAAAAAATGACTAAGAGTCATCCTATGTTAAGTTTAAATCACGAAGTAATTGTTGCTTGATTTTGTGAAAGTAATGGTTTCACATATTTATTCCTTAAAAGGTTTATTGAGAATAAATAAAACTTAATGGACATGAAAGCACAAATTGTTTGACAATTTCAAAGTTGTTGACTACAAAGAGTAATGGTGCTTAAATCTGTGGGATTAATACTAGCAAGGTACTGGTATTTGTCGTATGTGAGTTCTCGATTTTAAATGTTAATTAAAGAAATTTTGGAGTGTCCAAGATGTCGAGAAAGTGCACGAGAAACTGAGTGAGATCTAATTGAAATATGTGGCAACATATATCAAGTAAGAGTGGAAACTAATTTTCCATGATCAAAATATGTGGTGACATATGTTTGAGTGGGAGCTAGTTGATCGTTGTCAAATATAAGGATAACATATTTCTGAGTTGGAGCCAAAGTGGTTTCATAATTTAATATGTATATAAAGTATATTTGACTGGGAGTTTACAACATCTTGTTTACACAAAATAGGGATTTCGTGAATGTTGTAAATAGTTCAGGAACCAACGTAGAACTTATGAAGTTAATTTGAATGTCAAATATCTATTGAGATATATGCGTATTTTGTCGATAAACATTAAGTCAGAGTGTTTAATCTAAATAAGATTTTGAAGGTGTTCAAAATGGAACAAGTAAAGAAGAGTTCATTACTTGTAAAGATACGTATAAAACATGGAGTTTAATCTCAATATAAGAATAATGGTTGAAGGATATGTTTTATTCTCTATGCCTTGGTCATAGATTTTAACATATAAGAACTGTATCTTGTATTTGACAAAATGTAACCCAAGTTCTTGATTGGAAGAACATGTTCAAGGTGAGGAGTCACTGAGCATGGAGATAAGAGAATTGTATCTAGAAATTGGTAGAATTGGATGAATTCATAACACCAAACTAGATTAGAGATCTCATAAGCGCAGAAGCGCGGCGAAAGCGTGATCGAAAATATCAAAGTGACATGTATTGCACTATCGATTTGTGAGTCTACAACATATAGGAGTATATGATTAATTCAAGGATTAAAAAGATGTAATATTTTGGTTTGAGAAATTTTGTTTCAAGAATGAGTGAGTTCCTGGTGCACATACTATGTGAAAGTTTTTTTGACTGATCATACGTCATGTAGGCATAAAAAGGTAACAAAAATCTCACTCTGTAACCAAATATATTAATATTCATCGTGTGATGATGAAGTTTATCATGTTATGATGAAGTAATGTCAAGTACGTGACATTGACGTTTTGCAAAGAACATAGAGAACAGCATAGTACAAAACTTGAACAGAACCTCTTCCACGAGCAAACATGTTCAGCACTAAGACTCCATAGGTGTTGGATCGAGAAAATGTAAACTAGATTATTGACTCTAGTGCAAGTGGCAATAATATGCCCAAGAGGCAATAATAAAGTTGTTTATTATCATATTTCATGTTTATGATAAATGTTTATTATCCATGCTATAATTGTATTAACCGAAAACATAATAGATGTGTGGAAATATAAACAACAAAGTGTCCCTAGTAAGCCTCTACTAGACTAGTTCGTTAGTCAAGAGTTGGTTAAGGTTTCCTAACCATGGACTCGTTATAGTCACTTGATAACGGAGTCACATCATTAGGAGAATGACGTGATGGACAGACCCAATAGTAAAGCTTTGCAATTGATCGTGTCATGCAGTTTCATTGCCAACGCTTTCAATATATGCCAAGTATAGTTTACTTAGACCGTGATATTATGTCACTCCCGTTTACCAGAGGAATACTTTGTGGACATCAAACGTCGCTTCGTGACTGGGTGATTATAAAAGTGGCTTTTAGGTATCTCCGATGGTATTTTGTTGGGTGACATGAATCAAGAGTGGGTTTTGTCCCTCCATGTGACGGAGAAAATATCTCCAGGCCTTCTCGGTAATATAGCATCCTAATATTTGCAAACATGTGATTAAGTGGTAATCACGGAGATCCTATGTTATGGACGAGTAAAGAGAACTTGTCGGGTAACGAGATTAAACTAGATATGGTGATATCGACGATCAAATCTCGGGCAAGTAAAATATCGTGAGACAAAGGGAATCGTATACGAGATTAATTGAATCTCCGGCATCATGGTTCAACAGATAAAGATATCTTCGTTGAATGTGTAGGAATTAATATGCGCATTCCGGTCCCGCTATTGATTATTGATCGGATCATGTCTGCACATTCTCGAACCCGTAGGGTCACACACTTAACGCTCCGATATAGCTAGGGTTTGCGATGAGATAATTTGATGGTATGACCGAATGGTGATTCGGAGTCTCAGAGCTCCGGAAGAGTCCGGAGAATAAAATTCATATAAAGAAAGTTGTTTCCGGAGGTGTCGGAAAAGTTTCTAGAAGGCTCCAGAAGGTTCCAAAGTGGGACCCCCTGTCATCAGGGCCCACATGGACCGAGGGGGCGGTGCAGCAGCCACTTGGGCTGGCCACACCAGCCCCACATGGGCCCATGTGGGCCACACAAGGAAAGGGGGGCCAAACCCTAGTGGGACTCGGCTTGGGAGCCAAGTCCCACCCTTGGCCGCTGCCCCCTTCTAGAAGGGAAGGTGCCTTGGGGGGAAAGGCCTCCCCAAGCCGGCCGGCCCTAGGGTTGGGGCGCACCCCCCTTGGCCCTTGCCCCTCCACCTATATAAAGGGGAGGGGTGCGGCACAAGGAGGATAACTCCAAGTCCTAGCCGCACTCACCCCTTGTCCCTCCTCTCTCTTCCTCGCATGTGGTTTGGCGAAGCCCTGCCCGTGGGAACACTCCACCATCTCCACCACCACGCCGGCGTGCTGCTGGGATCTCTCTAACCACTCCCTCCTTGCTTGTGGGATAAACAAGGAGGAGTCTACATCGAGCCATACGTGTGGATCACGCGGAGGTGCTGCTCGTGCGGTGCTTCATCGGATTTGATCTCGAGGATAATACATCTCCTCGCGACTAGATGAGTCTAGTTGCGGGGATCGACTAGCCAACCCCGTTCTTCGAGGGTAAGAGATTGGATCTCCTCTTCGCTAATTGCATCTAATAGATCTAGATCCGTTGGGTTTCTTTCGCTTGTTTCGTAGGAAAAATTTTGTTTTCTATGCAACGAACCCTTTAGTCTTCTCAATGTTAGTTTTAAAATTTTCACCAAAGTTGGTACGATAAGGTTGAACACTGTTGCAGATCATGTGGTTCGTCCCTCTCAGACTGCCTTTATGCAAGGGAGATACATCCTTGATGGAGTGGTTACCCTTCATGAAACGGTACACAAGCTTCATAGGAAAAAGTTGAATGGGATTATTTTGAAACTTGATTTTGAAAAGCATATGATAAGGTTAAGTGGTCCTTCCTCCAGCAGACCCTCAGGATGAAAGGGTTTTCTGCTGAGTGGTGCGCTTTACTCCATAGCTTTGTTTTGGGAGGAAGTGTAGCCATTAAAGTCAATGATGATACTGGCAAATACTTTTAGACCAAAAAGGGGCTTAGACAAGGTGACCCTTTATCTCCAATATTATTTAATATAGTGGCTGATATGCTCGTCGTCATGGTTGAACGTGCTAAGTCTGACGAGCTAATTGATGGTGTGATTCCTCATCTAGTGGATGGAGGTTTATCCATTCTTTAATATGCGGATGATACAATTCTATTTATGGACCATGACATCGAAAAAGCTAGGAACCTGAAGTTAATACTTTCAGCGTTCGATCAGCTGTCGAGTCTAAAGATTAATTTCCATAAGAGTAAGTTTTTTATTTTGGCGATGCTCAAGATGACGTCTCTGTGTACGCCGAGCTTTTTGGCTGCGGGCAGGGCCAGTTTCCTATTAAGTATTTGGGTATTCCGATTCATTATTGGAGACTTACAATTGCAGAATGGAAAATGGTGGAGGAGAGACTACATACTAGATTAAATAGCTGGACGGGAAAATTATTATCCTTAGGTGGAAGATTGGTACTCATCAACTCAGTACTAAGCAATATGGTATTGTATATGATATCTTTCTTCCAACTGCCAAAAGTAGTCCTGAAAAAACTGGATTATTTTTTGTCAAGATTCTTTTGGCTAGGGGATAGTGAAAAGAAAAAGTATCGCCTGGCCAAATGGAGTGTGGTTTGCCGACCCAAAGACCAAGGAGGCCTTGGTATTCATGACCTTGAGGCTAAAAACAGGGCCCTCCTTGGCAAGTGGATTTTCAAACTCCTCTCTAAACAGGGGGTTTAGCAGACACTCCTTAGAAGAAAATATGTGGGCTCACAGGCGCTATCCCAAGTGTACTGGAAACCGGGTGATTCCCACTTCTGGGCTGGTCTCATGGCCACAAAGAAGTTTTTCTCTTGGGTCTTTCTCCATAAAGGATGGATCTGAAATTAGAATCTGGGAGGACAAATGGATGGGTAATACCACACTCCGAGAACAATTTTTGGCCTTGTACAACATTGCGCGACACAAAAGTGATACACTCGCTAGTGTGATGGCTACGTCACCACCAAATGTGTCGTTCAGAAGAAGTTTATTCGGTGCTAGACAAGAATCATGGCATGTCTTACTTCAGCGTATTGCTTTAGTGCAATTGACGCAGGGATCGGATAAATTTAGATGGAGTCTAAATGAGAATGGTCAATTCTCAGTGGATTCTATGTACAAAGCGTTAATCCAACCCGCTGTTCCAGTTGATAATAATAGTAAAATTTGGAAGATGAAGATACCGCTAAAACTAAAGTGTTCGCATGGTATCTTCGCCGAGGTGTAATTCTTACCAAAGATAACCTTGCAAAGAGGAATTGGCAGGGAAGTAAAAAGTGTATCTTTTGTCATCATGATGAGAGTATAAAAGACCTTTTCTTTCAGTGTAATTTTGCTAGGTCTATATGGTCATCCATCCAGATAGCATCTAACTTGTACCCACCTCGAAGCGTTGCCAATATTTTTGGTAATTGGCTCAACGGTGTGGATTCTAGGTTTACGCTACTAATTAGGATGGGAGCGATTGCCGTTATTTGGTCACTCTGGCTATGTAGAAATGACAAGGTTTTTAATGATAATAATTCATCTCTTATGCAGGTCATCTACCGGTGCACAGCTACGATCCGCTCATGGTCGCCTCTACATCGTGTGGAGCACCGCGACCTATTTATGGAGGTGTCTTCGCGGTTGGAGGATTCGGCGAGGAATTTTTTTCCCAACATGGTTGGCAGCATAATCTGCGGATTGGCCCTCCACCACCTTAGGCTTATTTACAATTTCTCATTATGATATGTAATAGGCCTTTTTATTTTCTTGTTCTGGAGTTTATTGGATCTGAAGTTGGTTGTGTGCATCTTAGTTATGCAGAGGCTGGTTATAATGCTTAAAACATTTTTAGTAATAAAATCCCTTTATCGAAAAAAAAACGATGTGTCCGTGTTAGCTATGGAGAGAGCAATTTACTATACTGTGGGGAGATGAGTAGTTGCTGAACAGAGGAGCTACAGAAGCGAAATCGCCCATTTCTCTTGGAAAATATTACTTTGCTCTGTGGTCTAAGATTTTGACCTTACGTTTTACTTTCATGAAACATAAGGAGGAATACAGAAGTTGTATCTTGAAAATGGTATCAGCATGTCATGTAATTTCACTCATAGTTGAACATGCGGGTTATGTGTACAGTTATTGGATCTGCAAGAGAAGTTACTGACAGTAGTCCATGGTCCCAACAACTTTATGTGTTGTGGGCTGTGGGGGTTGGCATTGTAGATGATAACCGGCGGTGACGGGAGGTTGGCACCATGACATAAACGCTAGATGGGGAGATATAGATAAAGTACTTCTTGCTTGCCGTAATTGAAACCCGTGGCACCTCATATAGCCTTCCTTACAGACTGATCCTAGCTTGACCATTACGTCCATGACAATGAAGTTTTCATGGAATGTACTGTTTTTGTCGCACTAATATTCTGCGTTTTGTTGTTTTCCATATTCAATGTTATTTATTATGTATTTACTGTTCTGTACAACTCTTCAAATGATATTTTATTTGTGATCAGAATGTCTGACGTTGCTGTTGTTGACCTTACAGGTCGAAATCCTCAGATTTCATTCATGAGAAGAAAGGAGCGCAGCTAGTGCAAGAACAGTAAATATGGTATCGGGATAACTGTTGCCTTTCTGATGCTGAAAGTTCTCTTGCAGTTACTAATACTTCTAGACATGATCTCTGTATTGAAACTAAAACAGCAGATTGTCTAGGCATTCCTGCAAGATCTCAAGACATGGATTACCATTGGGGAAAACTTGTGTGGTAGAACGTGTAGTTGTCTGGAAGCCTCTGCTCCGAGTCATTGTCATGATAATTGCCTTTCTCCGTTGGGAGGTTAAACAAGATTCTGCTGCAAATTGTATAGGCTACAGCTTAACCAGTTGGTGGGTTGAGTTTCGTCAGTTTCCAGTTGTCATGATGTTTCCAGTTGTTCCATTTGGATGCAGTCACCAGTTTGGCTAGCAGTGGAGCTTGAGGTCAGTACAGCTGTCTGATTCTTAAGATGTCAGGACCACAATATTCTTTATGGGCGCCAGGACGTGAAGACATGAGAGAATAATGTCATATTCAGAAGGGAAACGCTACGGTGCCTCCGGGGGATCGAACGAATCGATCGTCCGGTTCCTGCGCGCGCGTGGAGAGAGTACCACACGTGTGGCCCCCACCCAAGTTCAGTTTCTTATTCCTCATCTCTTCCCGAGTCAACTCTCGTGCGTTCCGCCGCCGATCCCCACCTCCACGGCGACCTCGCCTCCACCCCGTTAGCTCGCCTCGCGCCGGCACAATTCTACCCTCGGCCTCCACCTCGTGAGCTCGCCACGGCCTCCACCTCTCTTAGCACGGCCGCACTTGAGTCGCCGGCTCCACCTCTGTGAGTTCCGTCGTCGGCCTCCACCTTCGTGAGCTCCGTCGTCGGCATCCACATCCGTGGCCGGTGGTGCTGCAAGCGGCTGGCGACGGCGCCGCCTGCCGTCGCCCGAGGTGCCCGGCGTTGCTAACAGTTTTGGGGTTTGCGCTGTGAGCCTGTGACAAGCGGTGGTGCTTTCAGCGACAGGCCGCACTGCTACAAGAAGATGCCGGCGTTCCTGCTTGTGGGCACCGGCGCAGCTGCCGCCACGGGGCTGTGGTGCACCGCCTCCTTCTTCCCATGATCCGACGAGATCCCGATGAGCATCCCCGCGCCGGCAAACTCGTCGACAACACACCCACATAACCGCACCGACGGTGGTGGTGCTACAAGCGGCATACGAGTTTGCTACGTGCAGCCGATGGCGGTGCTACAAGCGGCATCAACTTTTGCGCCCGGCGGCGGTGCTACGAGAACCCTGACGGTGCTACTTGGGACGTCGGATTTTGCTACGATGCTACAATAGGATGAAATTCGTGCGACAAAAGTTCTGTAGTTCTGCTACAATAGTATCAAGATTTTGCTACAAGGTCTCCGACGAGAGTCTCCGGCGATGTCTCCGGTGGTCGGTTCTGCTATAAAAGCAGAATTTACTTTTTGCTACAACAGTCCGGTAGTTTGTGCTACAATAGTACAAATTGTTTGCTACGAGGTCTTATAGGAGCAATTGCGGAATTTGGATTAAATTGGAAAATTTCTACAATAGCACAAAATTCTTATTTTAAACGAACCGTTTTTTGCTTCATAGGAGCAATTGCGGGATTTAAGCAAAAACTGAAAATTGCTACAATAGTACAAAATTCTTATTTCAAACGAACCGTTTTTTTGCTTCATAGGAGCAAAGCGGGATTTTGAGACAAAATTGGACACGTGTCGGCAGGAGGACCCGGGGGCTGGAAAGTTTTGAGCCCCCGGGGGACGCCTAGCACTTCCCTATTCAGAAAGGGATAATTGGTACTCGCAACATGATGAAACCCGTTAAAGATAAGCAAAGTTTGATGTTTATCGCTGTCTTCGGAACATCATATAATCCGACGGATGTTTTACTTAGATAATTATCCAAAGGATGTTTAGACATCATGCCAGCAACATTTCTTAAACCGTTAATGAAGGAAAGATCAAAGTAGTGACTGGAAATTAAAGATGCAAGCTGCTGATATCTAGTCTCGGTACGTGGTCGGAGGTCATCACCCTGAATCATAGGAATGAAAAAACCATCAGCTACAATTTCTGAGAGGAGTCATTGGTCAAAAAGCTTTGTACACAGGACATTAAACCCATGTATGTGCACAGTGCACGGTGAGAGTTTATCTCAACAAAAAACGTGTACAATTTCTGAGAGGAGTGATTGGTCAAAAATCTTTGTATACAGAACATCAGTTTGTTACTTTATTTGCAGTAAATTGAGGTTGTGCGCATCGTCATGATGCAGAAGCCGGGGTAGACCCCCATTTCCGAAAAAAAAAACATTTTAGAACTCGAAACTGCCACGGATGTTCACTCTTTCAACAAAATGTTTATTTTTCTTGAAAGACAAAGCTTGTACATCCAGATGACTCAGAAATAGTGAGAACTATGAAAAGAGAAGCACCGAATGGGCTATTCCCTAAAATCCCAAGTCCCCAAACAAAATAGGTAAATAGCATGGGAGCTGCGAATATCTACTGATTGCGTGCAATGAACTACAAGGTGCTTAACCAGTAATGAGATGATGAAGAACGCACAAATATGAACTACAAGGTACTTATCTGTCAGAGGTTTATCTAATGCCGAATTGAGAAAAATAATTTTAAAAGCACAGCTTTATCCTTGTTAGCTTATAAAGGTAAAATAATGGAAAAGGGAAACTGGTCGTGGGCTTGTGGTACAAATGAACTTAACAGTGAATATGATCTTCACCCAACCCATCACCAAAGAAATGTCAAACAAAGTTAGAAAGAAGGGCATGATGATTGTTACTTTCAGTCATTTTAACAACACAATCTGTTCTATGGTACATTGCATAACAAATAGCAATATTTCATATTTGTCTCCATCTACTAGTAGTTAAGGACCATGACAATGACAAGTGAAAAAAATTGTTTACTTGAAATAAAGTAAGATGCATGCTTCAGATAGATTTTACATCCTATACCTTTTTTTTTCTAAATGGGCAAACCCGGCATCTACAACCTTTGTTCCATAATATAAACCGTTTTGGCTAACTAAATTAGTTTGCCAAAACGATTTATAATATGGAACGGAGTGAGTACAACAACACCACAAAGCATCGAGGATGCATAAATATACAACACAAGGCTAAAAAATAAGAAAAGCAAGAAGGGCAACGCCCACGGTCGTTGTTTTTAAAATCAACCTAGCGACTCTTAGTTTCAAGGGGAAGCTGCACATTCCACAACCATCACAAGGAACGCCAGCCAACACCACTCATGAAGTGAACCACTGAATCTCGATGACAAAGTCCCCATTCCAAATTCACCCGAAGAGGAAGGCGTAACCGGGACGCAGGGGGTGCCACCAGATGGATCTGCCACCGGACAGGAAGGTCATGTTCCGCCGCGAAGCCATCACCAGAAAAATTAGACGCCGGTCGATCTGGCCAGATAGGACAGATCGGCCAACGTATGGAACAGTCGCCGCCATAGTTCAGTGGGTCAGTCGCCGGCTCATGAACATGGTCACCCACACGCCACCAGGATGTGAAGTCACTGCCTCCGCCCCGTAATTCATCCGCAGATCAGCGCAAAGATGTCGCGTCGCCACCCTCGACCCTCACATCCCCCAACAGCGGTGAGGGGGAGGGTTCACCGGGTTTGTGTTGAAGGCACTAGGAGATTGCCCACCCATGCCGCCAATGGGATGCAGGGTATATATGGTGTATGTTCTCATGGCAAAATTAACATAAAAAACAAGCATGCACGTTTTCACAGAAGGTCAAACGGCAGAGGAAATATTCATATTGCAACCATAAAACATGTTGTTTACAAACGTATAGGTACATAATTGCTAGCATTCTGCAGATTTCATGCATATGAAGCGCATTTCCCTACATACAAATATGCAATTACTTAGAAGTCAAAACTCTGATAGCAAATATAATAGTTGCAACCATGCAAGAGCCTCACTGGAACAATGTTTTTCTTAGAATGGTTCCAGAAGCACAAGCTAAGATATCCATATGTAAAATTTCGTCAAAACAAAAGCAGATCTGTTGAATGCCTATAACTTTATGAATAACATTTATCTTAAATTTAGTTTTGCCAATCACCCCTTGAATTCTAACCGTAAACTAAAATTAATATATGAGAACATTAAAAAGAACAAGTGGAATGTGTCCTAAAACTCAATACAATAAAAAATAAGTTGTGAATGTAAATAAATGAACGTTATGTTGGCATTGGTGCAAACTTTACTTCCCATGTGCTAAATGAAACCTGTGCTATGGAAGTCACTTGAAGAGAAAATAATTCACGGGATATCGTGCCAGGATGCCATCAAAATTCAAGCAATAGTGCTTTCAAGTTAATATGAACATAAATTGCTAAAGATGACGCTGTAACAGGCAAGCTTTGGAAAGTGATCAGAATAGGATGATCAGAGCATGTGATTAGCCTTATTACTTCCAACATACATTATCGCTAACCAACATAAGTAAGAAGTGAAAGAACAACTATGCCCGAAATGTCGCCTAGGGGGTGGGGGGTGAATAGGCGATTAAAACTTTTTCTATTTAGGGGCTTGATAATTGCGGAATAAAACTAGGTGTTTAAATTAACAAGCCAACAACCTAATTACTAGGCTCACCTATGTGCACCAACAACCTATGATAAACAAGGCAAGCAACAAGGTGATAGCTAGATATAGACTTCAAGCACGATGGCTATCACAATGTAAATTTGCATAAGTAAAAGCTCGGGTATAGAGATAACCGAGGCACGCAGAGACGAGGATGTATTCCCGAGTTCCTCCTTGTTAAGGGAGTACGTCTCATTGGAGGGGTGTGAGCTCACCACAAGAGGTCTACTCAAGATGCCACAAAGGCCTCACCCTATTCTCCGATGAACCTCACCCAAGGGATTGGTTCACCTTCCACTATCGGAATCCTTCAGGGCAGATTCCGGAGCCCTTACAACTTCTCTTGGGGCACACACCCACAACTCAATTGGGGGCTCCCAAACTTGTGCCGAAGCTTCACAACTCGAAGTCTTCGCGGCACCTCCAACCGTCTAGGGTACATAATGCACCCAAGAGGCACAAAGCTCTTGGGAACACAATGCACCCAAGAGTAACAAGCTTCTCAACGTCGATCTTCACGTATCACCGTAGGGAGAGCAACCCAATGCAACAAATGCAAAAGGCAAGAGCACACAAAGTGGTCAAGTCCTTCACTCCGAAATCCAACCAAAGCAACTAATGCTATGGAGGGATTTGAGAGGAAGAACAAAGGGAAGAACACAAAGCAACCCTAAATCTAGATCCACTAGGTTCCCCTCACTTAGAGGAGAATTTGATTGGTGGAATGGTAGATCTAGATCTCCTTTCTTGTTTCCCTAAAGATGGGCAAGAATCATTGGAGGGAAGTGGAGGAATCAAGCTCTCAAAGATGTGCAACAATGGAGGAGAGAGAGAGCAAAAGGTTCACCAAAAATCTTAGAACCGTTGGGGAAGAAGGGGCACTTAAATAGGTGCCCTGGGAAAACTGGCCATTGGGCACAGAATCCCGCAGGAGCGGAAGTACCGGCCCAAGGGGCGGTACTACCGCCCCACGTGAAAACAGCCCCAACGGCTCTCTTTGGAAGCGAGAACCCGCAGGACTGGTAGTACCGGCCCAAAGGGTGGCACTTCCGGCCCACCCAAAAACAGCCTGCCAACGGCTAGAAGAGAAAGCCCGCGAGGTCGGTAGTACCGGGAAACGGACCGGTAGTTCCGGTTTAGCGGTAGTACCGGTACTACTTCCGGTGCTACTTCCGTTAAGAGTCCAGTACCCAACTTTCGTAAGCGGCACTGGGCTCCGGAAGTAACCCCGGAAGTTCCGGGCGGTAGTACCGCTGGGAGCACCGGTACTTCCGGTTTAGCGGTAGTTCCGGTGCTACTTCCGGTGGTACTTCCGTTTGAGTCCAGTACCCAACTTTCGTAAGCGGTACTGGGCTCCGGAAGTACCTCCGGAAGTTCCGAGCAGTAGTACCGTCCGATTGGCCGGTACTTCCGGTAACTGAAAAACAGCAGAACCCTGAAACTAAATAACTTTTGCGTGGAAACTCCGAATCGAGTGAATCCAATTTTGTTGGAAAGAGGACGACAAGAGCTTACACTACAAAAAGGGTTAGAAAGGGAGATTGTGCAAAGGGTTAGAAAGGTGAAACCTTCCAAACGGATGAACCGGCAAAATCTCCAAAACCGAAAACGCACAAGTTTTTCATCAAGACTCTGTTTTCTATGATCTTGGGCTTGTTTCGAAGATAGTCACAAGCCCTACAAGATCATGCATATACACATCATAGTCTATCATGTGAGGAGGAAAGTATAAGGGGAGAGTTTGACCTCTCGTAGAAGAGACAAGCCGTAATAACCTCCAAAACCAAAAACGCAAGAAGATATTCATTAAATCCGTTTTTGGTGAACTAGAGCTTGGTATGGAGATGAACACAAGCTCTAAGTTCTCACATGGATAAAAGACAAACACGAGAAGCAATAGAGATGATAGCATGGATGCAAAGGTTTGTGCTCTCTACGACGATACGATCAGGATACTCGATCGAGAGCCCCTCTTGATAGTCAGGCTATCTATCCAATAATCCGGTCTCTCACTAAACAACACGAGACCGGTAAAATAGAAACCCTACCAAGATTATACCTTTGCCTTGCGATTAAACCACTTAAGGTCGATGAAGACGATCTTCAACTCCTCAAGACGCACCACCTTTCTTCATTCCTTTCTTCATTGCGCTTCGCTTGGTGAAGATTCACATGACGCTCCCCCATACACCAAGATGGGGAAAGCACTCTTCGGCATATCTTCACTTGGACTTGAGTGTCGATCAACCCGCACTTAGCCTTGATCAACACAAATCTTCTAACCTTGACCTTGACTCCAACCAATGGAGACAAGCAAGCTTGGCCTTGATCAACAAATGATCTTGACACAAGCTAAAGGACAACCTACATATAGAGCTCAATGCAAATATTAGTCCATAGAGATTGTCATTAATTACCAAAACCATGCATGGGATCAACCATGCACTTTCAAGAAGGACAGTGCAGTAAGATAGGAACTGCTAAAAAACATCTAATTTGGAAATAGTAACTTCTCACTGCTTGCCTCTTTGTGCAAAAACATATCAAAGAATTATTTTTTAAGTAGAGGTTGTTTCATTGCTAGCTAAGGGCATTTTAAATAGGGTGTACATTGCCGATGTTAAAAAAATCAATGTAGGGTCGCAACATAGAAAAAAAAATTCCTACGCAAACATAGCGGAATAAAATCCAATACAAGATCAGATCTACTAGATGGTGGTAGCAAGTAGGAGATCAAATCTCACCCTCGAAGAAAACCGAGCGTGTTTTGTCGAGGCAGGGGTTGGCTAGTCGATCCCCGTAACTAGACTTGTTTAGTCGCGAGGAGATGTATTATCCGATGCGTCGCACGAGCAACACCTCCGAGAGATCCACACGTACGGCTCGATCACTACAAGGAGAACCCCCTTATAGCAACGCCTGATTTACAACCCTTTTGATATGCGTTGCCAAAATTTAGGCTAGATACACGTATATGTGTTGCTGGCTCCATCCGTTTTCATTTCCATGTATTGCATTCCAAAATACGTAAGCGCGCGTGCGGGAAAATTTTGACCCCACGGCGGGAGCTATTCGCGCGTACAGGAACTTTTATTTTGACATCATGCAAGGAAATATCGCTCCTATGAAATTGGGCCGAGGGCGGCAGGATGCCTCTGGCTTATCTATTCCCATCACCCAAGTCTTGCAGCTGTAATCCCGATCTAGTGGTAGTCCGATCTGCCAGCACTGGCCTCGTCGCCGCCTTCCGCCGCCACGCCGCTGCCCCTTCTCCTTCCTTTGCGTCCTCCCCAATGTCCCCATCTCCATCAGCACGCATCTGCATCTTGGCCGCCCTCATCGGCGCCGTTGAGGGGAAACTGATGGTCTTCGTCGCTGGACTTGTGGGCGGCGGATCAACTCGCCTCTCGCTCCACAGGCAGATCTCGATGGAGGTACCGTGGCACCAGCGCCCGTCCAACTCCATGCCGGCATCGGGGCTCGAGCAAACCAGACGCACACCAGACGTCCAACACCCAGCCGCCACCGCACTACAGAGTTTCTACACTGCCGGTAGCCGACGCCAGGCCTCGTCGCGCCCCACCGCGCTCACCACGAAGGCTGCCGTCATAGGAGACTTGCCGCTCCGTTGTTTCTTTGTTGTTTCCAATGACCAGGTTAGTCCTCCTATTGGTGATCCTCTAATCTGCGGTACTGGATGGAATCATGGAACACATAATAGTCTGGGCGTGGTAATCAATACTGCTGCTAGCTGAAGTTTGAACTGGAATTGAGTAATGAGTTTCTTCTTATGAGATCGTCGGATTAGTAGTGATTTTAAGTCTGAAGTAGAACAAGTGATTTTGGTTGACTTAAGCAGGATACGATATGTCCATCATTTTAGAATATATAGAGAGAAAACAGTACTAACCTGTTTGCTACTAGTTTCGGTCTGTGAAACTACAGGAGATCCCCAATCAATAGTTATGTGTCCTGCAATAAAAAAAAGCGGTCTACTCCCTATGCGTGTAACTGTAACAGACGAACTAAACATGCCCATTGGAGATTTGGATCTGACGCTAACTACAGGGAGACATGGAATTATGTGATTTTGTTTACCTTGCAGATTTTGTGCCTACGTGATGTGGTTCAAGTTACCAATGCATTGCCACTCTCAGCTAATCTTCTGTACTAAACACTTCCTCTCAGGTATCTTGTTCTTGATTCTGCATAACTGAAGCTGGAAAGAAGAGATTTGTAAACAGGGAATATGTCGGAAGGACTAGAGGTTTTTTACTATTTCAGATCAATTCAATTGTACATAGTTAAAGAAAATTAGTGCCTTATGTGTGCAGCCTGCAGGTTTCTTGGTCGGATATAATGATGTTGTGTGACCCCTTCCTCACTCTATAGGTAAGCATGATTTAGTTGGAAAGATAAATTTACAGAAGCATGGTTGTCCCCTGCTTTTGGCTTATGCAAACATCTTATGTTCATGAGACAAAATGGTTGTCCCCTGCAGCTTCAATGTTCCCTTTTTATTTATTTTAAGGAGGGAAAAACTGGATATACTTCTTACTGTTTCATATACTTACATGGCTTCCCTGCTCAAGGTAGATGACTGGAGACGGCTGTAGCTGGGCATGCCACCAGCAATTGAAGCATTGCTTGTCGCTATATATCCTAATATGTACGTACGTTTTGATCCATTGCACTATGCTGTGTGTACATGATTAACCAGTGTACTACAAAGTTCCTAGTCTAATCATCTTGCTTATGATCATGTGATGTAGCTGTGCAGACCACATCCCATATATGTGTGCAGTGGACAGTTGATCTTCTTTTCCAGACTGACAACCTGCATCAGTTTTTTTGGGAATGAAGGTAGTTCTTAACTTACTGCTTAGTAGTACCTTTTGCTGTAAAATAAATTCTGCTGGATTCTTCTGGATAGAGTTATTGTGTTTACTTAGTGCTACAAATAGTGCCCGCAATAAAATATTGTGAGTTGAACAACTAGACTTACAATTGATGGTGAGCTGGACATATTTTATTGGGGACGGACGTGAGTAGTTAAAAATAGCATTTGTGCTTGATGGTTGGCTTATGCAGCTAATAGGACATTATGGTTTTATGCTACGTTCTTTTCCATAAACGTTATTTTGGATTATTTTTTAATTCTAGTTGTAAACAAATATCTTATATAAGTATGCACTAAACCTATGTAATTTTCCATTACAGGACGTAAATATAGAAGGGCCATTGTACGGACGACATCCCTATACCCAGAATCCAGCAGGAGGACACATTGAGAAGGCACAAATAAATGATTTCAATTAATATCTTAGATTAAGTTTGATAAAAAATGTGTCATGAAGCATATGGGTAAAGGCAATACACAATCAGGTCACTAAGTTTTTTCGATGTACAGGTAAACTTTTTAAGCTTTAGGTTCCCATCTCTGCTTGATAAAATTAAAAAAATATAGGTTCAAGCTTGAGATTCAATTCTAATCATCTTATATTTCTAGTGTATATGCATATTGGATAATATTATCAAATTATGACCATCATGACCAGTTTCTGATCTGTTTTGATGTTTCCTCCAACTCCTTGATCAACAAAAATTAGTGTTGTGTGTTGTTTCTTTTATAAGTGGCCATGGTAAGTCTGGATATCTTGTATCTTAGTTTGAGAGTGACTATTGTAATTTGAGTTGGCTACCATTGCTACTATAGCTAAGAGTAATATATATGTCTACTCCTGGATTGCAAATAACTAAGACTCTGACCAAATGTTAAAAGATGGCTAAGTGGTCAATTTCTATGTTCTTGAAATTGTGAAATTTAACTACTATAGCTTTTGGCCTGGAGGGTATATGATGCTCCTAATTGAGATGCTCTAGAGATCAACAAGGAACTTTCGCTTTTGCCACGTCGATTCTAAATTTGAACTTCGTCTTTGCAGGTCCAAAGATTAGCAAGGACTGCTATAATCGGATATCAATCTGTACACTAGAATTCAGACCATTAGAAGGAATATTTATTTGTTATCATTTCATATTTTGAAGCACGATTGTAAAATGTGTACACAAAAGATAATATTCATGTATCCGATGGGGGGATTTCAATAATACATATTGATTTGTTTCTTAATGCAATGCGTTCATATTCTGCGATTCGTGTGTCTTTTGTTATGCATCGTATGAATTCTATATACTCATGTTGAGGTAAAAAATATTACCATCTTTGAAGCGACCAAGCCACTTGGGCTTTAAAATAATATTTATTTTAAAATAAAATTAATCAATCCATGTACGTTATGTTGCAACGGATGCAAGGGTTGCTTGATAGCTGTTGCCACTTTGCAACGCTCTACCCATTGGTTACCAACGCAGCTATATGCGTTGCCTTATACCTTTGCAACGCCCAAAAACGCAACGCATACTTATCCGTTGGTACGGGTGCTAGCAACGCATATATGGACATTTAGATACAGATTAGTGCGTTGCTGTAGGGGGGGTCTTGTTGTAGTGGATGAAGACTCCACGATCTTGATCCCGCAAGAGTTGATGGAGGGGCTCACGAGATCAGCAGCACAACAACGGAGGTGTGGTGGATATGGTGGAAATCTAGCAGGGCTTCGCCAAGCGACAAGCTAGAGGAGAGGGGGAGGAGGAGGAAGTGCGGCAGGGGAGGGGGCGGCGGCTAGGGAGCACCAGGGGGTGCCGCACCCCTTGCCCTAGCCCCTCCTTATATAGGCGGCAGGGTGGGGTGCGCCCCAAGCCTCCTAGGGCCGGTCGTTGGGTGGCTTGGCCGGATTTCGGCTTACCACCACTATGGGCCATCCTGGTACACTGGCTTTAGTCACCTACGTGAGGGTACCTGTTCAGCACAACCCCAATAGTAGCCCCCGGAAAGCTTCAAGTACTTCAGCGGTTGGTTCAATCTTCCGACAATGTGTTCTTCATCCATTGTCAGTCTTGGAGCATTCCCAAAAACCTGCAATCATGCCGAACAGCTTTGTCGACTTCTATGTGCCGGCTCATCATGCCGGAAAAGCACTTGAGTACACTTTGACACGCGTCCGTCGATTTGATGGATTTGTCAGACCCGACAGAGTGAGTGGAGTTGCATCTTTGAATACGGGGCTAGTTTCCATTTCTCCCGCGCTAGAACCGAGGCGTCGGAGGGAAAGATCTTCTCACAACGGCTCGATCCCGTGACGCGTGGCGGAAATCTCGTCCCGGACCGTTGCACGAATCTCGGCACTTCCGCTATAAAAGCAGGTCGCCTTGCCTTCGTCGCGGTCACCGGCCCATTCGCAACCCTAGCGCACAGCTCCTCCAGATCTCATCTCCACCGAACTCGAGTTCTTCTCTCCTCCGTTCATGGCGTCTAGCGCACCTAGCTCCCCCATCATCGACGCGACGCCTCTTGACTCGGCGCCGCCGATGGGAGGTGCTGCTTCGACGGCCGCCGCAGCTGGCTCCGCACCATCCACCGCTCCCAGTGCTTCTCCTTCGTCCACTCCGGTGATCTCCTCGGCTGCAACCAACCACGATGAAATCGCCTTGGCCCAAGCCGCAGCTGAAGCTGAAGCCGCAGAAGCATCGGCTTCTGCAACCGTTGCCGACGTGGCCGAGGAGGCTCGGGCCATGGAAGAGGAAGAAGAAGAGGAAGCCGGCGACAACGAGGGCGCCCCCAGCAATCCTACCCACAACTGGGCTTGCTCAGGTGTGGATGATGGCGAATTGATGGGAATGGCGGTAGATGGAGCCATCCCTCCGTCTTCTGAGTCGGCGCCATCCTGGCGATCTGCCTTTGGTGACCCGTCTCCAACTCCCATCAAGGATGAACGGGTACTGCTTGCTTCTCACATTGCCAGGGGGTTTTCTTTGCCGCCCTCGGCTTTTCTGATCGAGATCCTGGACCACTATGGTCTCCAACTCCACAACATCACCCCCAATAGCCTCCTCTACATATCCGGCTTTGTTGCACTGTTCGAAGGCTACTTAGGAATAGCTCCTAGGTTAGATTTCTTCCAGTATTGCTTCGGTGTCAAGAGGCAAACAGTCCAGAAGGAACTGTTGGTTGCCGGCTCCATCAGCTTCAACTGCCGCCGGGATATAGATTGGTACCCTCAGGTGCCAATTGTGGATTCGGCTAAGGGGTGGGCGTCCACCTTCTTCTACTGCAAGGACATGGCGCCTCCAAACAGGCTGCAGGGGCTAACCCCCTTTGAAGATAGGGCCGACACTTCCCTGCCCTCGTGGAAGAAGAAGCCAGCAGCGAAGATGCCAGCTGACCTTGCCGCCATTAAGGCAAGGATCACGGAGTTGACCTCCGGCTCTCCTCCCCTAACTGGGGAGGACACCATAATATGCTGGATGAAGAGACGGATCCAGCCCCTCCAACATCGCGCTCGCCTTTTGTGCGAGTACACGGACAACTCTGATCCCATGCGGATCAACGAGAAGGACTTGGAGCATGGCCTCTTTGAGGCTCGCTTCAACAAGCTTATCAAAGCCTGGCCTAATGAAGACCGAAAATACGAAGAATCGCTGCCAATGTTTATGGCGGCCAACCCTCCCCCAAAGGTACTTTGTCAGATCAAAGTTTAGTTCTTCAAGGGATTCGGCATTGTCTTTAACGAACTAACATGTAATATGCCAGATTCCCGGAGTCTCCACCGCTCGTCCCTCTGGCACGTCATCGTCCAGCAAGGCGACCAAGCGGCCCATCTCCTTTTCTTCGGCTACTGCACAGAGCCGGAAGAGGAAGAGCCAATCCATTACAATTGGCGCCAAGTCATCCGAAGATGATGACGCTCTCGCTAGGCTCAACATTCCCAGCAAGAGTAAGTTGGCTAAAACATCTCTTCTTTGCTTTGCAATATTGCCGGATCTTCTATTCTTACTCCTTTGTCCTTGTAGGATAAAGAAGGGCGCACCTTTGAGGCAAAAGGTGTGTGCCACGCGGAAGAATGCCTCTCCCGCTATTCCTCCCCCAACTCCTTCATCTTTGAAGCCGACACTAGTGGAGGAGAACAACCGTGCCATGGCGGTAGGTCCGACTCTCGGAAGAGCCGGGATTATACCTCCCACCCAATGGATGGAGATGACGGGGAAGGTGGCAGAACCTTCCTCTCCCCCAAGGGCTGAAGCTCCGGCTAATGATGCCCCGACCTTTCCTCCAATTAAGGCGGAGGCCTTCAATAATGAGGGGCGCATCAAGCCGGAGTTCATGAGCCGGTTCATGCGCGCTCCCCGGCTGCCCCAAAAGAAAGGAGCAACCGTCCAGGATGATGAGCCGGACGAGACCAAGGCCTATGACACCTTTGATGTCATAGAAATCCTCGAAGATAAGCAGAATTACTTTGCTGAAAGCTTTGAGGCCGGCATGACTCTTCTCCGCGAGCACTACCAGGTAAATAACTTCCCTAGTAGCCCCCGAGCATTATGCCGGGTTAAGTTTTACAAACTAGCCGACATAGTGGTCCGAGTTAATGCGTATGCATATGCTTAGCCCCCTAGCGATGAAATGTCATCCTGTAGCCAGTCTTGCTCATCAATATAGCTTTAGGCTTTTAGCATCTCCTTACGCAGATCCATCGCAAAATTGGTGCTGAAACCATCAACTTTTTGGGTGTGCGAAATCAGGAGATGCGCCGGCTAAAAACTGAGCTGGCGAACAAGGACGCCATCATCGTCGGCTTTGAGGCGGATCGCATCGCGTACCAAGGTATGAATGCCGAAACCCTGACTTTGTATAACAGGCTTATTTTTATACTGCTGACATTTTGTCTTGCAGATGCCATCAAGAAAGCCAAGGAGTTTTTCGAGAATGTGGGCAGCCTCGACCGGCTACACAACGAAAATGTTGAGCTGAATAAGCTTAACCAGTCAATGACGGCGGAGCTGGAGACGGTCAAGAAGAACCTCATCCAAGCCGAAGAAACCCTGGAGACGGAGAGGCAGAAGCACAAAGACGCGCTCCGTGAAGTCCAGGATCGTCTTGACAAACGCCTCGATGAGTCATTGGCTATCGACAACCAGCTTTTGAGTAAGTTTCGTTTAAAAACCCATACTCGTTGCTTTCTGTCTTAGCCATTTTATAATTAAACTTCGCTTTTCCAGCTCCGGCGGGTTACGGCCATGAGCTGTCAACAGATAACCAGCTTGACCGGATCTTTGAGGTAGGGGAACTCCTCCCGAAGATTCTTTCTTCGGGAAAAAAGCTTGTCGAGAAATTCTTTCCCGACAACCCTGAGCCATTGACGGATCTTGCATGTCTGTCGGGTGAACTTGATGAAGCAACTTTGTCATTCGATGAACGGCTTCGCTCCAGTGCACGAGGAGGCGCAAAGACAGCCCTGGGCCTGATGATGGCACACTATCCGGAGGCGGAGGGTTTGCGTGTCGCGTCCGGCTTTCCTCTTGAAAAAGAGGACGGCACTCCGTTGGACGATAACGATCGGAAGAAAATCCTGCACTCCGTCTCCGGCTATGCCAGCAAGATCGCCAAGATGGTCTCCCTCACCACAATCTTCAACGAGGTGTCATGCCCGCCGACTCCCGTCCAATCTGATGATGACGGTGAAGAGGCGAACAAATCTGCATGAGCCGAACTTGCTCCTTGAGCCGGCCATCCCTGAAAAAGCAATCATTTGATGTAAAGCCGTCCAAACATTTGTGTATGTCTGTATAAACAACTTAGTCTTTTTCTGTATTTAAGTCAGCTTTTTTACTTATTTGCAAATTTGCAATTTTTATGCCTCAGTTTATTCTGGCCTTGACACCTTAGCCTTTAAGCGCCGGCAAACCTATTGCGAAGCAAACTTGCTGAGTAACAGGGTACATAGCGACCAATCTGTTTAGACCCAGAACAAGTGCCGCCTTTCGGTGCTGAAACGCTTTGAAGCAACCCGGCGCAAAAAGCTATCAAACAAACATTAATTTGGCAAAACTTTGTTTTTTCATCACCTTAAGGCGGATTCAACATGAAATTCAGTTTACCAACAAGCAACATAGGAAATTTCGGATAAACAGATGATAATAATAAGATCATTCGGAAATAAAGGATGGTACAGATTCTCGAATTTCACATGAGAGAAACCAAATTTTTATTTCATGATCACATTGACATGGTTACAATAGAATTTGCTAAGTGTAAAAGGGACGTAGCTGAGCGATGTTCCACAGACGTTTCGGCTCATCTAAGTCGTCATCTACATGCCTTTTCCTCTTGCGACCTTTCTTTCTGGGATCTTTCTTTGAATCCCTTAAGTCGACGAGATAGTATGACCCGTTTTTTAGAGCTTTGCTGATAACAAAAGGTCCTTCCCATGGAGGGGATAACTTGTGCTGTCGGCTTTGCACAAGCCGAAGCACTAAGTCGCCTTCTCGAAAAGATCGATTCCGCACTCTACGACTCTGATAGCGACGTAGATCTTGCTGATAGATGGCTGATCGTTGGAGAGCTAGCTCTCTTTCTTCTTCGAGGATGTCTAAGCCGTCTTGACGTGCTTCTTCTGCGTCTTCTTCGACGTAGGCTGCGACTCGAGGCGAATCGTGGATCATGTCGGTTGGCAGTACCGCTTCTGCACCGTAAACAAGGAAGAAAGGGTGAAGCCGATCGATCTATTTGTGGTAGTACGAATACTCCATAAGACTGCTGGCAATTCATCAACCCAAGCGTCGGCTGCTCGACGCAATGGGGTTTCAAGCCTCGGCTTAATACCCTGCAGAATAATGTCGTTAGTTCGCTCTACCTGTCCATTGGATTGCGGATGTGCCACCGATGCCACGTCGAGCCGGATTTTTGATCGGTTGCAAAACTTCGATAGCTCACCGACGGCAAAATTTGTGCCATTGTCAGTGATAATGCTATGCAGAATCGAGTTGTTATCTCGACGATGAACTTTGTAGCTGCAGCTCCGTCGAGTTTCTTGATGGGTTTTGCCTCCACCCACTTTGTGAATTTGTCGACCACCACCAACAGGTGAGTTAAGCCTCCTCTTGCCGTCTTGAAAGGTCCCACCATGTCGAGCCCCCAGACCACGAATGGACAAGTTATAGGAATCGTCCTGAGCTCCTGAGCTGGCAAGTGAGCCTGCTTTGCATAGCGCTGACATCCTTCACAAGTTTTGACGATGTTGATAGCATCCTCCTTAGCCGTCGGCCAGAAGAAACCGTGTCGAAATGCCTTGGCGACCAACGCATTTGCCGCCACGTGATGCCCACATTCGCCGGAGTGGATTTCCTCAAGGATTTGCCGCCCTTCTTCTAGAGAGACGCATCTTTGGAAGATGTCGGACGTGCTCCGTTTGTAAAGCTGTCCATCAATAATCGTGTACGCCTTTGCTCGGCGTTCAATTTGACGGCTCAGCACTTCATCGTCCTTCGGCAGTTTTTTATTAATCAGGAAATCAATGTATGGCGTGGTCCAATCTGGGGTTACCAGGCATACATGAACTGATTCTGCCGACAAGGGGTAGTCTTCGTCGCTGCCTTTGATGGATGGCTTATGCAGATGATGGAGAAATACATCTGGAGGCACCTCCTTCTGCCTGGAGCCTATCCTGGCCAAAGCGTCAGCAGCTTCATTGTTATCTCTGGAGATATGTCGGACCTCTAATCCGGCAAAGCATCTTCCAAATTCTTCAATTGTTCTCCTATATTCCGCCATTGTGCGACTTTTTGTGTCCCAGCACCCATCAAGTTGCTGTACAACAAGATCCAAGTCGTCATAACAGAGGATGCGTTTCACTCCCAACTCCTTAGCCATATGAAGGCCATGGAGGAGAGCCTCATACTCTGCTACGTTGTTGGTAGCGTTGAAGTGGATTCGGAGGATGTAATTGAGCTTATCACCTTTAGGAAACTTTAGCACTACTCCAGCCCCCGAGCCTTCCTTCATCTTTGAGCCATAAAAATGCATTATCCAGTACTGAGAATCCGGCAAAGGTGTGTTCTCCATTGCTTCTGTCCAGTCTGCAACAAAGTCGGCTAGAACTTGAGATTTGATGGAGGTTCTCAGTTTGTACTGGATGTCAAAAGCTGCTAACTCAATGCCCCATTTGGCGACTCGGCCCATTGCGTCGGCATTGTTGATGATATCCTTCAATGGAGCCTTGCTGACCACCGTGATTGTGTGATCATGGAAGTAATGTCGTAGCTTTCTGGCGGCGAAGAATACGCCGTAGGCTAACTTCTGGTAGTGAGGGTAGCGCTGCTTCGAATCTGACAAAACCTCGCTAATGAAATAGACAGGGCGCTGATCCGGCCATTACTTCCCTTCCTCCAGGCGCTCAACTACAATGACGACACTTATCATGAAATTGGTGGCCGACATGTAGAGCAGAAGCGCCTCTCTTTCCCTCGGCGCTGCCAAGATTGGAGCATGTGTCAATGTATACTTCAGCTGTGCCAAAGCTGCCTCTGCTTCCTCTGTCCAAACAAAATTGTCCGACTTTTTGAGGAGCTTGTACAAGGGCAATGCTTTGTCACCAAGCCGGCTAATGAATCGGCTAACAGCCACGGCGGAACCCGTAAGCCGTTGTATGTCCTATGGACAAGTCGGCCTCTCGATGTTCAGAATCGCCTTTATCTTTTCCGGGTTAACTTCAATTCCTCTTTGAGAAACAATGAAGCCCAGAAGCTTGCCTGCAGGAACTCCGAAGACGCATTTTGCCGGATTAAGCTCCATCTGGTACTCCCTTAGATTTGCAAAGGTTTCCGACAGATCGGCGATGAGATCGCCACGCTTCTTCGACATGACCGCGATGTCGTCGACATAGACGTGAACATTGCGGCCAATTTGCTTGTCTAAACATCGCTGCTTACACCTTTGGTAAGTATCCCCGGCGTTCTTTAAGCCGAAAGGCATTGTGACATAGCAGTAATTGCCGTATGGCGTGGTGAAGGATGTCTTGATTTGATCTGACTCCTTCATCTTTATCTGATGGTAACCCGAATAAGCGTCCAGAAAACATAGCATCTCGGAGCCGGCAGTTGAATCAATGACCTGATCGATACGCGGTAAGGCGAATGGATCTTTAGGACAGGCTTTGTTCAAGCTAGTGAAATCAATACACATACGTAACTTGGAGGTGTTTTTCTTTGGGACAAGCATGGGATTTGCCAACCAATCAGTGTGGACAACTTCACGGATGAACTTGGCGGGTGTGAGATTTAGGATCTCCTTTCCAACCGCCTTGCGCTTCTCTGTTCCGAGCCATCGAAGGCCTTGTTTGACCAGCTTAGCTTCCTTGTTGACTTTTAAGGAGTGCTCGACAAGTTTCCTCGGGACACCTGGCATGTCAGATGGTGACCAAGCGAAGATATCCCGATTCTCATGGAGAAACTTGACGAGCTCGCCTTCCTATTTGTCGTCGAGGCTGGCACCGATGATGGCCTCCTTTGTCGGATCATCCTTTGAGAGCTTGATTTTCTTGGTGTCATCCTTTGGCTTGAAGCTTGAATCGACTTTAGAGGACGGCTTTTCAGTTGCCAGCATCTCATTAGGACTCATTGTTTTGTTGAGATCCTCCAATTCTTCCCTGGAGATTTCTTCTTCGGCATGGACGGCATTAGCACCTTCACACTCCTTTGCCTTCCTGAAGTCTCCCTTGATTGTGATGATCCCCAGGGCCGGCCCTGAGGGGGGTCAGGGTGTGCGGCCGAACCGGGCCCCCAAAATCTAGGGGCCCCCAGCTGCGTAGGTATGCATGTATATAATATATTGTAAGCCCATAAAAAAAGTCTTTTAACTGGCCCAGAGAGGCAAGGGTCGCACGCACGCAGACGCAGGAAACTAAGCATCGTTGTCTCTCGGCCTTCCGTATAAATTCCGTCGTTCGGCTGTTCCGCCTTCGCCCAAATCCTGCCCACTCGCGAGTCGCGCCCGTGATCGACGCAAGCTTGGATTGGCGATCCCCAAACGGCAGCCGGCCGAGGTGTCATGGCCGTGGCTGGGCGGCGACGACGATAAAGGAGGCGCAACGCGAGGTACACTGACCATGAATCCAATCCACGATAGGCGCGATCGCTCGAGGAGGTGAGTTAGCTGCTATACGCGCATGTACTCAAATCAATTAATTATATACTGCTGCTAGCTGCTATACGCCCTGATCACTCATTCACTTGAGGAGGTAAGTACAGCTGCTAGCTGCTATCGGCAATCCTTGTCAAGACTAAGCCTTTGTCTATTTTTTTCAACTAAATCACTTAATTATGTATTGTATGCGTATATCAGTGGTCTTCAATTCATTGTGTCGACGATGTTAGAAGAAAATTTTAAGGTAATATGTATAAGTTTTTTGAAATATGCTTACTGATTTTGATTGCATTTGCGTGTAATTGACAATATATTTTACGTGATAATATAAATATTCATTGTATGATATCTATACCAAAGGGCCCAAATTTTAGTTTCGAACATGGCCCCGAAAATCTCAGGGCCGGCACTGATGATCCCATTGGGTCCCGGCATTTTAAGCTTGCTATAGATGTAGCAGGGCCGAGCCATGAATTTGGCGAAAGCCGGACGCCCAAAGATTGCATGATATGCACTTCTGAAAGGAACCACCTCAAAAGAGACGTCTTCTGTCCGGAAATTATCAGTGCCGCCAAAGGTGACCTTCAGGGTGATCTTTCCCATTGAGGAGGCTTGTCGTCCCGGCACAATCCCATGAAACTTCACATTGCTGTGGCTGAGTTGTGACTCGGAGAGACGCATCCTTTTCAATGTTGCGGCATAGAGTATGTTAATGCTGCTTCCTCCGTCCATGAGAACTTTTGTCAACTTGTATTTGTCAACTATAGGGCTGACGACCAAAGCGTAGGTGCGCGTTGTAGGTGTAGGGTCGCAGCATAGAAAACAAAAAAAATTCCTACGCAAAGATAGCGGAATAAACCCAACATCTAGATCCGATCTACGAGAGGTTGGTAGCAAGAAGGAGATCGAATCTCACCCTCGAAGAAAACCGTGAGTGTTTTGTCGAGGCAGGGGATGGCTAGTCGATCCCCGCAACTAGACTCGTCTAGTCGCGAGGAGATGTATTATCCAAGCGCCGCACGAGCAACGCCTCCGAGAGATCCACACGTACAGCTCGATGAAGACTCCACGTTCTTGATCCCGCAAGAGTTGGTGGAGAGGCTCGAGAGATCAACAGCACGACGACGGTGGCGTGGTGTGTATGGTGGAGATCCGACAGGGCTTCGCCAAGCGGCTATCGGGGAGAGAGGAGGAGGTGGTGGTGCGGCTAGGGTGGAGGGGGCGGCGGCTAGGGCACCTTGGGGTGGAGCTAAGGGTGCCGCACCCCCTCCCCTGCCCCTCCTTATATAGGAGTCCAAGGGGGTGTGCCCCATCCCCTCCTAGGGCCGGCGGCTAGGGGGGTGCCTTGCCCCCAAAGCAAGCCCCCTAGGGTTAGGGTTTTGGCCGGCCGGCCCCCTTCCCCTCTTGGGCTTGCCCGCATGGGCCCCTTAGGGCATGGTGCGGCTGGCCCATTAGGCCAGTCCACCACCCCTTAATCCCATGTGGGCCCCATACTCCTATGGGCCCCACTTCTAGACCCCTCTACAACCTTCTAGAACTTTCCGGTACTTTACCGATAAATTCCCGAACCATTTCAAACCTCCGGAAACCACTTTCCTTTATATGAATCTTATTCTCCGGACCACTCTGGAACTCCTCGTGATGTCCGGGATCCTATCCGGGACTCCGAATCAATATTCTTTCTCACCATCATTTATCTCGAATCCTAACTACATCGAACGTTAAGTGTGTGACTCTGCGGGTTCGCGAATATGTCATATTAATAGCGGGACCGGGATGCCCATATTAATTCCTACATATTCGACGAAGTACTTTACTAGTCGAACCACAATGTCTGGGATTCAATCAATCCATATAAGATTCTTTTTGTTTCACGATATATTACTTGTCTGAGATCTAATCCACCGATATCTCCATATCTGATTAATCTCGTTACCGACAAGTTCTCTTTACTCGTTCCCATAGAATAGGATCCCTTATGACTAGCTAGTTAGTCATATGCTTGCAAGCGTTTGGATGCTATACTACCGAGAGGGCCCAGAGATATCTATCTAACCATTGGACGAACAAATCCCAATCTTGAAACATGCAACCCAACAACTAATCATCAGAATACCTGAAAGTCACCTTTATAATCACCCAGTTACGAAGTGACGTTTGATGTCCACAAAGCACTCCTCTGATAAGCGGGAGTTACATAATCTCATGGTCTAAGGAAACTATATTTGACATCTTTATAATTTGAGTCTTGTCCATTATATCATCACCTATGATACAAACTTCGTTTATCAAGTGATTCATAAATCCATGATTAGGAGACATCTAACCATCACTTGATCAAACGAACTAGTCATAAGAGGAAAGACTAGGGACACATTACCGTTTATTGCCACACATGTATTTGTTTCCTGGTTAATGAAATTCTAGCATGGAATTAAACATATCATGAACGGGGAAATATGATAAACAATAATCATTATTATTGCCTCTTGGGCATATCTCCAACAGTCTCCCACTTGCACTAGAGTCAATAATCTAGTTTACATTTGTAGCAATCTAACACCCATGGCCTCTCGCTGTTGATCATGTTTTGCTCGTGGAAGAAGTTTAGTCAACGGGTCTGCCACATTCAGATCCGTATGCACCTTGCAAATCTCTATGTCACCATCCTTGACATTCTCACGCAAATTGTGATAGCGGCGCTTAATATGCTTGGTATTCTTGTGTGAAGTCGGGTCCTTGGCAAGAGCTATTGCACCTGTATTGTCACAATACAGGGCCAGAGGTCTTGACGCACTTGGAACCACGCCCAGCTCTGAGAGGAACTCCTTCATCCGGACTGCTTCACTTGCTGCCGACGAGGCCGCAACATACTCCGCTTCTGTTGAAGATTACGCCACCACGCTCTGCTTGGAACTCCTCCAACTCACAGCGCCACCATTCAGAATAAACACGTATCCGGACTGAGACTTAGAATCATCCGGATCTGTGTCCCAAGTAGCATCGGCGTAACTCCTTACGACAAGCTCTTGGTCACCTCCATATACGAGAAACATTTCCTTAGTTCTATTTAGATACTTAAGGATATTCTTGACAGCTGTCCAGTGTTCCACTCCTGGATCACTTTGGTACCTGCCAGTCAAACTTACAGCATGGCACACATCTGGTCTAGTACATAACATGGCATACATGATAGAGCCTATCGCAGAGGCATAAGGAATATTGGTCATTATCTCTCTATCTTCTGCCGTAACAGGACTCTGAGTCTTACTCAAAACCTTTCCTTGCAACATTGGTAAGAACCCCTTCTTTGAATTTTCCATTCTGAACTTCTTCAGAACCTTGTCAAGGTATGTACTTTGTGAAAGCCCTATTAGGCGTTTTGACCTATCTCTGTAGATCTTTATGCCTAAAATGTACGCTGCTTCGTCAAGGTCTTTCATTGAAAAACTCTTATTCAAATAGGCCTTTATACTTTCAAGTAGTGTAACATCATTTCCAATCAATAATATGTCATCCACATATAGTATCAGAAATGCAACTGAACTCCCACTCACTTTCTTGTAAATACAGGCCTCTCCATAAGTTTGGACAAATCCAAACCCTTTGATCACATCATCAAACCAGAGATTCCAACTCCGTGATGCTTGCTTCAGTCCATAGATGGATCTCTGAAGTTTGCATACCTTGTTAGCATCCTTTGGATCAACAAAACCTTCGGGCTACACCATGTACAACTCTTCCTTAATATGACCATTAAGGAACGCGGTTTTCACATCCATTTGCCAAATTTCATAATCATAAAAGGCGCCAATTGCTAACATAATCCGAACAGACTTCAGCATCGCTACGGGTGAGAATGTCTCATCGTAGTCAACTCCTTGAATTTGTCGGAAACCCTTTGTGACAAGTCGAGCTTTATACACGGTGACGTTTCCGTCAGCGTCTGTCTTTCTTTTGAATATCCATTTGTTCTCAATGGCCTTACGGTCGTTCGGTAAGTCCACCAAAGTCCATACTTGGTTTTCATACATGGATTCCATTTCGGATTTCATGGCTCCTAGCCATTTATCGGAGTCTGGGCTCATCATTGCTTCCTCATAATTCGCAGGTTCATCATTGTCTAACAACATGACACTCATGACGGGGTCGTACCGATCAGGAGCGGTACGTTCCCTCGTTGACCTGCGAGGTTCAATAGCAGCCTTGACTGGAACAGCATCATCAACATCATTTGCTTCTTCTTTAGGTGGCGAGGGTTGTTCTGGAACAACTTCCAGCTCTACGCTACTCGGCAACTCAAGAACAGGTTCGATAACCTCGTCAAGCTCTATTTTCCTCTCACTCACTTCTTTTGAGAGAAACTCCTTCTCTAGAAAGGAACCATTCTTGGCAACGAATATCTTGCCCTCGGTTCTGTGGTAGAAGGTATACCCAATAGTTTCCTTAGGGTATCCTATGAAGATGCATTTTTCCGATTGGGGTTCGAGCTTATCAGGTTGAAGCTTTTTCACATAAGCATCGCAACCCCAAACTTTGAGAAACGATAACTTTGGCTTCTTACCAAACCATAACTCATATGGAGTCGTCTCAACAGATTTTGATGGAGCCCTATTTAAAGTGAATGCGGCTGTCTCTAATGCATAGCTCCAAAATGATAGTAGCAGATCTGTGTGAGACATCATAGATCGCACCATATCCAATAAGGTTCGATTATGACGTTCAGACACACCATTGCGCTGTGGTGTTCCGGGTGGCGTGAGTTGTGAAACAATTCCACACATCTTTAAATGCATGCCAAACTCGTAGCTCAAGTATTCGCCTCCACGATCAGATCGGAGAAGCTTTATTTTCTTGTTACGATGATTCTCAACTTCACTCTGAAATTCTTTGAACTTTTCGAACGTTTCAGACTTGTGTTACATTAAGTAAATATACCCATGTCTACTCAAATCATCTGTGAAGGTCAAGAAGTAACGATATCCACCGCGTGCTGCAACACTCATTGGACCACATACATCGGTATGTATGATTTCCAACAAGTTTGTTGCTCTCTCCATCGTGCCGGAGAAGGGTGTTCGAGTCATCTTACCCATAAGGCATGGTTCGCAAGTTTCAAATGATTCAAAATCAAGTGAATCCAAAAGTCCATCAGAATGGAGTTTCTTCATGCGCTTTACACCAATGTGACCCAAACGGCAGTGCCACAAATATGTGGTATTATCATCATTCACTTTGCATCTTTTGGCATCAATGTTATGAGCATGTGTATCACTACTATCGAGATTCAATAGAAATAAACCATTCCTCTCAGGTGCATGACCATAAAAGGTATTATCCATATAAATCGAAATACCAAAGTTTTCAGACTTAAATGAATAACCGTCTCGCAATAAACAAGATCCAGATACAATGTTCATGCTTAACGCAGGCACATAATAACAATTATTAAGGTTTAAAACTAATCCCGAAGGTAATCGTAAAGGGAGTGTGCCGACAGCAATGACTTCAACTTTTGATCCATTTCCGACGCGCATCGTCACCTCGTCCCTTGCCAAGCGTCGTCTATTCAGCAGCTCCTGTTTCGAGTTACATATATTAGCAACCGAACCAGTATCAAATACCCAGGTGCTACTACGATCACTTGTTAAATACACATCAATAACTTGTATATCATATATACCTTGTTTGACGGTGCCAGCCTTCTTGTCTGCCAGATACTTGGGGCAGTTCCGCTTCCAGTGTCCAGTTCCCTTGCAGTAGAAGTACTCAGTATCAGACTTAGGGCCCTTCCTTGACTTTCTCGCAGGCCCGGCAGCTCGCTTGCCGTCCTTCTTGAAGTTGTCTCTTTTGCCCTTTTTCTTGAAACTAGTGGTATTGTTGACCATCAACACTTGATGCTCCTTCTTGATTTCCACTTCCACAGTTTTTAACATCGCGAAGAGCTCAGGAAGAGTTTTCTCCATTCCTTGCATGTTATAGTTCATCACAAAGCTTTTGTAGCTAGGTGGAAGTGACTGGAGAAAACGGTCAATCCCCAACTCATTGGGAATCACAACACCCAGCTGTGACAGACGATCACCAAACCCAGACATCTTGAGCACGTGTTCACTGACGGAGCTGTCTCATCCATCATACAGCTAAAGAACTTAGAAGAGGCCTCATACCTCTCCACCTTGTCTTGAGTCTGAAACATAGCTTTCAGATCAACCATCATCTGATGAACGCCATGGTGTTCAAAACGCTTTTGAAACTTCGGTCCTAAGCCATACAACAGACTGCACTTAACTATCTCGTGGTCCTCAGAATGGGCTGCCCAGACGTTCCTAACGTCTTCAGCCGCACTTGCTGCAGGGGGTTCACCTAGCGGTGCATCTAGGACATACAATTTCTTGGCAGCAGTGAGGATAATCTTCAGATTCATAAACCAATCTGAGAAATTGCTTACATCGTCTTTCAGCTTGTCTTTCTCTAGGAACGCGTTAAAGTTCATGGTGATGTTGGGAAGGGCCATTGATCTACAACATTATTTGCAAGGTGTTTAGACTATGTTCATGATATTATGTTCGAAAAATAATCTAATTATAAAACGAACTCCCACTAAACTCAACATCTCTCTGGTTGTTTAGTGACACACGATCCAAAATCCACCACACCACAACCGATCATCACGTGAAGTGGTGCAGCTTCAAAGGGTGAACATCTCCATGTTGATCATATCATCCATATGACTCGGGTTTAGCCTTTCGGCTCTTGTGTTCCGAGGCCATGTCTGTACATGCTAGGCTCGTCAAGGAAACCATAGTATTTCTGCATGTGCAAACTGGCTTGCACCCGTTGTATGCGAACGTAGAATCTATCACACCCGATCATCACGTGGTGTCTCGAAACGACGAACTTTGGCAACGGTGCATACTAGGGAAGAACACTTCTTGATATTAACGTGAGAGATCACCTTATCATGCTACCGTCGAGATCGTATCTAAGCATAAAACACAAGGTGCATAATAGGATTAACATCACATGCAATTCAAAATATTGTGACATGGTATAGCTTTTCTTGTGCCTTTGATCTCCATCTCCAAAGCACCGGCATGATCTCCATCATCACCAGCTCGTGGCGCCATCACCATGATTGCCTCCACCAACTATTGCAACTACTACTACAGCTACCTTAGCCATAAAGTAAAGCAATTACATGGCGTTTTTAAAGTGACACACAGGTCATACAATAAATATGAGACAACCATAAGGCTCCTGCCGGTTGCCGTACTCATCGACATGCAAGTCGTGATAATTACAAAACATGATCATTGCATACAACACATAATCACATCTTGGGCTATACCACATCACAAACCCCTGCAAAAACAAGTTAGACGTCCTCTACTTTGTTTATGCAATTTTTACGTGGCTTCTAATGGGTCATTAGATAGAACCGTTCTAATCTACGCAAAGCCACAACGGTGATAAAATAGTTGCTTATTTACTCATCCTTTTGAAAGGCCTTCCATTGAAAATTGCACCTTCACTAAAGTGAGAGAAACAGACACCCGCCAGCCACTTATGCAAAACAAGTTGCATGTCAGTCGTGGAACCGGTCTCTCGTGCGTGGACGAGTAAGGTTGGTCCGGGCCGCTTCAATCTCATAGTACCGCAAAGATGCAAAGTGCACGCTAGAAGGTAGCAACATAAAATATCAACGCCCACAACACTTGTGTCTAATCGCACCAACATCTACGAATAGATCTAGGCTCTGATACCACTGTAGGGTCGCAACATAGAAAACAAAAAATTTCCTACGCAAAGATAGCAAAATAAACCCAACATCCAGATCCGATCTACGAGAGGTTGGTAGCAAGAAGGAGATCGAATCTCACCCTCGAAGAAAACCGTGAGTGTTTTGTCTAGGCAGGGGATGGCTAGTCGATCCCCGCAACTAGACTCGTCTAGTCGCGAGGAGATGTATTATCCAAGCGACGCACGAGCAACGCCTCCGAGAGATCCACACGTACAGCTCGATGAAGACTCCACGTTCTTGATCCCGCAAGAGTTGGTGGAGAGGCTCGAGAGATCAACAGCACGACGACGGTGGCGTGGTGTGTATGGTGGAGATCCGACAGGGCTTCGCCAAGCGGCTATCGGGGAGAGAGGAGGAGGAGGTGGTGCGGCAAGGGTTGGAGGGGGGCGGCGGCTAGGGCACCTTGGGGTGGAGCTAAGGGTGCCGCACCCCCTCCCCTGCCCCTCCTTATATAGGAGGCCAAGGGGGTGTGCCCCATCCCCTCCTAGGGCCAGCGGCTAGGGGGGTGCCTTGCCCCCCAAGCAAGCCCCCTAGGGTTAGGGTTTTGGCCGGCCGGCCACCTTCCCCTCTTGGGCTTGCCCACATGGGCCCCTTAGGGCATGGTGCGGCTGGCCCATTAGGCCAGTCCACCACCCCTTAATCCCATGTGGGCCCCATACTCCTATGGGCCCCACTTCTAGACCCCTCTAGAACCTTTTAGAACTTTCCGGTACTTAACCGATAAATTCCCGAACCATTTCAAACCTCCGGAAACCACTTTCCTTTATATGAATCTTATTCTCCGGACCACTCCGGAACTCCTCGTGACGTCCGGGATCCTATCCGGGACTCTGAATCAATATTCTTTCTCACCATCATTTGTCTCGAACCCTAACTACATCGAACATTAAGTGTGTGATTCTGCGGGTTCGCGAATATGTCATATTAATAGCGGGACCGGGATGCCCATATTAATTCCTACATATTCGACGAAGTACTTTACTAGTCGAACCACAATGTCTGGGATTCAATCAATCCATATAAGATTCCTTTTGTTTTACGATATATTACTTGTCCGAGATCTAATCCACCGATATCTCCATATCTGATTAATCTCGTTACCGACAAGTTCTCTTTACTCGTTCCCATAGAATAGGATCCCTTATGACTAGCCACTTAGTCATATGCTTGCAAGCGTTTGGATGCTATACTACCGAGAGGGCCCAGAGATATCTATCCAACCGTTGGACGAACAAATCCCAATCTTGAAACATGCAACCCAACAACTAATCATCGGAATACCTGAAAGCCACCTTTATAATCACCCAGTTACGAAGTGACGTTTGATGTCCACAAAGCACTCCTCTGATAAGTGGGAGTTACATAATCTCATGGTCTAAGGAAACTATATTTGACATCTATTTAATTTGAGTCTTGTCCATTATATCATCACCTATGATACAAACTTCGTTTATCAAGTGATTCATAAATCCATGATTAGGAAACATCTAACCATCACTTGATCAAACGAACTAGTCATAAGTGGAAAGACTAGGGACACATTACCATTTATTTCCACACATGTATTTGTTTCCTGGTTAATACAATTCTAGCATGGAATTAAACATATCATGAACGGGGAAATATGATAAACAATAATCATTATTATTGCCTCTTGGGCATATCTCCAACAGTAGGGACTCTGTCCGGGTGATCGTTGCGATCCCAAGTGATGCGGGTGTCGGACCAATCCAAATATTGAGGAACTGCAGGTACCGTTGCATTAAGTTCCCGCCAAGCCGCCTTTTCCTTGCGAGACAAATCTGTTGCCAGATTGACGATGAGACTTTCAGTATGCTTATGGAACTTGCTGCCTTCTCCTTCTTTGGAGGCCGCGTCGTCAGATTCTGAAGCAGCGTCATCCTTCTCTTTGTCGTCCTTCCTGGATTTGCGCTTGTTTCTTGACTTGCCGGCTTTGGGGTCCTTGGCGATGTCCCGATTAATGTGACATTGCTGGATCGTGTGGGATCTCGTCCCATCCGGCCTCAGATGATGGACACAGGGGTTGTGCTTGATGTCGTCGTACTTCACCGTTGGCGGTCGAGTTTGTTGGTTGCTTGCCAGCTTTTTGTCCTGCCACTTCCCATTACTTGGGCCACCTTTGCCAAAGGTGGCAGCAACTTCGTGTGAAGGGCCGGCTTGGTCTTCAACCTTCCTCTTCCCGGGCTCGCGCCGGCAGGTTTCACCATCTTACCTGTTGTCATCGTCAGCAGCAGTGTATTTGTTTGCACAAGCCAGTAAACCGCCCAAGGTTTCCGACTCATCGCTGTAGATCATGAAGCGGAAGGTCGTCCCCTTCCTCAGAGATTGCTTGAAGGCATGGATCGCCTGAGTTTCTGAGACGCCCTCACAAGCGTTTTTTATCTCGCTCCATCGTGAAACGAATTCACGGCTAGACTCGTTCTTTTGCTGCACACACTGCTGTAAGTCAAAAATCGACTTGCGGCGTTTATACGTGCCTTGGAAGTGCTAAATAAAGACGCGCTTCATGTCACTCCAGGTATGAACTGTCTTCTCCGGCAAACCTTCAATCCACATGCGTGCCGTCCCAGTCAACATCAGGGGCAAAAAGCGCACTGCGGAGTCGGCACTGCCTTGGTATATGTCGCAGGCACTGACGTAATCTGAGAGGCAGGTCTCGGGATTAGCCGTACCGCTGTACTTCTCCACCATCTTTGTCACGTTCGACAGAGTTGGAGGTAGGACTTGCTCTCTGAGTGTTCTTCCAAAACACTTGGGGCCGAGGTACTGGGCATCTCTGGCCGACTTCCTCTCCTCGATTAGGTTGCGAACATCATTGGCTGAAGGCGGCTTATCAACTGATTTTCCTCGCCTTGATTCTTCCATGTGACGGCTTTGGCTCACCCGACTTGTGTTGCGCGGAGGGCTTGGAGTCCTTTGCCGTCGTGGAGGGGGTATGTATTTGGAGGGGTTATCTCCCTCTTTGCGTGGTGGAGGTGGCATATTATCTCTGTTATCCTCCCTTCGAGGTGGATTCTCCCCCTCACGTCGTCTCTCCTGACGAGGTGGTGCCGCCTTTTCCTTCCGAGGGTCCTCCTTTCGGTCCCGGCTTCGATGTCCTCCTTGGCTGTTGCCATCTTCACGATGGCGCGATGAACCTATCCGGGATTCTGCCCCCTTAGGTGGTTGCTTGTCCTTCGGGTTCATATCGCCGTCTTTGTTGTGGCTGTTTGAGCCGGCTGGATCATCGTCTGGGTCTGCAGGTGCAGCAGCCATTGGCTTCTTGCCCGTCGAGATGCAAAGACGAGAGTCGTCAAATAGCCATCCCGACTTGACCTGCGAGTCGTTTTGCTGCTGTTGTGCAACTTCCAGTAGATAAGCCGAGTATTTGAGGCGAGCGTCGTGGTCCACGATTTGTCGAACATGACCTCCTGGGCCGCCTCCATGTTTTTGGCTGGGGTGTTGAAGTAACACAAATTGGTCACCGGATCACATCGGTGGTGGTACTTTCTCCAGACTGAGTTGACATGGTCGGCTTCCCACTTGCTGCGGAAGTCCAGCCTCTTGTGCATATTCTTGTCGCGAGCCGGACGGAAAACATCGTTGGCCCCCTTTTCTCTCTGCTTCCGGATGAATTCCGTTTCCTTGTTTGTGAGATCGACTTCACGCTCTGCTATCTTGGCTACCTGTTCTTCCAGTTGGGTGCGACGCCTCTCCATGTCGGCCAGCGATGCGTTAGGAGGAAGTGGAGTTAGCAGTTCCTGGTACTTTGCTATCCTTTTTTCGTACTCCTTCTCTATCGCTGCCTCGACTATAGCATTAATGTCGTCTCCAGTGGTGGCATAAAGTCCACCTTTTGATTTCCGGCTTCTGGAGTTTTTTCGTCGCCATTGGCAGTTTTCGAGGCCTTGGGGTCATCCTTTGGATCAGAAACGACATCGCCCATTAAGACCTCGACAGGGCGTCCCAAGCAGGACGCAACTTTCCGACTAAAATCGTCGGATTCTCCTTCAGATTCAAGGTCCTGCTCCATATGGGTAGTGTCCCCTGATCCGGCTTCCGAGTCAGCCCCGGCCTGCAAAGCAGGAAGGATAGACTCAGATTCTGTCATCGACTCGTTAGAGCCGGATTCTCCTAGGATGCCAACGAAGTGGAAGTCTGGCGCCGCCATAGTGGAACTTGCGTCGTCTTCGAAATCTTCATCATCAGCGTCAAAAACTAGATCCAGGTCGGCAATCTCCTCAGAGTCCAGATCCGATCCGTCGTCGAAGTTGCTGGGGTGGGTGGCGGGCATGCTCGAGGTGAAGCCGAGGATCGTCCAAAGCCTTGGCGGTGAAGCCGACGAAGATGTCGATACCGCCGATGGAGACCGTGGACCGGCCAGCAGGATCCTCCTTTGCCGGCGTCCAAAAGACGTCGTTGAGGACGTGGCCAGCTCCTGTCTCGTTGAAGTAGCTGACCAAGCCGACCGTGATGGTATCGCCGATTCCGCCAGTAGATCCCGCCCGGAACGTAACCCCGGACATCTGTTGCCCCACGATGGGCGCCAACTGTCGTGGTATTGTAGAATCTAGCCGTGATAGGGGTGCCATCGAGCTAGGTAGAGAGGTGGGTATAGGAGATGCGGGATATTCCGGTGACGGGGTGAGCACGAGTTTACCCAGCTTCGGATCACACGACGATGGCGTGATCCTACGTGCTGCTATAAATCACTATAAGGCAATATGAGCCGATTACAATGATGATGTGTGTCTTGCCCTAAGGCGTCCCGTAGGCCGGCTTATAAAGGCGTCCGGACCTAGGGCTTACAGGAAGCAACCTAACCGACTAAGTTACAGAGTTCTACTCTAACCCGGCTTGGGCCTTGCCTTGAGTGCTAAGCCATCCTCAATGCGGGCCGGCTTCTGGAACCTTCCCTTAGCCGGATGGGCCTCCTGCGCTTCATCGTACTGGGCCGCCCGGTAAGCCGGATTTCGGCTTACCACCACTATGGGCCACCCTGGTACGCTGCCTTTAGTCACCTACGTGAGGGTACCTGTTCGGCATAACCCCAACAAAGAAGAAGTGTGCTGAAAAGATTCCGGTGGTGCCACTTGACAGCCCCGCGATGAGTACAAGAAGCAAAAAATTTAACCCTGCTAGCCCAGCAATGAGCACAAGAAGCAAAAGACGCCTCAGCTTGTGATTTTCTTCATGTGATGGTTACTTTTGGGACATGTGTGTAAACTTGCATGTGTTGTATGGTGAACTAGTAGTAATGTGTGTGCCAAATGTGAAACTGATCGTGATGTATGTGTGAACCTGATTGTCATATATGTGTGAACCTGATTGTCATATATGTATGTATTGTGTTGCGGGAGTATGGCATCAAATTACAGGGGATGTTATGCCCAATTTTCGAATTTTTGGTATTAAAATCAAGAACTAAGATTTCAACTAAAGTCGGTTCCGTGACCAAATGTATATGTCTCATTTTGTCATCTATCCATACCAAAATATGTAACAACACATGTTGCCTTTGTCTTTACAAAATTATTGTAACATAATGCACCGGGGGAGTGGACGATGGCCGAGCTACTGCGGCATCCGGCAAGCATGTCGAAAGTATGCGTCGAGTTGCGGCAAGTGATCGGTTCAAAGCAGTACCCGGACAAATCCGACGTCGGAAACCTGAGCTACCTGCAAATCGTGGTCATGGAAACTATGCGGCATCACCCGCCAAGCCCGCTGTTGATGCCGCGGGAGGCCATGGCGGAAGGCGCGGAGATCGGGGGTTTCACTATGCCTAAGAGCGCCATGGTGATCGTTAACCTATGGGCCATCATGCGTGACCCGGCGACCTGGACGCAACCTGAGGAATTTGTGCCGAAGAGGTTCACCGCGGTGGACATGGATTTCCGGAGCAAGGACCGGTTTGAGTTTATGCCGTTTGGAGCGGGGCGAAGGGCATGTCTCGGGATGCCAATGGCGACGAGAGCCGTGATGTTGATCCTTGCGTCTTTCCTGCATGCGTTTGAGTGGAGGCTGCCCGAGGGGGATGCAGCCGTGCGATGTGGATGTTCGGGACAGGTTTGGGACATCTCTCAACATGGTTACGCTGCTCAAGGCCGTGCCAGTGTCATCCTATATCCTATATAACTAAGTAGATCATCCCCACTACCTATTTCTCTAGACATGTAGGCTATCCACCTCAGCAAGTGCCACATCATCATTTTGATTTCCATAATTGTTATTTTAGCAACGAATTCCTGTCCATTTTTCTGCTATCCCTTCGGCTGTTCCATCTCTTTGCATCCCTATTTACTTCCACGGTTCCACCACTCCACAATGTAGAATCTGATATTGAACAAGAATCTCAATAGTTGTCCAGCAGGAGAGTGTTCTCACCGTTGGTCGTTCCGCGGGGATCTGTGTCAGTATAGTGGAAAGAAAGAGCTCAGGGCAGCAATACATTTCTATACACGCACAGTAAATGCTGCACGGGCCCAGCCGCCTTTAATTCCTAGCTCAATCGTGCGGTTTACTGCGTGGGGTCGCTGTCCCAAGGTTGCGTCCGTCCTTTTTTGGGGGTTGTAGATAGGTAACTGTTTATGGCAGCACCAATTATCGTGGCCATGCATGGTGAGTTGGTGACATGGTGTTCACCCGTACTTGTTTTCCTCACAAGCTCTGCTAGCAACTCTCTAATTATAAAAACAGTGCATGTACATAGTAAATAATATCAACATGGCTGCTACCTACTAATGTGACGAGCCAAAAGAATCCCCAAATCGAATCAGACCGGAGTTTGATTTGAATGAGCCGCAAAAAAAAAAAAAAAATCAAAGCATACTATAAGATGATTTTTTTTCTTAAATGCATGTTCGATATAATAATTTTCCAGACAAATACCTTCAAATATATGACAGAAACCCCCATATTTTGAAACCTCAATTTTTTATCAGATTTTCTTATTTTCTGGTAGCCCAAAATAAAAGATATTTCGCATTGTGGTTCTACAGATTTGTAAAATACATCGTTGACTACATCTAGGATTTCATCTGTCCTATTTTTTTAAAATGTCATTATAAAACTTTTGAAAATGGGCTCCATTTGTGGTTTCCGAGGCATGCTTCATGTTTGATCATCTCTCCGGTTTATGTTGCCATTTTTTTCTACCTTTCCATCATATGTTATTTTTATCGTACATCTACTTAAACTAAAGTTGCACGCATCCGTCAGAAAAAAAATACATTTCTCACCACGGCAAAACATACTTTTTAATGTCAGAACTTTTTTTTGAAAAAATTTGCGCGCGTACGTCTCCACATTCTAGGTTTCATGGCAGAAAGGTTTGTGAAAATGATTTTTTTAGCAGAAAGTGCTAACGGGCCCGAGCTCCATGTAGCTCGTTTTTCAAAAAAAAGGAATCAAAATCGTAATTCTTTTTCCAAAAATTGGAAACAAAAACACTACATGTAGTAATCTCGAGATCTATTAGTGTGCAAATTTGCAAACCAAAATCGTAATATTCTAGGCTATAGAGAAAAGAAAAATCTGGAAAATTTTCACCCTTTTGAAACAGTGTATTTTCACGACCCATATCCACTTATTTTTCATTTTCGCCTGTCCTTATATACAATGAATTTCGAATTAAATTTTTTTACACTGGTAGATCACATAACTATCTACATTTGGGATTTGTTTCGGAATTTTAGGAAACTAGAAAATACATTTTTAATTTTTTTAAACGAGCTATATGGAGCTAGAGCTCCAAAACTATTCACTCGTTTTTTAGCCTTTATAAAAACAAAAAAGTTCTCAGTGGCTGTCGCCTCCAGCAGCTTGGATTAAGAGGTTCAGTACTGCCCCCTGATGCAGTGAGCGTAACGATGCTCGCAGTACCAAAAATCGCACGTCCGTTTTCCTGTACATATTCACAACAATTTGAACAGTCTAGTCTCTGCGCAGTACAGTTGTGGCTGCAACCTGCAAGAATGCCTGTAGCATGTGGAGGGGATATATTGGCACGACGACCCTCGTCACAGCGGAATGCACTTATATGGAACTGGTAAGAAAAAAAGTTACCTTATACAGTGTTTGGCTATTGGCAAGCAACGTCTGACATCTCTGTGTCGGTGGAACAAGCTAGTCAGAGAACAACCTGGCCCACCATTATGACGAACAGTACCTACTACTGTATGAGATACGGCTCATATAACTGTCTGTACAATGATGTGCCTAATCTCGAAGTGTCTGGAACCGTGGATGGGTTGCGTTCAGATGCCGGCCAGGGCAGACATGCATTTTCCGTCCATCTTTATTGCCAGGCAAATGCGGAAGACATGGCATATCCCCGCACCCACGAGCTATCTCAATATTCTGCATCTTTTCTTGAATCCCACACTCCATGTTGGGTGTTTTCATTTTCTGTAATCACCAATGTTTTGGTTTTTTCATGGTGGTGGACGATTTACCCACACAGTAATTGTTTGATAGGATTCCCATTCTTTCCTTTGGCATGCAGCTTTCCATCTGCTCTCTATATTAAAATATAAGATGTTTTATCATTTATCTTTCCATCCGTATCTAAATTAATCTTGTACTAAAACATATCTACATACGGATGAAAAGAAAAATACTAAAACATCTTATATTTTGATACGAAGGGAAGTAGCAAGCACCGTTCAAATCAGAGGTGTGGCAATTAGGGAGCCTGCATCACGTGCGATCCTGTCCCGGGAAGATGGTGGCTGCACTGCATTCTAGGCTTCATCCCTAAGCACTTACAGATCCATCTCAGGCTGGATAAAGAAATTAAACGAGTAAAATCCTGATGTCAATTAGGGCTCAATTTCCATTTTAAAATTTGGTGAGGTGTCTATGCCAAGTCTCCAGTACGTGTCTCTTTTCCTTCCCATTCCTATCTTTCGTATTGAACACTTGATATATATTGTTTCAATTTTACTTTTAGGATTATTTTATGTTTGTGCAAGAGGTCACTAATATTTCCTGTTTGTACACATTAGAATCGATCGCACGAAATAGTATATGTTGAAGAAAAACATTTATTGGTACTGCTTGCATCATCAGATTTATAAACATCAAAGCTCCAAGTCTTATTTGTTCATGTAGCTTCTTCTAGAGCTCAGCTGTGATGCCGTCTATCAATTCTCAAGAGAAGAAACAAGGGAGCGGTTGATTCCGGCTAAATTAAGCTTGCACATCAATGACCTTGGTCATATAATCACGACCACAATATCAGCAACTTTAGACACAACCGGACTTAGCAAATTATTTCGTCTGGACCTTTTCAAACTTTTTGCTTTTTTGATAAGAGAAACGTGTTCCAGACAAGTCGATGACGGCTATGATCTTTACTAGGCAAAGAGTAGCTATACATATACACCATAAATTCATCTTCAACATTCTGGTTATTGTACATCGATCAATCGAGTTTGTGATATAACCTTATATTTCTCAGTTTCTAACAAATTTCACATTGTCTTAGTTTCACAAAATCGACCATGCAATCGAGTGGTGAATGTGTTCTTCCATATCAAATATGTATTTCGTGCAAATATTCTCAACTATCCAATTTGTGTCACTCCTAAATTTCTCTGCATGTAGCAATATGCATCCTATTATTGACTAAAATGTATTTCTCCATCTCCATTTTGGTTTTTTCTATTTTTATTTGGCATCTTTCAAAATTCACTATTATTAACTAAATATCTCTCAGCAACGCGCGGGGTATCATCTAGTTGTTATAGTGATGCACCCGTGAAGTTATGTACGTAGTTCCGAACAATATTTTTAGGGTTTTTTATTTTTCTGCCCTACTTCCCTTAGTTCTCCTCGTTTGAGCCCTACTTCCTTATTTGTCCTAGTCTTTGCCCCACTTCGCACTTTAGAGGCGAGCAAGCCGGCCGAACGGCCGTTTCTGTCTGGTCAACCTCGTTTGACCGTTACTTAGCTGAGTTGATGTGTGGGACCGGTTGTTGGGAGACTTGTCTGGTTGGGATGTTTAGTCCCACCTCGCTAGTTTGGAGAGTGTAGCACCAGTTTATAAGCAGTTTGCGCGTTGTCTTCAATGTAAATGTTTAGCTTGCTGCTCTTCTAAAGTCAAATAGACATCTAAGTGATTCTATTGACCTTAAAAGTGGCAACAAGATTAAACATTTATGCTTAACTTGGCTATGTTTACATTTATTAAATCTTGATCGACTTAAAAATAATTTGTTTTCTAACTTGGCTAAGTTCCTTCGTCTGCGTGCTCTGCATGCCTAATGTAGATCATCATAGACATTTCATTTTAGACTAATACGAGAGTAGAAAAGTTGTTTTTCTTTACAAAAGTACTAAAGTACTTCTCCGACAGTACAAAAGTTGTTCTTCTTCGCCGACGGTGCGTCGTCGTCTAATCTAATACTAATCTAGTACTAACCTAGTATTAATCTAATCTTCGCCTAATACTAATCTAGTACTAGTATGAAAACCCTAAACCTAGGGCTTCCGCCTCTTCACCGGCGGTGCGTCGTCGTCGTCGGAGTCCTCGTCGTCGTCGCCGCCGTCCGCGTCCTCCTCATCGTCGCCGTCCCCACCGTCCGCCTCCTCCTCGTCCTCGTCGCCGCCGCCGATATCCGCCTCCTCGTCCTCATCGACGCCGACGTCCGCCTCCTCCTCCTCCTCCTTGTTGTCGGAGTAGGGGACGGGGGCTCCTCCGGCTCCTCCTCTGATGATGACGACGATTCGTCAGAGCGGAGTTCTGGCTTACCCTCCCACCAGCCCTGTAGCCCTCCTGGTCTTCGGCGGAGGCATCGTCGCTCGGGATGTTCTCATCACGCCACCAGTCTTCCATTGCTTCGGTCGGAGAAGGGTGGTTTTTTTTTTGGTTACCGGCGGTGGGGAAAGAACTGAGAACTCAAATGGGGTTTTTTAGGCAATGTAAACGGAGCGGAGGGGAACCGACGGGAACCGCTGGACAATAAATCGGTGCAGAAGTAGAATCGACGGAAATATTGCATTTGTCTCACAACGCCTGCGGTTGACAAGACAGGACAGTAGAAGCATCTTGACCATCGTGACGTCACAAGCCTATCTGTGTGGTATTTTTGTTTTGAACATTTCTTTTGTTAACAGAATCTTTGGGGTATCGATGTTGCAAACTTTCGTGAAGTCCAAATGAGGTCCAAAGCTAGGGTAAACAGCCCATTCCTAAACAAGTTTTTTTTCGACCTTATCAAAATGAACCCAAAAACAATGTGAGCCATCTTGACCATGTTGAACGCGAACTGACGCGATAATTTCATTCATGCCATGCCAGTTCGCGTCCAGAGCGCGCCGTGGCGCTGTCTTGCGCGCTCTGGACACGAATTGGACGCAAATTGAAGTTTATGATTTTTCCTTGATACTAGTACACTTATAAGGAATATTCCCGCAGTTTTTCCATTTTTATGACCTTTTTTATCGATTTATGGGAATTGTTTGTCGTTAAATCCTATTAAACTCATTTAATGAGTGGAATATAGCTAAAAATCTCAAACATTCATGATATTTAGGGGTTATGCCTCCCATATGATAGGGTTTGTGTGATAATTGTGAGAGGTCAATTTACATCTTATTTGTGGTACCTACTTCACAAAAAAAAGGATTTTTCCACTAAAAAATGGAAATAAAAAATAATAAATAATTTTGGAATCTTGCTTTGGCAACATAGTTTACAATATCAAAACACATGTTCGTGACGAGTATGGTCATCAAATCACAAAGGTAGACATGGATATGCCACGATCTAGGTCATTTGGCTTGAAAGCCATTTAACTTCATACAAGGTTGTCTATTTCGTGAACACTTCTTTTATTAAATCGTGGTATTGCATGTTTATTATTTTTTATCCATACTAGTACACTATAAAGGAAGATCCCCCTGATTTTACAATTTTCTGATGTTTTCTCCATTTATTAGAGTTTTTCAAAACAGGGCCAAAATTGTCTATTTGACCAATCGTAGCTAGTGGTTACGTTTTCGTATTTTTTTCTTTGCAATAGCCTACAATCGTGACATATTATGTTTTTTATGATTTTTATATAATTTTAGGGCCAAACTATAACACATTTGTAGTTCAAATTTCTTTATTTCCCGATAAATGCTAGTAAACTCATTTAATGAGTGGAATATAGTTTAAAAGCTCAAAATTCATGATATTCAGGGGTTATGCCTCCCATATGATAGGGTTTGTGTGATAATTGTGAGAGGTCAATTTATAATCTTTATTGTGGTACCTACTTTACAAAAAAGGGATTTTGCTACTAAAAAAATATAAAAAATTAAAATTTCAAAAAATCTTGGAAACCTTGCTTTGACAATCTTGTTTACAATGTCAGAACACATGTTTATGCTGAGTATGGTCATCATAGCACAAAAGTAGACCTTGGTCATTTGGGTTGAAGCCATGAATCTTTCATACAAGACAAGGTTGTCAAATATTGTGGTGCTCCCAGTTCATGACTTTTCCCAACATAAAACCCGACAACATAATTACTACTAATATTCCTCACTGATTTCTCTAACATAAGTAAACATAGGGTTATACATAGGGTGCCCTAAAATGAACTACCACTTGGCCTTGCATTCCACATAATTATACTGCGCGGCTCTGGCCAGCTCCGCATTGACCACATAATCGACCATAGTATCCATGAGCTGACGTTTCTCAGCGGATTGTCTGGCATGCTCCGTGGCTTGATAATCGGCCCTAGCCCATGCCAGACCTAGGTCAACCACCTGTTCGTCCTCATCGGACTCAAGATCGATGAAGGGAATTGGATCAGAAGTAATGGCCCACGGACGGCATAGCTGCCCCTACCACTGCTCCAACGCCGAGGGGTCCTGCTCAAATGGGGCGTGGAGCGGTTGGAGCTGCCGCCGCGACCGGGAGTGGAGCGGCCACCACCACCACCATGAGCCATGGAAAGATAGGACCGGGGCGTGGGTGGCAAAGGAGAGAAAGAGGAGGTCAGCGGGCGACGTGGGTGCAATGAGAGATGAAAATAGGTCCTTTTCTAGACATCTGCGTCCGGACCGGCAGTAATAGCGATGCGCTGACAGACGACGGGGCTGCTAGACTCGGCATGCGGCGGCACAGAATAGGCAAGACGGAAGGAAAGGCAGTGGAGCAGATGAGCGGCACGGCCGACAGCGTAGGCGGCGATGCGGCCTTTTTGCCGGCATTGAAGGCGCGCTAATTTTGCCGGCCGGTGAGCGGCATGCACGCGCACGGGCGCATGCACTCCTTCTCTGTTGGTCCCACTTGTAAGCTTTAAGTGGGACCAACGGAGTAGGAGCAAACGCGCACGGGTGCATGCACTCCTTCTCCGTTGGTCCCACTTGTAAGCTTTAAGTGGGACCAACGGAGCAGGAGCAAACGTGCACGGGTGCAAGTACTCCGCTGGTCCCATACCTGACATACTTTAGTGCAGTAATGGTCAAACGAGGTTGACCAGATGGAAACGGCCGTTTGGCCGGCTTGCTCGCCTCGAAAGAGCGAAGTGGGGCTAAGGCGAGGACAACTAACGAAGTAGGGCTAGAACAAGCAAAAATAAGTGAAGTAGGGCCGAGAAGTAAAAAACCCATATCTTTACTGTCTTAAGCCTGCCTATATATCTTGAGTGTGATGTTAAGTGCTTATTCTATAGGGGGAATGAAAATCATAATGAAAATTGCATATTATTTGGAAATTATAACTTGGGATCGGCCCAACCTTGTCATAAACAACACTTGAGCTCGAGCTGACAGTCCAACCTGAGTGATGCTAGATTCGTTTTTGAAAAGGAGAGGTTGAACCTGAGACCTCTGCATAAAAAAAATGCATACAACATTTTTATTACATTATTCAAATAGATCTTATCCAAAAAGCATAAATTAATCTGATGCACCCCTCTCGACAGCAAGACTCCCTACACCTACAAGCTTGATGATGGGGGTGGCCATGATCAGGACTGTTTTTCCTAACCTCACAGCAAGCTCGCACGTTCCAGAAGTAGTCGCCGCTATCTTTTGTCAAACCCATTTTCAGCTCAAGGATCAACGTACTGACCTGTCTAGGCCAGCCTTGGCGTCGCCACGACGCCAAACAACACCACCAACATGCGCTTGTCCATCAGCAAGAGGCCACCGCAGAGACCCCGATGCACCATGTCGTGGAGTCGCATCGTTGTCGATGCTGAGAAGATGCCACGAGGCTCCACCTTCTCAAACACCACCATATCCCACAAGCCAGCCCCAGCTCCCACATGTTTCCGTCATCGTAGAGCACGAGCTAGGCGCCGCCAACAACTGATTCATAAGATATCCTGGGTTTCCCCTGGAGAGATTTGGGCGAGATCGCAAACTGCCTTATCAACGCTTGCAATAAGGTTATGACACCCGCGGGGCCGCCGTTGATGGCTCTCGCGGTCACAAGAGCCTTCCAGCAGTCCAAATCGCCCTCCTCTATCCGGACCGGCTTCTTCACCTGGCGCTCCACCTGCTGACCGCTCTACCGCAAGGAGCGAGGCCCTAGCTAGATGCCCGTATTTGAAGGATCTATAGATCCAGACCCATGGCCCAAGCCTGCCTCGCTGGACGCCATATCATGCTGCCCCATCACAAGGAGGAGCAGCATGCCATCATGCGGTAAACCGTCGTGAACCATCGATGGGGGATCATCATGCTTGCCGAAGGGGTCGGGGCACCCATTGCGAGAATATGTCATGATACACCCTAGATACATGACAGAGGAAGGCCTCGCCGCCACCATCACCCCCCTCCCCCCCTCTGCCTCGGGTTTGCCTAGCGGTGCACCGGTGGACGCGAGGAGATCAGAGGCGACACGATTTCATAGATGGTAAGGCGCTGGAAATGCCGCTGATGGACTAGCATCTGAGGTGGACTACATTCCCTCCTCGTGAAGAAATGTCGCTCCAGGCGGAGATGTTGAATCTTACTCTCATTCCCACTAAGCGTCCTGAACATGCCCGCTGACAAAAGCCTAGAAAAATGATGAAATTTTGAAGTTTATGCTTATCAGTGTTGGATTAGGCGGCGCCTAGGCAACGCTTAAGCACGCTTAGGCACTAGGCGGTGGCCAAACGCCTCGCCTAGGGCATAAGCGGAACTCTAGCCAGTGCAACCAATAAATTGTCTTCTCTATCCAGAAATCATGTCATATTACACCGAAGAACCAAATGGGCCATAATCCAATGACAGTTCTTGGTTGTATACTTATTTATGTGTCTAAATTATCGTTTATAGATAAATAACAACCCAAATACACACCTGATGGAACAAATTATATGTCCGCCTAGGCTACGCCTAGGGCGCTTAATCATCGCCTAGGCGCTAGTCGACTGCCCACCGCCCCGCCTACGCCTAGCGCTTTTTCCAACCTTGATGCTTATACTTGGTTGTAGTACGATGTGTAGACGATTATTTTATTTTCTAGTGCGGGATTTAGGTAGACTAATAAAATTGTAGCGATGAGAATCGATAATACATTACGATGTAATTTTCATTATCTTTGATGAAGCCGGGGATCACATCCAAGTTTGTCTAAGCTTTGTTCGAATTATTATTTCGCTTGAGTTGCAAAGAATATGAATTGAATTATTGTGACCATGCATATTTTTCATGAAACCGACTCATGTTAGACATTGTATTGGCTGCAACCGAGTACAATTTGGTTTCTTCTACGAGGACTGTTAAACCAGACAACAGGGGAAAGACCCAGCAGTATTATATTAAGAAGAAACTCGGAGCACAACTGCATCGCAGGTGTCTCGAAGGGCCTGTTTGGTTGATCGGACGATTTTCGGCCACTTTGCATCCGTGGTCCTGGCGAGCCTGGCTCTGAAAAAACGTGGCCTGAGCCATGTTGTGCAGTCCGTTTGGCTGCCAACAATGTTCTGACCAGGCCCGTTTCGCTGCATGCGAATTCTGAAGCCTATGGCGTTTGGTTGTATGCGTGTTTCATGTGCTCTCACCTCATTGCTACATGGCGAACTTTCCTCACATAGTCTATTGCCAGCAGCGGCGACGGCGAAGGGCGACGAGCAGTACAACTGTGTGGCGTAGCAGTAGTGTCGAGACGGTGACGGTGCGCGGTCAGTTCACGCGGCCTAATAGCCGCTGCAACGACGACGAATTCCATGACTACGAGCGATGTTGGCTGAGCGAAGAAGATGTCGAGTAGCTTAAGAACACCTGCAACAAGCACACCTAATAGCAGCAGCGACGACAGAGTTCACGGCAGCGGCGAGCGGCGGTGACAAAGGTTGAAGAACATACTCCTGCAGTTTAAATACGTGCATACATATAGCACAACATATGCTCGTATACGGCCACCGAAATAGAAAACTACGAAAATTGTGTGGAACATTGAGATGAAGCTACACGTTAAAGGATATCTCAAACGGTCGACTGAGTACGACGAATTTGACAAAATTCATCCAAAAAAGGGCAAACATCGGTGCAAAATTGAGAAACTATAGTCAACGAAACTCGAAACTGAGTATCAGAATGGAACCTGCTCGTTGGCGCGCATATTTTTCATGTACACTATATTTTGAGTCGGACAATATTTAGGCGAATTATAGAAGCACTAAGTGGAGTAGCTTAAGCGAGGTGAGCAGACCAAAAAGCACATACATACTAACCCTGCAGCGAACAGTGCCAGAATTACACTACGCGAGGGTGACTCTGTAAAAATTGGCCGATTCGGCCGTTCCTCTCGGGCCTGTCCCTGAGTGCTTTAAGGTTCGTGCGCATACAGGCTCGTGGAAGTGGCCAGGCCACCAAACATACCGAAATTCATCTCGAACAATGCGTTTTGACGGACCGTGGGCAACCAAACACGCCCAAAAGCGTGTTCATGGGCAGCGCACACACGACCACGCGCCCCTAGGCAATTGGTAGACGCCCAACAGAAGGAACCAGCAGCCACAATAGTACTGCTGGCCTTTTTTTCCCATGGCCTCCGATTCCTACTTGTTGCATCTACTAATTAAGATCAAGCAACCGTTTTCTAGACTTTACTTGGAGGAGCTGTAAAGCAAGCATCGAGTGTGAAATAAAAACATGTGTGGGTATCACTAGTAGAAAACAGAGCTTTAGTCGCGGGTCCAGAGGGCCTTTGGTCCCGGTTGTAGACCCGCGACTAAAGTCTCGGGACTAAAGGGGGTAGGCTTTCATCCCGGCAGTCCACGACCCGGGATGGAAGGGCCTCCACGTGGGCGGGGGGGGGGGGGGGGGGCTCCGGGCCGGAACCCTTTGGTCCCGGTTGGTAATACCAACCGGGATCAAAGAGTTTCAGCTTTTTGTTCCATTTTTGGGGGGTTCCAATTTTTTGGGGGGTTCGATTTTTTTTCCCAGTTAATTGTTTTTGCGTCGATTGCGTCAGTGGTACTACCATTCACATTTGATTCATATATACATACATAAATCCACACGTCGAGATAACGTTTCTCACACGTCGACATAACATTTCTCACATACATAAGTCCACACGTCGAGATAACGTCTCTCACACCGCTCAGTGGTAGAGCAATTGACTGTTAATTGTTCAAGTTTATACTACACCGACATAACGTTTCTCACACGTCGAGATCACGTCAATTACATTTCCTCAGGCAAAACATAATTGGGATTGTGAAAAAATTCTCCACCTCTCTTCAGGACCTCGGAGTTAAAAAATCCCGCAATTTCCTCTTGAAGTGCTTTTAGGCGCTTCGATGGTATGAGCTTGTCCCGCATTAACTCCATCTAGATCAATATGAATATGTGAGTTGTTTATAACTATATATATATGAAATCATAATAAAATAATTTATGGATGGTAGTCAACACAATATGGTAATAAAAAATTGCGAAGAGTGTATACATACATCACGTGTTCTTTGTTCTCTATCCCGCTCACTGACAAAAGAGCGTATGTACTCGCAAACGTAGTATGCACATAAATTTGTCCCTTTTTCCTGCCTCAGACACCACTTTACAAAAAATAGAATTTAATCAAATAATAGTCAAGCTTGATAATGGTATTGAAACTAGAATTAAAGAGTTGCGCGGACCTATATATATAGTACTACTTACTTTGGTGGTATAAAAATACAGCTTCGGTTTCCACTCCCCTTGAACAGCCGCTTTGAACCGTTTCCAAACACTGCCCGCCAATAGAAAAATGATTAAATAAGTTATTGATTAGTTGATATCAGAAAATGAATGAAAGAGGTCGATATAGAGCGATAATGATTGAAATTACCTCTGGAGCATATCTTGAATGCTTTGGTAGTCTTCCATTGGTTTTCTTAACGAGTCCATGACTTGAACGACTCCTTGGTCAACTCTAATGATTAGTAGAATCCAGTGGAAACTGCGCACGTTTATATGTCCATGACTCATCGGTTACACTAAAGATATACAAAGCAAAATAGAATGTGTAGAAGGTAACACTCACTTGAAGACGTAAGGAAAAAGTATTTCTGTGCAGGTATTTTGTTTCACTAACCACCGGACCAAGCTATCCTCTGTGTCCTGCCAATTGTATTTTACGGTCACTGGATTAATAAATTTGGGTCAATGAACCCAGTGTCATAGATGCGACGATCCCTGCATTCGACAATCTTCATTCTACAGTACAAAAGAATATAGTGAGATAATTACAGGCAATGAACGTGCAGAGTTGGAGACTTAATTAAATTTCATAAATAAATCACTTACAAACAATAGGAACTGACGATGACTTTGTCGAGGGCGTCTTGATTAAATAACTGAAAATTTTCAGAAAACGGAATATATAACAAGTCATCCGTGAAGTAATGCTCTTTCTTATATTTCACCCAGAAAGCTTCATGCCCGGCCGCTACAGCTTTCTCGTACCAGTGATGCAATCGACGCAATTGTGTTGATAGAGAATTGACCTCCTCAGGTCTGACCAGGGACTTCCGGGGACATATGTCCATGCATACTGATACTTCTGGGGGCCGCCTATGGTGCCAGTGTCATGGTGAACTTTCTTATCGGATATCACCTTCAGTGGGGGGATTGACTGTTTTGCCTGTTCTCCGAGCTGGGCCACTTGTTTCCCGCATTTTGTCGCCTTGAACCGCTCCTTCTTTAGGGCGATCTGCCGCCTCCTTCTCCTCCTGCATCCGCTCCTTCTTTAGGCGATCTGCCGCCTCCTTCTCCTCCTGCATCTGCTGCCTCTTTAGGCGATAGGCAGCCTTCTTCTCCTCCTGCTCTTGACTAATTTTTTCTCCAAAACATGATCATAGTCATCTCGCAATTTAGGCGGCTCTGGCCGGGGACCCGTTAGATTTTTTATAAATTTCTCAACTTTTTCTGCTGGTATTATCTCTTTAGGCGGGGCCGTTTCGGAGCTAATTGTCAGGCCACATCGGCACGCACCGACTCCTGGAGTTCCTCTGGAGTTTTGTCGTACGATCTCTTTGGAAGAGGCTTTAGCAACTCGCGTTCCGCTCAAGTTAACTTATCTGCATGCGTCGACGTGAAGGATAGTTTCCGCTTTGACGAGAAGGTCTTAACAAGGGGCCGAATCAACGGACGGGACGTCGCGGGCGATGGACTTGCGACGGATGGGGCATCGAGGGATGGATCTTGATGTGGGGAGGAGTGGGATCTTGGGGGGATGGATCTTGAGGTGGGGGAATGGATCTTTAGGTGGGGGGGATGGATCTTGAGGTGGGGGGATGGATCTTGAGGTGGGGGTCTTCTACTCAGAGGAGTCAAGTTTGGAAACACGATATTTTTCTTGTTCCAGAGAGCGATACCCTTCTCGACTTCTCCCAGTTTCTTCTCGCCGTCACCTCCAGGAATGTCAAGTTCCAGATTAGCATATAACAGCACAACTTCATCCACCCCAACACGAGCATAACCAGGTGGAATCCCTCCGAGATGGTAGCTTGCTCCAGCTTGATTAGGTAAAGCATAGCCGACTGCCACCTTGAAGGACATGTTCTTCATTGACATATGTAGCTCACAGTCTATCTTCTCCGTGATATCATCCACGGGGTAGTGAGCCGCCGGCGGTTCGAATTCAGAATTTTCTACATGCGTGGAACCCACGCTGCTTTCCCGCTAATCAGATGGGGCGGCTTCGACATGACATTCTAGCTGCAGCTGAGATGCCTTTTGCTTACTAATTGAGTCTAGTTGCTCCTGCTGCTGCTGCACCTTGCGTTCCAGTGCTGATAACCGGTCAGAACCCTGCTTCTTTTTTCTTTGACGGCTTCTATAAGTATGAGCGTCTTCCGGAAAACCTTGCTTCAAGGTGACACCGGCTCCATAGCCTCGTAATCGTCCAACGTGTTCAGGATTCCCGAGTGCTAGTGACAGCTCGTCATTCTCTCTGTCGACCACGTACACTCCCCTTCGAACTTTATCTATTGCGTCCACAAGTTGTTTGGTTATATACTCAATTTTTCCTTCCATTTTCCCTGAGCAACAATCAACCCTGTCTGTGGGTCCAACCCTACCCCATGCGCGAACAACCAAAACTTGGACCTCTCGGGCCAGTCCGCTGTCTGCGGAATGATCCCGTTATCAAGCAGTCTTGCTTCAAAGGCTTCCCACTTAGGCATGGCAGCCTTGTAGCCACCGGCCCCCAAATGGTGGTGATATTCCTTCATCCGCCTTTAGATAAGCTTTCCATAAGTTTTTCTTCCAGCTCCGGAATTATTCGGCCATCTTACTAAGAGTCCACTCCTTGACTTTTGTCTTCAAGTGCTCGGGTAGATCTGACGGTAGGTTGACCTTTGTCAAGAGCGTGTACCAACACAAAAGTTTTAGTTTCTCGTCGACATAAGTAGTTGGCTTGTTTTCGTCCTTCGGCTAAATCCATTCTTCAAGGTTGATCGGGACAATGTCCCTAACAATAACCCCGCATTGATTTATATATTTGCGGCGGCAATCTAAGGGTTCCAAAGGTTCACCACTAGCACTAACTTGGTCGATCACTATCCTACGACCCTCCTTCAACGGCTTCGTCGGGCCTCGTTTCGGCACTGCTATAGATGCAGATGATTTGCTCGATCCGGAGGGCTAAAAGAAAAAATGGTTCGTTAATAACTGCAATACAACTCAAATAATACATCTAGTGTGATCGATGTACAGAGGCTTATTATACCTCGCCGGAGTTTGTTAAGGGCACTTCCTCCTCTCTACAAATTTCTTCTTCCTCAACTTCCTCACTGGAATCGTTCAGAAATTGGGAGACGTAATCTTCTGCAGTTACGGCATCTTCTTCACCGACAGGCGCGGCCGCACGTCCTGCTATAATCTGAAGCATTCGCATTTCGCACTCCTCGTCTCTGCTGGCGACGTCCGGACAAGTTGGATCCATCTGCTCTTCACGCTCCTCGTCTCTGCTGACGGCGTCCGGAAAATTTGGATCCATAGCTCAATGTCCCTGCAATCAATTTTGTAAAAAGAATATGAATATCAAAATTTGCATCTAACACTATTTGTGAATGCAAAATTACAGCAACTACTTAACAATGTTAGATTAGCAGAATAACTGTAATAACATTTGAAGAAAATTTGAATGTTCGCTATCAAAATTTGAATGTTTGCTATCAAATTTGAATGTTTTCTATCAAAATTTGAATGTTTGCATTCAAAATTGCTATAAAATTTGAATGTTTGCTATCACAATTTTTGGATAGACCTAAAATTCCTAACACAATTTTTTGCTAACACAAATTGTTTCTAACACTAACACTAACAATATTTCCTAACACAATATTTTTCTAACACAAATTGTTTCTAACACTAACACTAACTAAAATTCCTAGCATAATTTTTGCTAACACAAATTGTTTCTAACACTAACAATATTTCCTACCACAATATTTTGCTAACACAAATTGTTTCTAACACTAACATCCTATGCCGGGCATCTACAAAATTACTATGCCGGGCATCTACAAAATTCCTATGCCGGGCATCTACAAAATTCCTATGCCACAAACGTTGCAACTTTGCATGTTTTTAACACGTTATATACTTTCTATTGTTCAGCATAATTTTCGGACCTTTTTACTTTTCTTTTCAACAGATACATTCTTTTTTCTTCAGTATATCGGGGAAATTGAGTTCTTCATTCAGTAAAACCAAGAAATTAAGTAGAGGGAGATAATGATTCAATTCATTAGCGTTCGATAAACAACAACCATAGTTTGATATCGTTGATTGATCGATCGAGTTACCTGGCGAGGAGGGAGAGAGGGTGGCCGGCGAGGAGGGAGGAGCTCGGGGCGGTCGATCGGCTCAGGCGGCGGGGTCGGGCGGCGGGATCTCGGGCGGACGCCGCTGATGAGATCGGGGCGGCCGGCGCGGAGGAGACCGGGCGGGCTCTCGGCGCGGGCATTGGACGTACGTCGACGGCGCGCGGCGCGGGCGTTGGACGGCGTGGGCGCGGGCGCGGACGGCGTGGGCGCGGGCGCGGATGGCGTGGGCGCGACGCGGGCGCGGACGGCATTGGGCGGCGTGGGCGTGGTCGCGGACGGCGTTGGGCGGCGTGGGCGCGGCGCGGGCGGGCGGGGCGACGGCGGCGACAGAGGCGGCTTCGAAAGAAACGGGGCGAAACTTGTGAAATTTTGGGGCGGAAGGAACCAAATCGACGCGGAACGGACCTTTGGTCCCGGTTTCAGCCACGAACTGGGACCAAAGACCCTTTGGTCGCGGTTGGTAACACCAACCGGGACCAAAGGTCTGTCCGGGCCACGAAATATTGCGCGCGAAGCCCAGCGGGCCTTTGGTCCCGGTTGGTGTTAAGAACCGGGACCAATGGTCTTTTTTTTTCTTGTTTCTTATTTCTAGTTTCTTTTTCTGTTTTCTTTTTTGTTTCTTTTATATACATTGATTTACATGCCTTTGGAATTGTTTCTTTCTTGTTTATTTTAAAATGTTCCAATATTTAAAAATGTTCCAATATTTGAAATTCATTATCTTTTTATTATTTATTTTTCTAGTTTCTTTTTATTATTTAAAAATTCATATATTTTTATAGTTTCATTTAATTATTTGAAAATCATATCTTTTAAAATGTTCCAATATCTATTGATTTAATTATCTACAAAATTGAAACAAAATGCATGTTTGATTGTTTTTCATATAATTTGAATTTCTAAAAATTCTTTTAATATGAATTTTTCTTTTTTTTGTTTTTTGTTTATTTTTTCTTTCTTATGTTTTCTGTTTATTTTTTCTCTCTTATTTTTTCTATCTATTTGTTTGAGATTAGAGGTTAATTCATTTAATTAAAAATTTTGGAATTTGAACTTAATTAAGTCATTAATAAACTTATAAATTCAATATCTTTTCATATGTTTATCAGAAAAAATGTAATTAAAATATCAAATTGTTGATAAAAAATGTAATTAAAATGTAATTTGGAATTGCTGTTCATTTAATTACAAAATTTGGAATTTGAAATCCATTAAGTCGTTAATTAAACTTATAAATTCAATATATTTTCATCTGTTTATCAGAAAAATGCAATTAAAATACGGTACAGAATGACAACAGTGGATAAGTTGTCCTAACACACGTTGGATCGGAAGCACACGGATCGTGTGTTTCCTTCGAGCGCTTGTGAGCCGTTGGATCGGAAGCACACGGATCGTGTGTTTCCTTCGAGCGCTTTGTGAGCCATTTGATCGGAAGCATACGGATCATGTGTTTCTTTAGAGCGCTTGTGAGCCATTGGATCAGAAGCACACGGATCGCGTGTTTCCTTCGAGCGATTGTGAGCCATTGGATCAGAAGCACACGGATCGTGTGTTTCTTTCGAGCGCTACCAACCGGTACTAAAAAGGTGAAGATAAGGCACACATATCAATGATCCTTTAATCCGGTTCCAGCTACCAACCGGGACTAAAAAGGTGAAGAGTTGCCAGATATAAATATCCAACCGGAGGGAGTCACTCGGAGAGGCATGTCTATAAGAGAGGCAGGAGTACACTTCACAGCCATCAACACTTTGGGAACCAGCGGCAAGGGCTTCTTTGATGATCTGGTATATCCCCAACACTTGTTGGGACGGTTGCAGATCATCAGAGAAGCCTTGCCGCTGCTTGGATCGAATGCCCGTGTGTTTTGTTCTATCTACAAAATACTTCAGTTCATCGACCGAATACAAATCATTCGGATTCCCGTCATACAGCCCAACGGTGCATTTGATATGCAGGCACTCACGAGCCACCGTTGGGCTGTATGACGGGGAAACCGTGTGCATTTGATAAAAGGTTTAATACATTATTACACATCACCACCAACATCCCTATCTAGTGTGTGTCCCTTTCTTCTTCGTGTGTGTCCATTTCTTCTGATTACGCGGCAACCATGGACAATCTTCATCATTCAACGCGATGGTTGGGTCAGTTTTCACCGTGAAGGGGGGAATTTCATGAAAATTATTGTAATCTTCCGACATGTCCGTCTTGTCCTCCACTCCTACGATGTTTCTTTTTCCTGAAAGAACTATGTGGCGCTTTAGCTCATCGTATGATGTATTCGCTTGCTTATCTTTTCTTTTTTTCGGTCTGGAAGACATGTCCTTCAAATAGAAAACATGAGCCACGTCATTGGCTAGGACGAATGGTTCGGTGTCGTACCCAATATTTTTGAGATCCACCGTAGTTATTCCGTACTTCGGGTCTACATTTACCCCGCCTTCCAGGTTGAACCATTTGCACCTGAACAAAGGTACATTGAAAGAAGGTCCATAGTCAAGTTCCCATATCTGCTCTATGTAACCATAATATGTGTCCATTTTCCCATTGTTGTTTGTTGCATCAAAATGGACACCACTGTTTTGGTTGGTGCTCTTTTTATCTTGGTCGGTCGTGTCAAATGTATTCTCATTTATCTCGTACCCTTGAAAAGTCAATATAGTCGACGATGGTGCTTTGGCCAACAAGTATAACTGTTCTTCAACAGTGTTGTCATGAATGAGACGTGTTTGCAACCATCCGCTGAAAGTATTCATGTGTTCTTTTTCAATCGATTCTTCAGGCTGCTCCGGGCATTTAGAGCGTAAACTATTCATGTGTTCCTGGATATACGGAGCCACAAAGATGGAATTATGTAGAACTGTGTAATGTGCTTGATTGAAAGAATCCCAGTCCTTACACATTATTGCTTTCTTTCCTAGCGTGCATATTCCACACAGTCTCCCCTCATGGCGCGATTGAGGAATACCGATCGGCTTAAGGTCAGGAATAAAGTCAACACAAAACTCAATTACCTCCTCTGTTCCATAGCCCTTGGAGATGCTTCCTTCTGGCCTAGCATGGTTATGAACGTATTTCTTTAAGACTCCCATGAACCTCTCAAAGGGGAACATGTTGTGTAGAAATACAGGACCGAGAACGTTAATCTCTTCGACTAGGTGAACTATGAGGTGCGTCAGAATATTGAAGAAGGATGGTGGGAACACCAAGTCGAAGCTGACAAGACATTGAACCACATCCTTCTGTAAACCTGGTAGAGTTAATGGATTGATCACCTTCTGAGAAATTGCATATAGAAATGCACATAGCTTCACAATGGGTACTCGAACATTTTCCGGTATAAGTCCCCCTCAATGCAATCGAAAGTAATTGTGTCATAATCACGTGGCAGTCATGAGACTTTAGGTTCTGCAACTTTTTCTCTGCCATGTTTATTATTCCCTTTATATTCGACGAGAAACCAGAAGGGACCTTCATACTGCTCAGGACTTCAAAAAAGATCTCCTTCTCTTCTTTGGTAAGAGCGTAGCTGGCAAGACCTTGATACTTATCTGGATTCAGGTGGTCGTCTCGTTCGTGCATACGTTGGTGGTCCTGCCGTGATTCCGGTGTATCTTTTGTTTTCCCATACACGCCCAAGAAGCTTAGTAGGTTCACGCACAGATTTTTCGTCACGTGCATCACGTCGATTGCAGAACGAACCTCCAGTATTTTCCAATAGGGTAGCTCCCAAAATATAGAGCACTTCTTCCATATGGGTACGTGTCCATCAGCGTCATTAGAAACAGATAGACTGTCAGGACCCTTTCCAAAGATTATTTTTAAATCCTTGACCATGTCATATATAACATCACCATTAGGTAATTTAGGATTCGTCCGAGGATCTGGCTCACCTTTGAAATGCTTGCCTTTCTTTCTTACGGCATGCCCTTTTGTAAGAAATCGCCGATGCCCCAGGTACACATTCTTGTTTCCCAAATGTATACTTTCAGTCTCATCTAAACAGTGCGTGCATGCATTGTATCACTTGTTTGACTGTCCTGAAATATTACTAAGAGCAGGCCAATCATTGATGGTTACAAACAGCAACGCTCGTAGGTCAAATTCCTTTTGTTCGTGCTCATCCCACATAGGTACACCTTCGTCACGCCACAACTGTAAAAGTTCTTCAACCAATGGCCTCAGGTACACATCAATGTCGTTGCCGGGTTGCTTCGGGCCTTGGATGAGCACTGGCATAATAATGAACTTCCGTTTCATACACAACCAAGGAGGAAGGTTATAGATACACAGAGTCACAGGCCAGGTGCTATGACTGGAGCTCTACTCCCCGAAAGGATTAAAGCCATCTGTACTTAGCCCAAATCTTAAGTTCCTTACGTCAGCTGCAAATTCCGGGAACTCCCTGTCGATTTTTCTCCACTGCGACCCATCGGCGGGGTGTCTCAGCATCAGGTCTTTCTTACGGTCTTCTTTGTGCCATCGTAACAACTTTGCATGCTCTTTGTTTTGGAACAAACGTTTCAACCGTGGTATTATAGGAGCATACCACATCACCTTGGCAGGAACCCTCTTCCTAGGGCACGGCTCACCCTCAACATCACCAGGGTCATCTCGCCTTATCTTATACCGCAATGCACCGCATACCGGGCATGCATTCAAATTCTCGTACTCCTCACCACGATAGAGGATGCAGTCATTGATGCATGGATGTATCTTCTGCACCTCTAATCCTAGAGGGCAGACAACCTTCTTTGCTTCGTACGTACTGGAGGGTAATACGTTATCCCTTGGAAGCACCTTCTTTATTATTTTCAGCAATTTTTCAAATCCCTTGTCAGATATACCATTCTCTGTCTTCCATTGCAGCAATTCTAGCGTGGTACCAAGCTTTTTCTGGCCATCTTCGCAAGTTGGGTACAACAATTTCTTGTGATCCTCTAACATGCTCTCCAACTTCAACCTCTCGTTTTCACTTTCGCTGTTTATCTGCGCATCAAGAATGGCCCGACCAAAATCATCATCGTCAACAATGGGCTCATCAACAATGGGCTCTTCTTGAGCTTCGTCTTCCCCCATTGTAGTATCACCGTCTTCGGTGAACGTAGGATAGTTGTCATTATCCTCTTCTTCTTCATTTTCTTCCATTATAACCCCTCTTTCTCCGTGCTTGGTCCAACAATTATAACCGGACATGAAACCATGCTGCAACAGGTGGACGTGAATGGTTTTTGAGGTAGAGTAATTCAGCGTATTCTTGCAGACGCTACATGGACAAGAAATAAAACCATTCGATGGCTTGTTTTTCTCAGCCACGCGGAGAAAACTATGCATGCCATTAATATAGTCGGGACATCGTCGGTCACTGTACATCCATTGCTGGCTCATCTGCATTATACAAATATATCAAAAACTATTGCACTACATCAAGAGTATATAATAGTGACCAAATTAATTAATACAAGTTCATCACATTAAAACCAAAGTAAAGTAATTGTAATGCATAGTCCTCATAAAACATACATTAATTGAAACTAACATACAACTATCTAAATAATTTAAATCCGACACCAAATGCGATCAAAATCGCAACTAAGGTAACTACTGAACCAACAACATAATGGTACAAGCCTCCTGACTAATGGCATATTTTCTAATCTTTTTAATCTTCAAGCGCATTGCATCCATCTTGATCTCGTGAGCATCGACGACGTCGGCAAGCTTGAACTCGTGTTCATCGATGATGTCGGCAAGCTTCAACTCCAATTTCATCTTCTCTTCTAGACATTGCAGATGAAGATCTTCACTTCTTTCCAATTTTGCCTTCAAATCATTGTTTTCTTTTACAAAAAACTCGACAATAGGGTCGGTTGGAATTTCCGGTTCAACTACCTCCTAGATAAAAGTGTCTATGTCAAGTTGGTAGGTATAGTTGTTATAAACACGAAATGAAACAAATAGTTATGAAAATATACCACATCCGAATCATAGACCGGACGAGGGACGACGGGGGCGGATATCAAAACCATGACACTATACATATAAAAAAACATAAGAAAATTATACAAGAAATAAATATGCTTTTAAATCATACAAGTCATTTTTCTTAAAATAGAAGATAAAGAAAAAAGGCTCACCGAGGTGGTGCCGGTGACGGGACGACGCGGGCTATCGACGGCGGTGAGGACGGGACGACACTAAAATCCACAAATAATAAATTAATTTGAGCTCAAAATGCATATAAAAAATAAACTCTCTAACTTAGGCATTTATCAAACACCTAGCTAGCACTACAAAAAATGAATGAGCTAAACTAGCAATGAAATGAGCTAAAGTTGCAACTTCGGAGGACAGGATGATGTTGCTAACCCTTGAATAGATGGGGTGCCTTTAATCCTCACAAGTGGTGCAAAAAAATGGGGATTAACTTGAGTGAGGGAGAGGAAATGGAGGAGAAATGAGTGATGAACTCGAGCTCAAAATGATGGTGGCCTCGGGTGGAAGATGATATATGTGCAGGGAAGACCTTTGGTCCCGGGACCAAAGGCTCCCTGCCAGGGGTCCCACGGCTGCGGCAGACGCCAGCCGCATGTGCTAACCCTTTGGTCCCGGTTCCAGCCACGAACCGGGACCAAAGGTCCAAATAGAACCGGGACCAAAGGTCCCCGGCGCCCCGGCCGATGGAACCGGGACCAATGCCCCCTTTGGTCGCGGTTCTTTATTGTTCCGGGACAAAAGGGCAAAACCGAAGCCCTATTTTCTACTAGTGTATATTGGAGAACCATGTGTGGAAGTTCCAACTCATCGGCTGCATAAATATGGGGAGAGACAACGTACATGTCCCTCTATTATTACTAGGAAGCTATGACCCAATCAGTTTCATAGTAATAATAGAGGGTATGTGAGATACCTATTTTGGAGTATATAATTGCGACGTGTGAGATACATTATTACTCTAGAAAATTTGATATTATTGTGTAAATTGTATTTTTCTTGAAAGACAGCCATTTATTTGATCACATTGACAAAACTTCGGTAGAATAGCCAGGGTCTTATCTCCAAGAAACTCGACATGACACTTAACCTCATATTTCGTGCTTCGCCTGACAAAAGCGGATAGAAAATGTTTAATAGTCATGAATAAAAACTAGCACCATTCTACTCTCTAGAGGTTCTTACACGATTATACCAACGGTTTATGACTCCCCAAAGAGTGTGTCCATCTCTATGACAACACGCGGAACGCCCTTTTAAGTTGTGATGAAACCCACACAGTGTCCAACCAAGTTCGCCTTCAAAGTCAAGGTGGTCAGTTTCATAACACACACTAAATAAAGTTTTGTCTAACCTTGGAATACAGCACATGCCGCTTTCCCATCTCAATTGATTTTCATGTTCTTTCATGGACTAGATTGGCAATATGCTTCCATATTTACAGGATCCGTAAAATGTGTTTGCTCACTAATAATCGAGGAATGGTATGGATTAATGTACTAGCTAACTACATGAGTTTAAATCATATATATTCATGTATAGTGACGTTTTTGCAGCTGGGGCCACCGGGGTTGTGTCTCCGCAGAGGTCATGGACTTGTCCATAACCTCCGGTGGATCGGTTTGGCCCCCACCGTAAATATCCGCGTTGCCGTAGTGCGGTCCATATTTTTTAGGCGGACATGTCCGGACCGTCCCATATTTGGGTGGGTTGAGGGTTACTGGACAACCCGGACATATGTGCTAGGTTTGTGAGATCCAATTGGGTTGGTGCTTTCTCTCTGGGCTGTCCGCCCCGACATATGGGGAGGAAATAGGTACCCCAAAATGAATATAAGCAGTCCATTTCTTTCAATCCAACGGATATGGTGCGCTGGTACTCCAGCGGAAACACTACGGAGTACTGTCTAAAAACCAGTGGAGTACCATGAGGTTAGGGGTAAATTAGTAATCATGTTAATAATTACGGATCTGTTTGATCCTCATTCTCCAGTTATTGCCTGCCGGCGACCGGCGATCCATAGCACAGGCGGGCCAAGCAATGGCCTAACGACCATCCCGAGAATGGAATGGATGAGACCATACGAAGCGTAAAGCTGACTCGCAAACCTCGAGCCTGGCCGGCCGACCGGTCAGCTCCAAGAGCGATTATATCTCTGACGCCATGAAGATGATAATAACAAAATCTAGAGGCCAGGCGTCCTTGGCGGGGAGAACTAGCAGCGGATCATCATGAACATCTGAGCCTGATTGATAACCAAGAAAGGATTGATTCGTTGATTTTGTTCCATATTTAGTGATAATAGAACGCCGTTTACCATTGGGACGATGCCCAGAAGCAGCTCATGATCGTTCAAAACTGTATGAGCGATCAACCAAATCGCAACCAGTTTTTCTCTTGCCATTATTCCATCTAGGGACACGGCGGCGAGGTCGCAGCCATCGTAACGAACAAGGGCACGCGCTCAGATCGGGAAGACACGATGACAGTTCACACGATGTAAGCGAAAAAGACTAAGATACCCTTTTAATGGAGGGTTAGATCTGATTAGTACTCTAATCCCTTCTTATGGAGTACCCGGGTACCGTAAAAATTCCCAAATTATTATGCAAAATACTCTAGGATATTTTTGCTACCTAGTACTCTTGCATTACACCGTTTGCATTTTGGCAGGCTACAGCAGTGATGTACAACATCGTTCTGAACATCTATATAGGTTCATGGAGCAACTCGTATTGTTTTCAAAGTTTAAAAAAAAATTATCAACAATGAAAAGAGACTTACATTCTCTTTAGTCACTTCTGCCAGAGATGTTGCTGTACGAGTTCTTGCTCGCGATGCTTGCAAAGTCGGGCATAAGTGATGAAACTTCCTTTTTTAGAAAAGGAAGGCAAACCCCCTTGCCTTTGCAATGTCAAGTGGTAGAACTAGCGCCTTGTTTTCCGTTCCCACATTTTTCTCCTAACATGAATAAGCAAGCGACCTATTGAGTTTGCTTGAAGGAGCTTGGATTCTGTTGGTATATACATACTCGGAGATCAGACAACACATTTCGTCGCTCAAAGACTACGAGGGTGATGGACCGGATCCTAGCAGGATAGGTGAGATATTAAGTTAGTGCATTTGGCACAATGTGTAAATTGTTGGTGGGTGCGTAGGACGATAAAAATACGTGGAATCCAATTAATTGTACTAGAATATATTGGCATCTTAATTAGGATACACAAGGGTCGGTTCTACTGATAGACTAAGGTGAAAGTCTAATTTGTTTTTATGTATCGCCAAAACTTGATGCACCGTGTTCATTTTATTATTCATCCCATTCGTGCATATCTATCAGATCCCAAAGCTCAAGGATGTTTATTGACCCCCTTCTTTTTTCAGATCACATGTCGTTGTTTTTTATTTTCCCTCAACCAAATCAGCCATTTCCCATTGACATCTCGCTTCTCCATCCTTGATTTGTTTTTCTGCCACTATGGTTATACTGACCGAGAGCGTGATTGTTTTTAGTCCCCCATGGGTATAAATGTTTTTCGAAAAGGGAAACGATGCCTTGGCATCTGCATCAATCAATACACACGACCTATTTATTGTATAGTTTAATAGTTTAAAGAGTTCACATCGCACGGATCATCCAAAGTATGCCAAAAATCAGCCAACAGAAAAAGGCTAAAACGAGGCACCTAAGCATCTCATCATCTTCTAGTAAGCCGCCGGTCACTTAGATTGTAGATATACCAACCGACCGTCTCGAGAGAGATGCACCCATAATTCATAAGTGCCCGCCCCTCGGGTAGATCAGATAGGACCACTTGCGGATCCAAATAAGTAGCCATGTGAATAACCTGTAAGAAATGGTATTTCCAACCTTGTTAAATACCAAGCCGTTTCTACAGTTCGATAAATCCAAAACTAAAGCACACATCCCTATATGAATCCGTGCTTCTGTTTGTCCACCCAATTTAACTAATTGCTGAACATATTCATTTTATTAACCGATGGTGGGATATTAATTATTATAGGTAAAATATATAATTATCCAAACAAGGCGAGCAAAATGACAATAAAAAATAGATGGTTGATTGATTCCTCTGAATCACAAAACACACATGTCTTAGAATCATTCCGTTTGTGTTTAGCTAGGTTATCTTTTGTTAAGATAACTTTCTTAAACAATAACCACATAAATTCTTAATATTTATTGGTATATATCTTTAGTTTCCAAATATAGTTATGCAAAAAAAGTGTGTAAGCATCCGTTAACGAGTTGACAAACCCTATATGTATTTTACTTGGAATCTCTGGTACTTTTTCCCAATGAAAGGCTCAAGGGGAGCCCAACTTTAAATTAATAATTAAAGTCAATGTTGGCAGATTAAGAGTCTTGGTTCTCTTTTTTTTTTCATCCTCCTCATTGCCTACAATCTTCATTACTGTAGTTGGTCTAGTCATCAATACCTTTTTATTATTACTAACCAATGATGACAGCATTCCAAGGGAGAAGGCAAATTGGCAATATTGTACAGGCAGGAGGCGGAACAAAAGAACTTCTTTTTTGAGAAATAAAAGATGCCTTTAATCCTGGCCTCTTTATCATATATTTTTTTTTTGAAAAGGGGACTATGCGTCGACGGATGCATCATATGCATCTAACAAAACAATATCCCTTCAAAGTACTAAGCTCCCTAGAAATGGAGAGCTGTGGTTGCTCCTAGGTGTGAACGTGGGTGGCCCCACCTGTAAGTGAGTGTGATTTTAATAATCCCTCCAATATCTAATCATGCAAGAAATAGAGCTTTCCAGTTGCTCCTAGGTGTCAACCTCTCATTGGTTCTTTCCCTGCATATTACTGCCCACCAGATTGCGTATGGTACCTTTTCATTTTCACCGCGCACGAACCTATTAAGCAGGCTTTGGAGGTGCCAGCTAGGGTGCCCAGCTCGGTCACGTATAACTTTTGCGGTATGTATGCTCGTCTAAATTTGCTTCAGCTTATTATTTTTAATTTGCACAATGGTATTTTGATTGAAGATAAAATGTACACGAAATATATGTGCGTCTACAAGTAGGTTTATTTCCATGATCGGTTTTAAATTTCGTCGACTATAAATTGTTAATATTGGACCGAAGTTTGTACCATATTTTGAAGAATTTTATCAAATTCATCGCACTCGTTCGACCGTTTGATATTTATTTTGACATATAGATCCACCTCATCTTTTTCCACAACTTTCGTGTTGTAATTTTTTTTATTTCGACAGACATATAAATATTAATTTACACAACGTATTTTGATTCGAAATAAAATGTACACGCAATATATGCGAGTCCACAAGTAGGTTTTATTCCGTGACTGGTTTTAAATTTCATTGACTATAAATTGTTAATTTTGTACCGAAGTTTGTACCATATTTTGAAGAATTTTATGAAATTCATCGAGCACTCGTTCGACATTTTGAAATTTATTTTGACATATAGATCCATCTCATATTTTGCCACAACTTTCATGCTGTAATTTTTTTATTTTGACGCACATATAAGCATAGATGTTATGTATGTACATATTTACACAATGCTTATTCTATGTGTTCATGGTGTGCTTGTATGTTCGCTTCCGCCACAAACTTCACTGGTGTGCTCCTGCCGCACCGCCGTCGCGCCATTACCCCGCTCGCCGCTTCATATGTGGTCGTCAAGTAGATGAATTTGCTCAAGTATGGTGGGGTGAGGTAAGTTCACTAAGTAGCCAAGTGGTGAGAGTACATGAAACACACTATACAACCAAACGCACGTGTTTGTGTTTCTCCAGAAGCAGGAAAAAAATCAATATGCAAACGTAATGTAGAACATGTTCCAAGCCACCTCCCTTCGCTACCCTCCTAGACATCATATCCCTCGCTTGGGATATTCGCCGAACTGATAGAGACAATTATATACAATATGTGGTGGAGTTTGTTTCGGAGCAGTAGTACACCTAGGTACCGATGTCGGTCGAAGGAAAGGGTGACTACCGGTTGCATATGAGGTCGGATCGTCAGAGACTAAAAACGACACCGGTTGAAGAAAATAAGAAGACATTGAATGACAATCCGATGGACGCTACATCCTTAGCAAATTTTTTCAGGCATCTGAACTACATCTAGATGCAGTTCTTTTTCATCGAAGATCGGTAAGTACGAAAATGAAGATAAAAACTTACATAGCAAAGATAATACGGGCGCGGCAAAGCGCGGCTTACCCTTCTAGTATATATATATATATACCAAACTTTGTGATATATCGTCGATCCTCTTGGTATTTGTAGCAACGGATGGGTAGGGGGTATTTCAGTGGGGAATATACATAACCCAAATGCACAACACATTTCCTCGCTCACAAACTCTGAAAGTGATTCACTGATTGGATATATACTAACAGGTGGTACGTGAGACATTACGTTAGGGCATTTGATATAATGTTTAAATTATTGGTGGGTGAGTAGGGACGATAAAATTTTGTAAAATGGTTGTGGCATCTTAATCAGGATGCAAATGCGTGAGGGTCGGTTGTACCAACAGACTAAAGTGAATGTGTAAATGCACGCGATGCATCACCATACCTCGATGCAACATATCTATTTTATTGTTCAAGCAACTAGCAAAGTGGCCCTCGCAAATGCGAGGGCATCATCTTTAGCAAGTTGAAAGTATTAACTATTTGTGTTCATCTAATGTAGGCATTTCTCTCCTCTTTACCCCACTCTTTCCAGAAAACATAAAATTATTGACATGGCCACATAGCTAAATGTGTTGCTTGAACTAATTTTTTATGGTTGTGTTTCTAAGTAATAACAAAAAGTAAAATATTGTTACAATGCAAATAACATTAGCACTTTCTTTCACTATTAAACATCCTCAGACACCATCAAACATGCCAGAAAGAACTAAATCCAAGGGAAAGTTAATGAGAAACTATAACCATGCATATCCCTATTAATTTAAATTTGATAACATGTTTTTGAACCATTTAGGAAAAAATTACGATAGGAACTATGATGATGTTTTCCTCAATGGATAAATATTTTGAAGCCGCTACTTATGAGTTACTACTGTATTTGAATAATTATTACAGCTTGTATCTTGTGTACTATATTAATTACAAATTTAGGTACGATGCTCCCAATGGACTGTATATATTTGTTGTATCTGAAACCTCTCATTGTACATGTTGGGATCGATTTGTGGTCTGCTTTCCTGTAACTGAAGTGTTCTGAACTTCTGACGTTGTGCTAGTTGAAAGTCGGCAAGAATCAGACTGGAAGGAAAGATCCTTCGTCGATGAAAAACTACTTCCTGCTGCAGCTCAAGGACCGGGCGACCGGCGGAATCGAACCTTGGAGCTCGGTCGAGTGGTCCCTGTTCTGGCACAGAGAAGAGAAAGAAGAGAGAGATGGGACATGGGAGGGGAGGGAGGAGGGCTGCATGGAGGGAGAACTGTGGGTGGAGCAGGATCCGGGCCGGAGTAGCGGGATCTGGCGGCGGCCGGGGTGGGCGAGGTGCGGCGGCGGGGTGGGCGTGGAGGTCGTGGCCTGGGGACTGGTTGGTTCGCTCTTTTCTTTTCCTTTCCCAACCACCCGAGTGGCATTTCTTTGTACAGTAATAAACGTGAAACAGAGGGGTAGCGTAGGATACCGATTGGATTTCGGATTGGAGAAGCTCGGGAAACACCTCGCGAGCAGATCCTACAATTGCACTGCGCGAGCGCTATAGAAGGATAGAGAGGATTTTTATTTCTTATGGGATGTGATGTCCCTTTACTTCTGCAAGGTAGAATAGTGGAAAGGTATGCATAGATATACTTTTTGTTTTTTGAAATGAGGCAAACGAGGCATAGATACTATTTGAATAGTGGGATATCCCCTTTCTTAGTCATGATGCAGACCGAATCTCATCGTGTAAGAGCAACTCCAACCGTCCCCCCAGGACGCCCCCCAGGACACTTTTTTGACTTTTTTAACGCCGGATGCAAAAAAAATGCTCCCAGTCGTGCCCCCCAGGACCTCGTTTTTCGCCGGATTAGACAAAAGATTCCCCCGGCGTATCCAGGCCGAACCCAGCCCCCCGGGGAGCAGCTGGGGGCGCCGACGATTCTTTGCATGCAAAAATAACCCCACTGTCAGCCTCCTATCCCCCTCTCTCTCCTCCTTTTTTCCTCTCCCCACCCACCAGCCCCTCTCTCTCTCTCTCTCTCCTCATCTCCTTTTTCCTCCACCAACCGCCGCCTCGCACGGAACGCCTGCGTCGCCCACCAGAGTCTTGGGTGGGGGTGCGACTGGGAATCATCCCAACCCCAGAGCAAAAATCTCCGCCGGCGCCCCCCCAAGCACGCCGGCAAATCGTCCTGGGGGGCACCAACGGCTGGAGTTGCTCTAAGTAGCTACATATCTATTCATTCATTTGGTAACAGGAGTAAACTAAGAAACTCTCAACCATGTGCATTTACTATTAGCACATGTAGTCCAAGGATTATATTTAATAAAAAAATGCAACTACTTTGAATATTTTTTGTTGTGATGGGTGAGCTATTTGATATTGTGATCATATCGTATTAAAGTATGGAATGTACAAATTCATCTATTTGTCAGTTTCCCTTACTTTTTTTTTCCTCTTCTGATTTTAGTATGTTTCTGCAAATCAAGTTTCCATGAAACTTGTTCAAAGGTGGGATTTCATAAGTTTGTCTACATGATATGGTTTCGTGTGGTTGAAAAAGTGTATACCTTACTATATGATCGATATAAAATATGGTTTGCCATAGGAGTATATTTGCATTACCATAGGTGTATAAAGGAATAGACTTTAGGTGAATTGTTTGCCACTTCGGAAGCACATTTGTGTGCATGTTTGATGGAGATAATACTTGCATACTTGGCAGGATAGTGATGCACTGTACAACATTGTTTTAACCATAAAAACATCTTAAAGGTAAACGCATCGACTGATACATAGGTCGGCGCTATGTTCCCCTTTTCAAAAAAACATAAAAACATCTAGTTGGTGAAGTCATGAAGAGAACTCATAATATTTTCAGACTTTGAGCAAACTGTCAAGTGTCAACAACGAAAAGAAGAACTCCAGCAAGGCGGCTTTTCCTTACAGTCACTTAGAGGATTGAACTGCCAATTTTTTCTCTGGAGCCTCTCAATCCCACATATTCACCTAACACGAATAAGCAAACAATCTCTTGAGTTTGCTGGAATAAACACTGAGGCGCTGCATTTCCGAGGATGGCTGGTGCAACACGGTTATTCACCTCCTAGGAGGGGGTCTACCTACTATCACATCCATCCATTGTGCATCCAACGGCTCATGATTTTTTGCATTTACATGTTGCAACTATTTTAGTGCTCGGTAAATTTGCATCCAAATTTTGTACAAATATTTGATAATGCATTTCGTTTACTGATATATTTTTTTACTGCATATGGAAATTTTTAGAATTTTTTTTGTTGATATATGTTTTTTGTGTTAATTCAATCATTAACAAAAAAAATGTATTAGCCAAAAAATCATGCATTAGCAATAATTTTGGAAACAATTTTTAATAAATTGAGATAATATAGGTACAAAGTTTATTTTAAGTGTGACATGGATGCTTTAAAAAAATGATGGGTGGACGTCCTCCTAGGAGAGGATTTGTGTTTTCGATGGCTGGTGGTATATATTGAACTTTGGGAGGGTGCTTACTCTTGGTACTAGTAGCAAAGGATGGCTATATGGAAGAAATTTATATAGCGTATATACATACCCAGCAACAACACGTCTCCTTACTCGCAGACTCTCAGTGAGTGATTGATTGGATCCCAAACATTCAGAATCCAATTAATGTAGAATAGTTTTGGTCTTTAAAGTGGAATTAATAAAGGCTGCCTCTGTTAGAAAAGCTCTTATAGTCTACGAGCAAGGAAATAGCATCCAAACTAGTGTGTTTAACTGGTCCTGTTGTAGATTGTGCAAAAAGTTGTTGTGAGCTGTGAGAAACCTGCTGTAAGGTGAGAACTATGGGAGAGCTGAAAATTGTTTGGTTGAAACAAAAATCGTGTGTTTGACGTGAATTGCACGTAATGCCCCTATGACTCCAAGGACACTATTCATATGTTGATTCCGTAAAACACTTATATACACGTGTAGACATATAAATAGAAATATTGAGCTAAAAATCATCATTGTTTAATGAATTTTGTTTTGCAAAATGTAAACTTGCATCCATTGTTTGAATAAAAAGATTTCATTCTAGTTTATTCCAAACATTCATATATCTCCAATCACATCCGAACACTGAGACATGAGAATCAAAATGAAATATATCACACAATTCTTCACATGACCACATTGTCACATCTTCGCATGACCACGTCAAGATACATCTAATCAAATAAAAAATTGAAAGATCTACTCTCACTACACTCGAACACCTCCACAGCTCCAAGCAGAGAGCATGTACGTCATGCCAGAAACCAATGCAAGCCCCGCGCGTGAGCGTTCTTCCAGGCGGCGGAAGAACCGAGGGGTTCGTTTTTTCCAAACGAGGAGACACTCTGCTTCCCGGAATCTAGTCAAGCTCCAACACCACAATCAAGGCCAGCGACAGCTCCATCTCCACCACATACAAGAACCTCATAGAGGGATGGAGCAACTCCTGAGGACGGACAGCTTTCTAAGGGATGACGTCACAGGGAAGAATCTCGGGGAGGGGCGGAAGCTCAAAAGTCAGAGGAGCGGCGGTGGGCATGCCTTCACAGTCTCAGTCGTGCAGGTGCAGGGTCGACGAGTGGCGGCACGGCATTTCGGGTCGGGTCTCGGGGAAGTGTTGTGTGCAGCTCGGGAGCGTAACGAGCGTTGCAAGTAGGGTTGCAAAAGCAGGTCCCGCAAAAGGCCAAAGCTAGTTGAATTCTACTGTTTTTTCGTAATCTAGCCACAACTGATTTTTAACTGTTTGAGTACAAAGCTGGCCGGATTCGGGCGCCGCTTTGCATCCCTAGTTGTAAGGAGACGGGGCAGAGCCGCAGAGGTAGAGGGGCCGCTGGCAAACAACGAAGGAGCCGAGAATAGAAGCGGGAATCCTATCAATGGATGCGCAAAAGGGAAATTTCTCTATGTCGGCTTGCACTGATGGAGAAAAGAGGCACCAAACTGGTATGACTTAGCAGTGCAAGTGGGTAATTTCAACCAAAGATCAATTTCTCACCGTGATGGAAGAAGAGTCGACTTGCTGTAAAATTGCACTAGGACAATCAGCTATATTTGGATTTGGTTAAATTCTGCTTTTCATGGCTGAATTTGGTTATGAAAGCCGAAGCAAACCGACCCTAAAGCGTCCTAGGCAAAACAAAAATAGTGACAAGTCACATCGATAAATCTATTATATACTAAAAGCAGAATACGGGGGTCTAAAATAGAGCCACCACGTTAAGCCACATCATCTGAATTGTTATGATTGTTAGATCTAAAATTTACGGCTAGGATTTAACAAAAAATATTAGTTACGTTACATGTTTGACACAATTAATATCCAGAATATAACGTGTTGGACCCTTCTTTTTTTCTAGCTTAATAACGTGTTGGACCATTTTTCGTTTTAAGCCTAATAACGTGTTGGACCTGGACTCCTGTAATTAAGCTATCATCGTTTAAAAACCCCTTCCCTAGAACGATACGAATAGGTTAGTTCCTGAAACAATAACCGTGTATCTTTAAGAAAAAAAGTACGTGTACACAATGGCTACCTTGCTGGAACGTGGTAGTTGTAAAAATAATAATAATAAACAGCCATGACGATGGAAAGTGATGGCAAGGGAAAGAAGGTAAAGAGCTGAAGTGATTTGTAACAACTGCTATACTTTTATACTTTCTGCGTTAATATGTAAGCCGTGTACATCGTTTCGATCCAGAGGCAGGGGTAGCTCCCCATTTCTAATAAAAAAAAGTGGAAACTGATCTGATCATTACCGTACGTTAATTGTATACAGACCAAGTACACGGAAATGAAAACTTTATTTGACTATCATCAGACCCACACACTCCGAAAACATCTATACAAGTTTAGAGTAGCTGAACTTTAAGGTTAATGAAGTCATCACATTAGTCGCAGTTTAGACTACACCGTCCCTCACACTAAAAAAATATTTTATCTTAATGATATATGAGGGGTTAAATCAGCACATATTTTCACGAGCGATGAGAATGTCTCTCCAGTAAAAGACGACAAAGTTTTGATAACCTATGAACTGAGTGTACAACCACTCTACTAACCATCATATCACATGTTGGTTCTCAAGGTAACCACATTTCTAATTTAAGTGCAAAACATGAAAGGAGATACATATATTTAAAATTCCATTTAGTGAACATTTTTCACATAGATGCACGTCTTACCATCGTGATAATTAAACCTTAAACATCCTCCAGTTTTTTATATATATGCAAGAAAAAGTATGTTGGACTGTTCTCGATATCCTTAACATTCACACACAATTACAATACTATTTTTATTTAAATAACCTAAAAGGCGTACAATCTTAATTCGCGGAAATGTTTCTAAAGAATATTATTTTGTTTCTATGACAGACATATTTCAAATATTTTATATTTCTTTCTCTGACGACACAAAATCAATATAAGAGGATTCCAAAAGGACATGAAATTAGATACAGCTAAGAGAAAAAGAAGTTTCATAATAAAGAAAAATGTTTATCTTTAACATTAACAATGTGGACAAGGCGTAAGAGAATGAGAGGAAAAAAATAAAACAAGCTAATTCTCAGTATTTAAGGAGGATCGACCATTTTCTTTCAATCCATCATTTTCCTATGAAAGTTAACTAACATCGAGTACTGTTCTAATATTTGTAAAAACTATAGAGAGGAAAAAATAAAACAAGGTAATTCTCAGTAATTAAGGAGGATTGACCATTTTCTTTCAATCCATCATTTTTCTATGAAAGTTAACTAACATCGAGTACTGTTCTAATATTTGTAAGAACTATAGAGAGGAAAAAATTAAACAAGGTAATTCTCAGTATTTAAGGGGGATTGACCATTTTCTTTCAATCCATCATTTTTTTATGAAAGTTAACTAACATCGAGTATTTTTCTAATATTTCTAAAAACTATAGGTATATTTACCGATTTAATAAAATTTACAAACAACACACATAGGACTTTTGATAGATGACATAATGATCATCATCCAGAAATTTAAGATGGTCAAAGATGTTACTCACATACGTGATATTTTATTTACAATAATATTTGTGACAGTTGTAGAATATCTTTGTTCCTTATCACATAAAGGAAAATAATTTGATAGATTCATGCTTCCCTAACTTTAGCTAACAATGTGTGAACATGCTAACAAATACTCTTAAAATAATTTTTTTATTTTAAGTTGCATATTAATATACGAACAATCTTCAAAGTTTCCCTGTGACACTCTAACTATGACTAACGATGTGTTTGCAAAAATGCTAACCAATACACTAATTTTTTAGTTTCCATCGTATGAATATACCAAAAAATCCACAGAGTTTCACCACGAGGAAGACAATCATGTTTCTAAAATAAAGGCACATTTTAAAATGGAGTATGTAAATGTGAGAGAGAAACATCAATATGTCTCACAATTTAATGTGGCCCAACTATTAAGGAGGACAAACCATTTATCTTTTAGTTCATTTTTCAAAGTTAACTACCCTCGCGTACTAATATAACATCAGATAAAAACTTTAGTTATATTTATTGTTCTATTATCACTTACAAAAAAATAAAACAAATGGGACATAATAATCATTCATGCACAAATATAAGAGTGCGAAAAATGTCAATCACATCCGGGATATTTTGTTTAGCATAAAAGTCGCGATAGTTGTAGAGCATTTTTCTTATCCTTATTACATAACATGAAATTATGTGGAATCCATTAAATGATATTTCATTTATCAAAAAGTTACAACCCACAAAACTGATGCCCTCGCATTTGCGAGGGCCCCCATGCTAGTTGAAACAAACAGTAAGAAGTCAACTATGACCAAGGGATGTCAAAGGGACCCCGTTTCCCATAAACCCGTGGAAATTCATCTATTAGGATGGGTATGGGAATCGGGATTATAAGGTCTCCCCATCCCCATTCCCCCTATACATGTTATATACTTATGTGTATATATATATTGATATACTTTCATATGTAAAATATTTCATAGTGTGTCTAGCACGTTCAATGTTTTAGTAATATATTTAGCATAATAAACTACTTTATTATCATTTATCAATTACATATGTAATGTCTGTATCGAGATGTGTTTAAAATATAACATTATAAAATTCTGACGGTCATTTGAAGTAAGTTTCTGAATGGGTAACGATCCCTACCTTGAACCCGGTAGGGATGGAGATGTAAATCATCATATATTGTTACATAAATTATATATTGTGATGTGTTCAAAGTATAAAATTATTTCAAATGGTTACCCGGTCTCTGCTTCGAGCCCAACATGGTTAGAAAGAATTTCTCTTTGATTGTTAAATGGGGATGGGAGAACTCCCCAGTAGGGAGCAGACATGTAGTCATCCCGAACGAGTGGATTATGTGGCGAAAGAGAGTTGCTTGTGTGATATTTGACTTTCGTGATGTTATTTATAATAAAACCATTTCATCATCCTATTGTTTGTACCTTTTGCTTTGAGGTCTCGCTCCTTTCTACGAAGATAGTCGTGTTCTTATCGGAAGAGTTCAAGCGACTCGTGGTTGCTATGGGTGGCCGAAGGCTATTTTGATCAAGCTTCTCTTCAAGTGATTTGAGGCTTGGAGACTTGTACAAGGTTGTGCAACAGACTTCACTTGTGTTGAATAAATTTATTCGTACGACTCGTTTTATAGCCGATTTGTGTGAACATTTTTTCTCATATACTTTGTGATAATTTAGTTTTGGTGATTGCATGAGCTACCAAGCCCTAGTGGACCACCAACCATACCACTTTGGTGATTCTTCTATATTTACTCTACGACCTCCGTTGTCATGGTGTCCCTGATGTCACCACCCTCACAATCCTAACCACTAAGTGAAAATCTTCTCCCTTTTTGTGTCATCGTCGTAGCCCCAAAAGTGTCGACAATCGCTCCACCTCATGACTTGAAGGCTCCACGGCTTCCGCTTTGCACTTGAAATTGATTGCAGTAAAAGAACAAGCACAAATTTATATAACAAAAGGTAAAATGGAGCAATAAACTCGATTAATACAACATAGATTAGGGGACACCAACCATAGGTAAGAACATCTCTAGCGGATGTTGTAAAGTTTGGGCCTCAAGAAGTGGAATGGATCCTCTAAAAGAAATTGGACATAATTACAGCCCAGTATACTGCATGCGAAATTAGACGCCCTAAAACTAGATATCTAAAAATTGTTCTATTGGGGGGTCCCATTAGTCAGCAGGCCAAGATTCTGTTTTTTTCTTTTCATTCCTTTTCCTAGCATGTGGGACCCACCCTTCATGAAATTTTGTAGGGCGAACCCTTTAGGGCACCTGCTAGGCGGGGCTTGCCGAGAGTAGACAAATGGAGCCCGGGCTACATGGAGCCCTTTATTTTGAAAAAAAAAATCATATTTTAAAGTTTGGAAAAAATCTGGGTGTAGACAATGTTGTCTTCTACTAACGCGTAAAATATCAAATAGAAATATGTTATATTTTAGGATGTGCAAAAGGATGAAATTGGATTCTAAAAGTAGTGGATAGTACCAAATTTGAACTCTCCAAAATATGTAAGATTTTGTTATTTTTGTGTAGCACGGAATTTGAAATATTTTTGGTTGAGATTTTGTTCATTGGTAGAATGCACTATTTTCTACATCCATGATTTATTTCATAATTTATTAAAACTTTGAAATATGATTTTCAAATTTTACAAAATAAGAAGCTATGTGGAGGCGGGCCACGCCAAGCTTGAACTAAAAGATTCCGAGGCAGCCAATACCACGCAAGGGGAGGGAGCTAGTATCTAGCGACGACTCCGATCCTTTCTAGGCCGCCCCGGATATTTCCCTTTAATCCTACCTGCTTCGTTAATCATTTCAGCCAATCGATTCTCCCGAGGAGGAGGAGGAGGATTCCAACTCTAAGTTGTTCTGAAACCTACAGGTAATGATCAATCGGCTTGTCGCCAACCCCAGGTTAGCGCCCCCCCCCCCCCCCCCCCTTTTGTTCTCCCCCGCCCACGTATAATTCCTTTTGTATACTAGGTATACGATAGGCTTTTTTCCTACCTTATATGAAAATTCAGATGGAGGGTTTTTCTCCCTTCTCGATGACCATTCAAAATACAATCCACTAGTCACGGCCTCTAAATCTTATGCATCTTTATTTGAAAAGGGTAGCCCGGTCTCTTCATCGATCAGTGCATTATAAGAATCTAACGAAATAACTATTATATGTGCTATTATAACTTAAGTCATGCATACAAAACATAAGAGTGATAGGACATGTCGAGAAAACTTAAGCGCTTAAACGCTAATAAGTCTATTAGGAGTGATTGAACTAGGTGGAGGAAGAGGTTTCAGCTTTGTGTGTGGGATCATGTGTGTGGTATGGCTCTTTAATATTTATGTGCCATCTAGGCCATGCACTGCCAAATTGTCAACAACAAATATAAGCGAGATTATCTTTAGTTACTTATGCCATTGAAAGTACTGCCTTGGTAGGATCTTACAGGCTCATAAACAAGCACTGTCACTATCGACTTGTTTTCCGAAGCCTCTCATTCCCACTTGCTTCACCTAACATGAATAAGAAAACAATCTCTTGAGTTTGTTTGACAGGGCTTCGAGTGGGTGGTATATATCGAACTTTCGGAATTTGGCAATAAATCAAGGTTGAGTGCATCGTTTCCATATAGAGGCCAGGGTTTCGCTCCCCATTTCAGATAAGATACCGAACTTTGTGAGATATCTTCCATCCTCTTTGTATTGTAGCAACGAATAGGTAGGGGGTATTTCAATAGGGCATATACATACTCAAATCAAATACTACACATTTCCACTCTCACTCTGAAAGTGATTGGCTGACTGGATATATAGTAACCGGTGGTAGGTGACATGTTATGAGTTAGGGCATTTGATATAATGTTTAAATTATTGGTGGCCGGGTGAGTTGAACGACAAAAAATAGTAAAACGGTTGTGGCATCTTAATTAGGATGCAAATGTGTGAGGGTCGGTTGTACCGAAAGACTAAGATGAACGTGTAAATGCACTTGATGCGTCACCATAACTCGGTGCACCGTATTTATTTTATTGATCAAGCCATTGGATCTATCCACTCTTAGACGTTAAAAATGACTCATTAATGATGTGTCTTGGAACCGACTGTAAATAACCAGTTGGTACTATTGATGAAATAGTCTAAAAATAGATATCAGATTGTCCTTTTATATTTCCTAGACTGGAAGGACTAAGACATTAGTAGGTTTAACAGCAAGAATTGTGATTGCTACCTTCAGGTAGGCCACCAGCTTTACAATAGAACGGGTGCCTAAGTCATGTGGTTTGTGTACAGTTTATGGGATATTTTTCTCTTTTATTGTTCTTGCATATATTACATCACAATAATCTAGCTGGTCTACCCTCCAGCCCTGACCATCTAGATGGGGGTGTTGAACTTGACATGCTTCTGTTATGTATTTATTAACAATTTGATAATTGTCAATAAACCTTTTTTTTTTGTTTCTTATGGGATGTGATGTACCTTTTTTCAGCAAGGTATAATAATGGAAAGGTGTGCATAGATACCACTTGAATAGTGGGATATCCCATTTCTTTGTCATCGTGTAGAACGAATCTCATTGTGTAAGCAGATACATATCTATTTATTCATTTGGTCACAAGTTGTAGTGAACTAACATAGCTCTAAAGCATTTTAGTAATCCAAGGACCTAGGAATCACTTGAATACTAATTATTGGTTGTATGATGGTCTTTTATGTACTTTTACTATTAGAACATGTGTAGTCCAAGGATTATATTTAATAAAACAAAATGCAACTACTTTGAAAGTTATTAGTTGTGACGGGTGAGCTATTTGATATTGTGATCGTATTGTATTAAATTATATGTTTAAATTCATCTACCTGTTGTTTTCCCATATTGTTTTTTCGTCTCCAGATTTTAGTATGTATTCTGCAAATCAAGTTTTCATGAACCTAACCTCTAACCACGCTGGTGATTCTTCTATATTAGCTCTGTGACCTTTGTTGTCCTGGCGTCGCTCGTGTCTCCACACTCGCAATCCTAACCACTAAGTTGAAGTCTTCTCCCTCATTTCTGTAATCATTGATGTCCCCACAAGTGTTTCCAATAGCTCCACCTCATGACTTGAGGCTCCACTGCTTTCGCTTTGCGCAAGGTTGAAATCGATCGCGGTAAAAGAATAAGCACAAATAACAAATGGTAAAATGGAATAATAAACTCGATTAATATGACATGGAATAGGGGGCACCAAAGTTTGGTTGTCTAGAAGTGGAATAGAGAACCCTCTAGAAAAATTGGACATATTTACATGCCCAATATACTTCATGCAAAATCATAGCCCCCCTAAGATGGATCTCTAAAACCTTTTCTATTGTGGGGGTCCCATTTGCCACACGGCTAAGATTTGTTTTCTTTTCATTCGTTTGCGTAGCACGTGGGACCCACCTATCAATCGGTAAACTAGTTTCCTTTTTTTCCTAGCTAGTGTAGGAGTTAATCTTGGTAGTAGTAAAAAACAAGTAGATGTGTCAACGAAAGTCTTGAGGCATATGGAATTTGACCGTCTTATGGTTATTCCTAAAGTTTCGACTGGGTTGACAGCCACCTATATGGATGAAGAAGAAGCGAATGCCACATCAGATGGTCAGCTTCTTTCTCATCTAATTGGTGAAGTGTTGGAGGGTGGTTTGGATGACGACGGTTTGGGCTCATTGTATGAGTTAAAAGAATCTGGTCGGAAATCTAAATCTAACACCAACAAGTCTCGGAAACGGGCCAAGTTATCCAAATCCCCCACGGTTTCCCAATGAATGGCATGTTTGCAAATAGCAGAGGTCTTGGGGACTTGGCTAAACATTTGCACTTTGCTGGTTGTGTTCGGGACCATAATTTGGATTTCCTTGCTATTTCTGAGACGGGTAGACGTGAGTTTTCGCAATCTCTATTGAACCGACTTTCGGGCGGTATAGAGTTCGATTGGTACTCACGTCCCCCTCATGGCCGTTCTGGAGGCATTCTGCTAGGCATCAGGACTAATTCCATGGAAGTGTTGGATGTTACGGATGGTGACTTTCATATTAAAATGCACATCCGTAATAAATCCGATAATTTCATTTGGAGTCTTGTTGCCGTGTATGGGCCGGCCCAGGAAGCGGCTAAGACTTATTTTTTCTGTGAAATGGTAAACTTGGCAAAAGATAACCCACATCCTCTTATCATTGGTGAGGATTTCAACTTGCTACGTTTTCCGTTTGAGAAAAGTAAGGGTCGGTTTGACAACCGTTGGCCTCTTTTGTTCAATGCAGTCATTGACAGCTTGAACTTATGAGAGATTGCAATGGTGGGGAGACAGTTCACTTGGGCTAATTCTCTCCCTGAACCCACATACGAGAAACTTGACCGTGTACTGATGGATACTGATTGGGAATCTAGGTTCCCACTGGTGTCGGTACGAGCTCTAGAACGTATTGAGGGTTTGTCAGACCATGCTCCCATTCTTTTGACTACTGGAATACCTAGGCCACAGTGTAAGCCACGATTCAAGTTTGAGCTTGGGTGGCTGCACCGCGAGGGTTTTCATGAGATGGTTAAAAGAATTTGGGAAAGACCAGTTGCGGGTGATACGCCTATCCAGCGGTGGAACAACAAGATACGTGCTTTACGCACGCACCTTGTTGGTTGGGCCCGTCATACTTCTGGTTTACTTTAAAAAGAGAAGGAACGACTTTCCTCAATTATTGATGCTCTAGAAGTATTAGCAGAAGTTCGGTTACTATCCGAGCAAGAGATTGAGCTAACGAGCCAATCCAATGCACAGATAGCAAAGCTACTGCGAGAGGAGGAGTTAAAATGGTATCAACGTTCTAAAGCCCAATTCATCCTAGAAGGGGATTCGAACACTCGCTATTTCCATAGTATTGCCAATGGCAGACACAGTAAAAAGCGCATTCATTCTCTAGTCCAGGATGAGGGAACGATTGAGAGCCATGAACAACTAAAGTCGTACATTACAAATTACTATAAAGGCCTGTTCGGTGCTCCAGAGGAAGGAAATTTCTCGTTGGATGAGTCTCGAACAGAGGATATCCCCCAGGTTTTAGATGAGGAAAATAGTCTACTTACTAAACTCTACTCAGAGGAGGAAGTGAGGATGGCGGTTTTCCAAATGAAACATAATACAGCACCTGGACCTGATGGTTTCCCGGCTGAGTTCTACCAGAACTTTTGGGATGTTATCAAGTCTGATTTACTTCAACTGTTTTCCTATCTTCACAATGGATAGCTAGAGTTGTTTCGTCTCAATTTTGGTGAGATAATTTTATTACCTAAGGTTAACGAGGCAGAAAGGATTCAACAATTTAGATCTATATGCCTTCTTAACGATAGTTTTAAAATATTCACCAAAGTGGCTACGATTCGACTGAACAGTGTGGCAGATCATGTAGTTCGTCCGTCTCAGACGGCTTTTATGCAAGGCCGCAACATCCTTGATGGAGTTGCGATCCTTCATGAAACAGTTCACGAGCTACATAGGAAAAAGCTGAATGGGGTAATTCTTAAAATTGACTTTGAGAAAGCTTATGATAAAGTCAAATGGTCTTTCCTTCAGCAGACCCTCAGAATGAAAGGTTTTTCTCCTGAGTGGTGCGTGTTAGTTAATAGCTTTGTTTCGGGAGGAAGTGTAGCCATTAAGGTCAATGATGACTCTGGCAAATACTTTCAAACGAAAAAAGGCCTTAGACAGGGTGACCCGTTATCAACAATACTATTTAATATAGTGGCTGATATGTTGGCTATCTTGATCGAACGAGCTAAATCTGAGGGTCAAATTGAAGGAGTGATTCCACATCTTGTAGATGGTGGTTTATCGATTCTTCAATATGCTGACGATACAATTATTTTTATGGAACATGACATCGAAAAATCTCGTAACCTTAAGCTGATTTTGTCAGCATTCGAGCAACTTTCGGGTCTTAAGATAAATTTCCATAAAAGTGAATTGTTTTGCTTTGGCGAGGCTCGAGAAGATGCCGCCTTGTATGCTGAACTTTTTGGCTGTGAGCAAGGTCAATTTCCTATCAACTATTTGGGTATTCCGATTCATTATCGGAAACTTACAAATGTTGAATGGAAAAAGGTGTAAGAAAGACTTCAATTACGCTTAAATATCTGGAAAGGCAAACTCTTATCCCTGGGTGGAAGATTGGTTCTCATAAACTCGGTACTAACAAACATGGTACTGTATATGATTTCATTCTTCCAATTGCCCAAAGGAATCTTAAAAACATTGGATTATTTCCGGTCTAGATTCTTTTGGCAAGGGGATTGCGAGAAGAAAAAATATCTTCTAACTAAATGGAGTATGGTTTGTTGTCCTAAAGACCAAGGAGGACTCGGAATTCATGACCTTGAGGTCAAGAATAGAGCCTCGCTAGGTAAATGGCTCTTCAAACTTCTATCGGAAGGTGGAGTCTGTCAAACCCTCCTTAGGAGAAAATATGTGGGAGATCAAGCTGTCTCTCAGGTTTTTTGGAAACCTGGCGATTCACACTTCTGGGCTGGCCTCATGGCTACAAAGAAGTTTTTTTTCCAACATGGATCTTTCTCAATTAGGGATGGTTCGGAAATTCGTTTCTGGGAGGATAAATGGCTAGGCCAATCTACCCTTAGAGAACAATATCCGGCTCTGTACACTATTGTACGAAACAAAAATGACACGATCGCGAAGGTGTTGGGTACCTCCCCACCAGATGTTTCGTTCAGAAAAAGTTTACTTGGAACAAGACAAGCATCCTGGAATGACTTGCTCATCCGATTGGATTCAGTCCAATTGTCGGAAGGTCCGGATAAATTTCAATGGAATCTTATGAAGAATGGTAAATTCTCGGTTGATTCTATGTATAGAGCACTAATTCTACCCGAAGTGCCAGTCGATATTAAGGATAATAACAAAATTTGGAAGATGAAGATCCCGCTTAAAACTAAAGTGTTTGCGTGGTATCTTCGTCGGGGTGTAATTCTTACAAAAGACAACCTTGCCAAGCGTAATTGGCACGGAAGTAGAAAGTGTGTTTTCTGTTAACATGACGAGACCATTACATACTTATTCTTCCAATGCGAATTCGCCAGGTCTATATGGTCAGCCGTCCAGATAGGTTCTACCTTACATCCACCGCGTACTGTTGCAAACATTTTTGACAACTGGTTAAATGGCGTGGATCCTAGTTTTAAACTCTTCAATAGGATGGGCGCGATTGCCGTTATTTGGTCGCTGTGGCTATGTAGAAATGACAAAAATTTTAACGATAAAAATGCTTCTGTTATGAGGGTTATCTATCGGTGTACAGCTACGCTACAAGCATGGTCGGCACTGCAGCGTGTGGAGCAGCAAGACTTATTTTTAGATGTGGCGTCGAGGCTGGAGGCTGCGGTCAGGGAGTTATACTCCCGGTATGGATGGCAACATAGACTCCGGATAGACTTACCAACATCTTAGGTGGATCTATAATTTCTCATTGTGATATGTAATTCGCCTTTTTTACTTTTTGTTCTAAATTAGTTACTGCTGAACTGGTGCCTAAATGCATCATACCTATGCAGAGGCCGGGTGTAATGCTTAAAACTCTTACGTAATAAAATCCCTTTATCAAAAAAAAAAATTCCCGATTCCTTCATCTTCCTCCCGAGGCCACACGTGGTGCACAACCTCCTCACGTTCCGATCATCGCAATGCCGCCATGTTACTCACGGCCTTCTCCCCTCATATGCCCCTCCCTACCTCCCCCTTGCACTCCTTTGCCACCTCCGGGACTTCCATTCCAGTGGTGGGCGGAGTCAACGGGAAGAAAATCCCCAAAGAACAGATTGTGGATAGAGTCTCGTGTAAACATAGTCCCTCGAGCTCTATATTTAGAGGTTGAAGCGGAAGATTTGTAGAGGCTCCTCTAAAAGATTTTAGATGCTCGCCGGCCCATATAGGGCTTCTGCTCGCCTTTTGGCGTCCAGCCTCTAAAAATCACGAAATTTTACAGGGCGAGCCCTTTAGGGCATCTGCTAGGCATGCTTTAACGTTCTTCTACCCACTGAAAAAGAAACTTCAACGGCTAGAGAAACATATTGTAAGAAACAGCTTGCACTTTAGCCACAGACAGGTGGGCCACTCCAAGCTTGAACTAAAAGATTCCGCGGCGGCCAATAGCGCGCAAGGTGGGGAGAGAGTAGCGACGACTCCGATCCTTCTAGGCCGCCCCGGACGCCGGCCTTTATCCCACCTGCTCCATATCAATCATTTCTACGATCGATTCATCCATCTGTTCTCCCGAGGAGGAGAGACCAATCCAGAGCTGTTCTCAGGTAATGATCAATCTGCTGTTGTCTACTTTTGATCCCTTGAAATCATCTTGCTCTACGCCCGGGGGCACGGGCACCTGATTCCACGGTATTTCGTTCTTCAATCTTCTCGTCTAGAGTATGTTTGCTGGTTGGTTAAGATCGATCGATTGAGCGCTGTGAATTCAGGAGTTTTGTTCTGTGCGTCCGGGAATGCTGTTTCCTGCAGGCCAACCAGTGCTAGTTTCCGATGGGGGTTGACTTTAAGGATTGGAAAGAGGATATAGAGTAGTCTCGTTCCTGCTAGCCCCTGATTTGGGATGGTTAATTTGGCCTTTCAATCTTGTATACTGTATTATTTCGGGACCTAATAAGTAGAATAATTGCATTTGTGTCGGCAAGTACTCCGTAGAAGAAAGCATCATGAGTTCATGACTCAAGTCAAGTTTCTTCTATGGAACAAGGCGTGCGTAAATAGAATCGGCATGCTTGACAGTCCATTCGTATTATTTTTCCTTGTGCAGTTATCATCTATGGATTCTCTCTATTTGTATCCAGGAAGTTTCTCACAAGTACGTTTGGGTGCGATGAACCTGTAGATGTTCATTTATAGAACGAAATAGAGAGTAAAGAGAGAAGATCACGAATAACTACTGTAGATATGTCACAACTTCTTCTGACCGACTATAAAGTTCTTGTAGATACCATCAAATCAACCTGTCACATGGTGTCCTCTGTACTTTCAAGTTCTTGTGTCCATATGCATTGATGTTTCGATCGTAATGTAATTGTTTAAAAGCGTCAACTCTCTGTACGGTAAGAAAGTGTTTTGTTTGTTGTTTTCACCATTTAAATATATCAATTTTATCCTGAAGATATGGCGAACAAAAGGATTCAGAAGGAGCTCATGGATTTGCAAAAGGATCCACCAACATCGTGCAGTGCTGGGCCTGCTGGAGCGGATCTATTCCACTGGCAGGCCATGATCATGGGCCCTAGTGACAGCCCCTACGCAGGAGGGATTTTCTTTGTGAACATCAATTTCCCTCCAGACTACCCCTTTAAGCCTCCAAAAGTGAATTTTCAGACAAAGGTGAGCTGGTGTTTGTGCTTTACCTACCATTTTCTTACTTCGTCGAATAACTATTGATTTTATCATTGTTACTCTCTAGTCTTGACCTTCATATTGATCTGCTAGTCAGTGAGGGGGTGTTTGGTAGCCCGGGTGGACTTTCTCAGCCCATACAAGCTGAGTCTAGCTATGTCCATCTCATACATGTGTGTTTTATTTGTTCTGTTTGGTAGGTTGTATGAGCTGAACTGAGCTCAATTGAGACCTTGTTTGGTACCCTGTACGAAGTGAGCCATGCCACATAAAAATAAAAGCAATCAGTCCCCGACTACAAAAATAAAAAGCAATCAGGTCCCTGTTGACTTGGGCTCGGGCTCTGGCATCAGCACCGGCACCGGCGCCGGCGAGAGAAGCCGCCGGCGAGCGCCCACCGTCTCCGCCACGCGCCGCCTCCAGGCGCCGCCGCCGTGCGCCGTCAGGAGGAGGCCGAGCCCGGCGTCCTGGACGAGCTCCGCGTCGAGGAAGAGCTCCGCCAGGACGAGCTCCGCGTCCTGGACGTCACCGACCAAGAAGTGCGATGGGATCCGCACCCGCCGGGAGGACGCTGGAGGCAAGTCTCGGGCGGCGCTGCGCGACGGGGTGGGCGGACGTCGACGGGAGCAAGGCGGCGGAGCTGGCCGGCGAGGTGGGTCGGTGTGAGGCGCTGGGCGGCGGGGCGGGTCGGCCGGGGTGGGAGGATGGTGACGGGAGCAAGGGGAAAGAGAGAGAGGACGCGGGGGAAATGCGGGTCGGGGTGGGAGGCTGGACGCGAGCCTGGGCCCCATGCGTGGGATTTTCGGTAAGAGGCGGGCAGGGCTGAGTTGAGAAGCTCGATCTGAGCTTCTCTCCTCGGCAGGGCTGAGAGCCATTTCGGGGCGTGGTGAGCAGGGGCGCGGAGGCCCGACACGGGCTACCAAACAGAAAAAAACGGGGTGGGTGGAGATTTTCTCAGGGTAGCCGGGCTACCAGGTTTTACTCTGAAACCAAGCGTGTTCGTAGAGTTGCTTCATTATGTACGAGTCATTTCAGTTAGATGTTCATGCTACACCAATGCTACACAGGGATGCTATGTATATAACTAGGCATAGCAGATATGAAACCAAAATCACTCAACAATTCAGCTCAAGTCAAAACCATTTCTCCTTCCAAATATCAGTGTTGATCTTTTTTGATGATATATCCAGGTGTATCACCCAAACATCAACTCCAACGGCAGCATCTGCCTGGACATCCTCAAGGAGCAGTGGAGCCCGGCGCTGACCATATCTAAGGTCCTCCTCTCCATCAGCTCCCTCCTCACCGACCCCAACCCCGATGACCCCCTCGTCCCGGAGATCGCACAGCTCTACAAGAACCAGAGGGCACGCTACGAGGAGACCGCGAGTGCCTGGACCCAGAAGTACGCCATGGGCTGATCGCGACGCGTCACCGCCGGAGCCATTCTGCCATTGCAAAGACCATTGTGGCTGTGTGGATGCTCATCGTGGCTCTCTCTGAACCGATGTTTATTTGTGTACAGTATACGGTCAAGATCGGAACGTCTTTGCATTGTGTGTCCAAACTTTGGGTGTAAACCCTGAAGAGCATCTGCAGTTGCGACATTTCAAGAATTTCTGGTGTTTTGGTTCATTACTCCAACACCCTTTTCAGTTTGCTGAAGATGGTGTTTTGATGGCAGTTGATGTGGTTTGGTTCTGAACCGTGTGCAATCTAACTGTTCAGTGTTGTTGCTTGCGACCACTGCTTTGCCTGTGACACACTGATCGTGACATGTGATGAGAGTACGTGAGAATTGGCCAACGATGGCACTATATGGCTTGTTGCTGAAAAATACTCCTGCCTAATCTGTCTACTGGTTTTCCAAAATTTGGCAAACACCTCACTGATAGGCTCACTTCAGTCCAAAGCTGCTTATTTTGGGGTGCATATCCTCTCTTAGCTTTCTTTCTGCAGAAGCACTAGAAAGTCACGGCCGGCCTGGGCACTTTCCTTGGGAGGATAGGAGGAGCTTGCATGTGAGGTCATGTACTCATGTGTGGTTTGCATGCATGCCTTGTCAGCAACAGTACGAATGGAATATCGTCAGAGGACAACTGGACAAGATTATGATGGTAACCACATTAGGAGAGACAAGGTTTAGACTGTGCTTCATTTCTGTTTGGAAAAAGGCCTGTGGCATTTCCTACACTTGCACTGTTGTAAGATCATGGTACCAGCTGGCTGTAGTTGTCTATAAATCATGGGGTTGGGGTGCCAGATTTTTCAGAATTCAGAGCAGGAGTAGCTCATGGCACCAGCAAGCAGAACAACTAATCCTATGAGCCAAAACACCATGTCATCTATTAACGTCTAAGATAAGATAATTTCTCTACTGTGTCAGATGTCATCTCTACTGTTGCTGGCACCCTCACTGATAGGTTCAGTCCACACCATGCATCACTGGCCAAGTATGTGAGAATCAGACAAATAATAGTCTGTCTACTGGGATTCTAAAATTTAACAAACACCTCACTGATAGGTTCAGTCCATACCCTCTCTTGGCTCTCATCTGCAGGTCCACAACCTGATTAATTGCTCTGCTTGACATTCCTGGACGCCTAGCTTGCACGAGCAAAAGTGGTACCACTGCTCTGCTCAGCCGTAACGGGTCCATCGTTTACAACGGGAAAGGGCGGCACGTGTGCACCGTGACACGCAGCACACACACACGTGTGAATCCACCACCTGGTTAGTTAGCTCAGCTACCTGATACCAAATCCCTCTGAAAGCAATATGCTGATGCAGCCACGAAAGCGAGACTGCCTTGCTTGCTTGCTTGCTCATCTGGTCTGTCTTAGAATATGTTTCTTTTATCTCTCCATAAAGTTGCATGATTACTGTCTTTTAGAAACTATCAAACGATGACACTTGAAGATCAAACAAAATTCCCAACTTGACAATTCTGTAACGCCACTTTGGTCCTAATCTCCGCCTAAGTAAGAGCCGGTATGCAACCTACGCGTTCAAAGTCCAAAAGTGTGTGTGCTAAATCTGAACAGAAATGTAACCACTTTTGACGGCAGAAAAGTGAACAGACTTGGCCGAAAAGAGAGAGTTTCAGGTATCAACGAAGGAACGAACATACACACCAGAACATCTTTTTTGACAAAACAGAGATCCTTTCAAGACTTCAACAGGTACATC